>CM067358.1:25514462-25624462 GCA_034190875.2 Urechis unicinctus | reverse complement strand
TTCAGTTAATGTGCGTAATGGACGTCAATATTTGGGCTTCCATTCTAAAATGCCGAACCAAGCTTAGCAAGTGGCTTACGCTAGCATAAAATGCTTTTCATAAGACACATGTATTACATGCAGGTTGGTATTTGTCTTCGTGGTTACGTATCTTCTGTCTTCAATATTACAGCTACCAGACAGAGGTGTTCCAAACTTGTGTATTTATGCATTGAGCGAAATGATATTGACAAATAAATATATAGATAATTTAGAAAATGATAGCTTAATTGTCTTTGATTTTGAGTGTGACGCGCTATGTTAGTCATTATGCCTCAAGGATAGGGTAATGAACAGCTTCATTTTATGTTATTGATAGTCAATATACGATTAACCATCATACCTTGTCTACATTTTTGATACGAAACAAATTATCGACGTAAACATCAGTATAGGCAGTCTGTGTTTATCAATGGATCAAGTAATTCTAAAAGCCAGGGAACGAGCGATGTCAACGTGAACGCGTGAGGAAGCAATGGATTTCACCATTACCAGAACCGATTCGTCAATTTAAGCAATGGGTTTTACCATTACCAGAACCAATTCGACAATTTAAGCGATGGATTTCACCATTACCAGAACCGATTCGACAATTTAAGCAATGGATTTCACCACCACCAGAACCGATTCGACAATTTAAGCAAAAGGAAACGATAGTTTCTGTTGGCTCTCCATCCAGAGTGATAATTGTGTGATACATGTCTAACTAATCAATAATAGTACATCATTTATGATCTATGCTGGGCTGAGATGGAGCGCGGAATAAACCCCTATGCTAAGAAATGCAGAATCAACGCGGATCAATAACCATACCATTACATAAATCACTCTTGCCCTTTGTTGTTAGCATAGACATGGCACGTACCTGAATGGGATCAATGACAGCGATGCATGCTTGAATAATGCCTATTGACAGCATTATCTGGGAAATATCATGATAATACTCGTAATATTATGATATCTCGTTTAATCGTTAGCTAAGCCAAACAGGAATATAATATAAAGGTTTGCGCGATTTGCATACAAAGGCAGCTTGCAGGCGCTAATTAAATTACGGGATTTAAAGTCTTCGTCGTCTCACCAACAAAGCCATTTCCTCTTTGCGGCCTAAGGTGTGAGCAGTGCACAAAGATCACGATGCTGCAGGATGAAGTGGTCATGAGTCATCCAAGAGCGCATTGTTGCCAAACTGTAGACGTCAATGGAATGACTTCCGATAACCAGTGAACGCTGGAAGGGGAAGCCGCATTCCTGAATACATTTCTAACTTGACTTCTTAAAATGTTAACAACGTGTCAGCTAAGATTCAATAGTTACGCTCACACTCGACCAGTGAAGAGTTAACCGATCGGTTCTAATCACGATTCATTGTTCCCAACCAAACGCTGTCCTTATCGAGTCTGCATCACTCCACCATCGTCATCCTATTGTAACATTGTGTGATGTGGTTGACAAAATGGCCGTAAGTATTAACTCCATGCATATCATTAACTGTGTAACCTTGGTGGTATGTGCCACCAGAGGTCTCAGCGCACACATTCAAAGCAAATCGTTCCATTTAACACAACAAACGACATGCAGGCAATTGACTCAACTGTGGATGGCCCATCAAAGGACAATTGTCTCTTCTGGGTGTGATCCATCAGAGAGAAGAGATATATAACCGACAATGGATTAGACTACAAAAAATAGCAGTAAGAATATATGGAACAATGGCAGCGGGCGACATTGGTATATCCTCGAAAAGGTATTACATGAAATAATTGCCATGAATATATTGCGATGTACTTTGATTGCGGGATGAATGAAGAAATGCTCCCCGAAAGATCAAGAGCATTTGGAAGTGTGAGCAAACACGACAGTAAATCAGATACATTAGTTACTGGGATTTCTCCAGGATAGTGATCGTATCTAACGGCATGACAGAGGTAAAAAATAATGTGTAGTGTCTAACTGAAAATGACCCCTCCATCACTGCAATATAATGTGTAGTGTCTAACTGAAAGTGACCCCTCCATCACTGCAATATAATGTGTAGTGTCTTACTGAAAGTGACCCATCCATCATTGCAATAAACTTCCGCATATTGATCAGCCTGCGGTTAATGAATACAAATCCATCCATCACGCCATTCAAACAAGCATCATTTTTGCGTGATGAGCCGCGCTAGACGTGATGGACAGTCACAGTTACGACAGAGAGGGGGTGTTTTTTTCCCGGGGGGGGGGGTGTGAAGCGGAAACGGGGAAAACAAGGTCGACACGCATATATATACTAGCCTCCAAAGCGTTTGCATAGTACACTCAACAACTCAAATTAGTGTGACATATCGCTGCACTTTCAGAATATATCGACTATCATTTCCTTGCGATTCATAATTTTGACTTAAAATCGCTGATCTAGATTGAATTCGATGGAACTGCTGTCGAATTGCTACACACACGTTGATGGTAGTAAAATTGGTTCCTCAATATATGTAAGATATATAAAATAATTTCTTCATCACAGCCTTTGTCACATAGATGTTCGCCATTAATTGATATAAGATGATTCAGAAGTACATCATGGAGTGACCATACTTTCGTAATTGTGTAACGTTGGTTGTGTAATGAGGAAACACAACATGCAAACAATCACCACCATTTAGAGCGTATTTAATCACAATCATCTGATGCGCAGTAAGCAAGACTATTTAATATCTATGAGTGACATCTAACGCATGATATTATGGTCATACGTACAGACATAAACGCTATGTTGCTGGCCAATGTCACAGATCACAATATACGTACATATATATCTCTCTGTAGTTTGTCACCAATACAAGAAGTTCTAATTGTATTTGCTCTTGGATATAAGCTCAAGACACCTTCCTAAGTACTGTTTTGGTACATAAAATAACAATGAAAACAGCACAATATGACAGGTAAATACCCTAATCAATGGTAGTAGTATTCATATCAAGTAATCCATCATAGGTGTTTAATGTCGCATAAAAGCGCCGCGCAGAAGTAGCTTGGTTGTTAACCCATCCATTATGGGGCTGCCAACGTCGTTAGTCAAGTCATTCAGAGTTCATAATGAACCCTCCGCACCCCCTCTGTACTACTAGAGTATATTGTAAGTCGCTGGACAGTCGTTCGGGGCTTGTGTTACTATTAAATCCACCATCCATCAGAAAATGGCAGCTGCTATGGCAGAACAGAGTGACGCGATTGAATCAGACAATATCACGAGTATTGTTTCAACCTTGAAATTGAAGCGCTTGCCGTTCAGAATACCTCCGCTATATGTGCTCCATAAACCCGGTTTGGGAGGTGACAGCGATACGCGTAATTTAGCGAGCAATTTTAGACAACATTACAGCAATACATCCAAAACAGCCTTCCTTGGAAGGCCCCGTTTCCCTATCGCTGAGTTGTTTTTAAGCGGCAAATAACATGGGCGCAGGTTCTATACTTGACTTCCAGCATTGAGCCTGGCTTGCCACCATTTCTCAGCGATCTTAAATTTCAATAAATTATATTAACACAGGCCCAGTTACGTAAGATTGGTCGAATAAAAATGGTTGAACTTGAAGCAACGAGTGATTCCCATTGCACGACATGGTTTACAGTTGATCACCATTGCACGACATGGTTTACAGTTGATTCCCATTGCACGACATGGTTTACGAGTTGATTCCCATTGCACGACATGGTTTACAGTTGATTCCCATTGCACGACATGGTTTACGGTTGATTCCCATTGCACGACATGGTTTACGGTTGATTACCATTGCACGGCATGGTTTACGGTTGATTCCCATTGCACGACATGGTTTATGAGTGATTCCCATTGCACGACATGGTTTACGAGTGATTCCCATTGCACGACATGGTTTACGAGTGATTCCCATTGCACGACATGGATTACGGTTGATTCCCATTGCACGACATGGTTTACGGTTGATTCCCATTGCACGACATGGTTTACGAGTGATTCCCATTGCACGACATGGATTACGGTTGATTCCCATTGCACGACATGGTTTACCAGTGATTCCCATTGCACGACATGGTTTACCAGTGATTCCCATTGCACGACATGGTTTACCAGTGATTCCCATTGCACGACATGGTTAATAAAGATATTTAACATTATAATCTGTTCGGGTTCTTGGTATGCTTAAAGCGGCTTTCTGAATGTAGAGAATGATTAATAAAAGTGACTGCAAGCAAAATTAAAAGGGAATGCATGGCCTATGCAAAAATGGCACTGCCTACATTAAACGTCATGCATAATTAATCCACTGATGACCCGTGCTGTGATTACCCTGCTGTGGACCATGCATAATTAATCCACTGATGACCCGTGCTGTGATTACCCTGTGAATCACTTACTTCGATAATGCCAACTTTCAATAGCATACGAATTCGGTGGCATACGCTATGAGATCCGCAACAACGCGCATGCTACACAGGATTAAGAACACTGATGATAGATCACATAACCAGGTGAAGTAAAATGGCTGAAAAAAGAAAATGATGGGGAGATGCTCTTTACAACAAGCACTGGAACATGACGTCATCGCCTTCGGAATGCAGGGAGCCAAGTCACTCTAGGATGAAGGTCAATCGTTTTGCAATAGAAAACATCTCGGTTTTTGTCTTTGGAAGGAAACATCATGGCACATATAGATATCGCCTTTACAGTGATGTCACCATCTCTGTAGAGACGTTCTGCATGTGTCGGTTATAAAATGGGCCACCTACATATGATAATTATGTACGAAGAAAACAGCACACCATCGTTCACCTGCCGAACATTTGGTATTGATGTTTCACTCCAATAAGTGACATCATCCAATGCATTCGACTATGGTATGTTATTTGTAATGGATATGATAATTGACAGTGAAAGTAGAATACGAACCATGGTCTTAGACTGTAACTAGTTTTTGTTCAACTCCGATTGATACTCTCATACAGAAAAATCAACATAATATCCATTACCGTGATAGGCACATTAGCAACTACCTTTCCTTAGCATATAATTCTTTTCAAATGGCATTAGTATAAGTAGGCTGACACTTTACGTCCTGGTTATGGCCAAATATCGCGAACACTATGGGGTATAATTAAGAAAGGCAGCTTGAAATAAAAACCTCTCATGATATGTATTCATGAGTTACTTCCCTGTTCTATATTGTTAAACTGAATCAGGAGCTCGTTAACCCTTTGACTTATAGTCATGATTAATCGATAATTGATGATTAATGCATGTTATTATATATGTATCGTTGTAGCGCAGTCGTCGACTGAAACACCAACCGCAATCGGTTTACGTTACATTGAGTTCTGCTCCATATTGTCGTATTCAAGCTGTGAATGGGAAATACTTGTCGGTCGAGTATTAATAATATCACGCGACGCTGTTCGGATATGTCATACCCCTTTTACTAGGAATGATAGAATCACAGCGGATGGGTAGCTAGGTTATAATCACATCACATGTTTCATACCTGATGTTTATCTCTAGCATTGCAATGGCAACAACTGAGGTGAGAGTAATAAATTGCTGTGATGCATGCTTACAAAGGGAACATGTAGATGCTGTACAAAACATGAATATTCTACAAAAGTGAGCGTGATTTCCTTCAAAAGGCAGCTTGTAGAAGCTATTATACTATGCCCTCTTTCTAACGGCACGTGACTTAAAGACGTGGTAACCAGAAGTTGTGGATATAGTGCTGCAGGAAGCAGAGACCCCGCCGTGAATGGCAAATTGACATTTTAGACACCCAAGAACATACTGATATCAACCTGAATGACAACCGGTACAAATCATGTTAAGCTAACGCTGATGTGTGTAAAGAAGAAACACAATCTATTGCAAGGGGAAGCGACGTCCTTGGAATAATCATTCAACGTCACGCATTTCCTGACGTGTCTTCCAAGCCTCAAAAATAGAATTGTACGGGGAATGAAAGGGCGACTTTAACATATATAGGATAGTTGCTCCCACACTAGACTAGTGAAGAGTTGTACGATCTATGTTATTCTCGATGGATTCATCCCAATGTGACGATGTATCCTTAGTGCAATCCATCCAATGAGAGACGATATTGGTCAGGCTGCTTCAACTTGCTATACAACCAATTACAACAAAGGCAGCGGGCGACATTGCCATGTTCTCATAAGGTATTACTCGTAAAAACATTGCCAAGAATATTTGATGAGGCACTGTGACTTTAGGGTGATCGGAAATCTGTTCCACGATAGGGATAAATTCACCTGTATTCGGAAGAATGAGCTGCCACGTCATATAGAAGACACAGATTATCCCTACTGAGATATTCCCAGGATGGCCATCGCATCTAACGGCATGATAGATATTAATGATTATGAGTAGAGTCTAAATAAAAGTGACCCCTCCATCATCACAATAATTTCCGCATGTTGATCCAGGCTGGAATGAATGGATATCAATCCCTATATCCCGCCATTCGCACCGGCATCGTGGTCGCGGAATTGTGCCCGCCAGACACAATCGACGTGTAGAATTAGGTTAAAGAGAGAGATAGCGGGAGACAGGGCAGAGGGCTAGAGGCACACAATTAAAGAGATGTAGAAGAGGACAGAGGAGAGAAAGGACAACGAAGCGGAGACGGGGAACACCGATCATGTTATTACCTCTCAAGCGATTGCATAGTAAAACCGTTAATGTGGACACTAGAGCTTGTTAGATAAAGGTCAAGTTGCAAATAATCAGATAGGCTGGGTTATTTTTAATTGGCGTTATTATTAGAATCGCATGTAGTATAATGTGATGTGCGGTTACTAACATAATTAACCACAGATCCGTTATGTATTCTTAACACCACAAAAACCAATCTCACAATTATCAAATGCTGGGCTCTATATTTTGTTCTCATTGACGGAGTTCTTGTAAGGTATCATTGCCTCAGATAAATGTGACGTATAATTGCACTTTCAGATCGTCATTTATTCAATAGTTAATTGATTGGATAATCAAGTTGCATTCATAATTTAACCAAAACATCACAGCTTGGTGTTTTTTACCAGAACAGGTGCCAAATTGCTACGAAAGAAATCGATACCAAGTTGCCACCATTTAAGTAATGATAGGGCCACATTTCATTGATTGCTCCGACCCCAAACGGATGACGTTATGGTCGATAAGGCAGCTAACACACAGCCAATTACACACGCATGCATGCATGTATGCGTATGTATGCATGTTTATACTTACGAATGAATGTATATATATGTATGTATGTATGTATGTATGTATGTATGTATGTATGTATGTATGTATGTATGTATGTATGTATGTATGTATGTATGTATGTATGTATGTATGTATGTATGTATGTATGTATGTATGTATGTATGTATGTATGTATGTATGTATGTATGTATGTATGTATGTATGTATGTGTATGTATGTATGTATGTATGTATGTATGTATGTATGTATGTATGTATGTATGTATGTATGTGGATGATTTTATTTATGTATGCATATGTGTATTTATGTATGTATGTATGTATGTATGTATGTATGTATGTATGTATGTATGTATGTATGTATGTATGTATGTATGTATGTATGTATGTATGTATGTATGTATGTATGTATGTATGTATGTATGTGTATGTATGTATGTATGTATGTATGTATGTATGTATGTATGTATGTATGTATGTATGTATGTATGTATGTATGTATGTATGTAACGTATGTATGTATGTATGTACGAATGCATGTATGTATGTATGTATGTATGTACGTAATGTATGTATGTATGTATGTACGTATGTATATATATATATGTATATATATATGTATATATATATATATATATATATATATATATGTATGTATATATATATACATATATCGCAATAATTGCGCAAAAAAACCTCAAGAATCAGTTTATTAGATTCTTTGGAACATGCTTTGTATTTCAATAGAGTATACTAATTTGATGAGCATGATTGTAAGTGTTATATCCTGAGAGGTCTTGCATATGACATTCTACGTGATAGTTTGGCCAAATTATTAATCCCTATGAGCTAAAAATTGCATTTGATCAAGCTTGCAATGCAATTGCAACATACATTACCTAAAGAACATCGTTTTGTATTCATGGTCGTATAACACGTAATAGGACCATGATTGTAGTAATCATGTGCGTGTTTGCCTACATCACAGATCACTACGTCCATACGAACCCTATGCATCTGGTCAATGATACACAAGGTGTTCCATATATTTGCTCTAAAATGCAGTTCAAGACAAGGTCTTGATAGAGTTAAGCACAGAAAATTATATTATAAACATCATAATGTTCGAGGTGTATGCGCTGCGCAATTGAGGGAAGGTGGATTTTAACACATTCATTATGGGTCTGTCAACGTCAGCTGTCAAGAGGCAGATGGCCTTCAGAAGTCCTGATCAACCCTCTCCCCTTTGTACATTAGGGCTTTATTGTGAGGCACTAGACAGTCGTTGTTGGCTTTGGGAACCTCTATTTCTCTAATGTTACAGAGATTTATGTGGTGCATGATAAATGGTATCTGCTACAGAGGGGTGATATCTTCAGAGCAGGGTGAGGTGATAGAATCAGAGAGGCTGAAGGACACCGTTGAAGCGTGTCTACTTAAACACAGTGGTATTTGAAATTTATCTCGAATTTTGTTTGAGGATAATATTATATATTCGTCCAATGTTGTGGTTTACTCGGGTTATCGTACCCGGACAACCGGATACGAATTGTTAAGAGAGTGTATGTTCCATAGCCTTCTTAATGTGAAGCATTATACATAACCGATATACATAACCGACCAACTATAAGCTCGTGTTTTGTTCCATTGATATAGACTTTTGGACTATTTGGACTCAATATCATTAGATGCACATTGGTGTCAACACGGGGACATTTACTCAGCAATATTCACAGTCCCTTTGTTTGAGCTCGGAATGCATGTAATCCAATGGAACAATGTAGAAGCATTGAAAACATCATTCAGATATAAATTGCAAATGCTGACTCCTCAGATGATTGCGTCGCGTTTTACAATGAATAAATTATTCATATTTTACCGTTCTAAACTTGTAATGCTTATTAAGCCTATGTTACGTCGTTCTGGATTTAACAACATAAGGAATACGTTTTGGAACAATTCCACGATACAGTTGGCTTTGATATCATCAACATATTATTGCTAGGTTATACACATTAAAATGACACTGTACACCGCAAACCCTGCCATCTGAAAGCGGTCCAAGTCTCATTGAAATCATGTTGGCCAAGATAAAGGCCGGAGGGATGAACAGGTTCATCAATGGAATTTGACACGCACTTTAAATGCTATTACAGCACAAAGAAAGGGAACAGAGGCGTCTTGATCCAAATAGAGAAGCTCTTCTCTTTATACTGAAGCAGGATACTCATATAATAAGGAGCCCATTATATGCTATGTCTCTAGTACCACCTTCACGACGGTTCACAAGAAATGCACACATCTATACAATTTAAAACTTGCGCATGAAGTCTGTGACTATGCGCACATTTATAGATTAAAGTAGGCCTACAACAAATACTGTTTTATTTATCAGCTATAATGATAATAAAAAAAATCAACAATCCATGCGTAATTTGCAGCGAACACACTTTTGACTGTTCCTTATGTTGTGGATGTGTTGTAGGAAATCTTGCCTTTTTCGGCCTTGGTTGCAAGTCATATCTGAGTTAAGAAGGTGGACCCTTGACGGCTAGAGTTTTTGAAAATTCGGGATTTTAAACAGTGTCGGAATAGCATTTCGAAGCAGTCTCTTCCTGTCTTGGGCGTTGTTGTATTGATTGTCCTCAAAACGTAATGTAAACATGACATTGCTCTTGTTTAAGCTCTTTTTAATTAGTCCTCACTTTCATTCTTTTATGTACTGAGATCTTCGTTCTTGCATTCTATATGCATTGTTATATCTATACAAAGAAAAGGTTGGAATTTGTCATTCTATGTCACTGATGGAAAGCAGAATGATATTACCCACAGTAGTTCTGTTAATTTAGTACGTTTTAAGAATGAACAAATACATCGAATATACAGTACATCTTTCCACATATGAGTGGAAATGGAAGGCATAATGATTTGATAAACAACAACAATAGTAAGTTGATACAAGGTGTCTGGTGGTCACGCGCTCATTAAAAGAGCGCATCTGAACAAAGAGCATAAGGGCGCTCCTGAACAAAGAGCATAAGGGCGAACCGAGGGTCGTTAATGAGCATACCAAAATTGGCATCACCAACCAAATGTACCCAGTAGGTGTGAACACTTGGTTTCATCATTTACCAAGATTATGAGTACAAAAAACCCATGATGGTGCAGCTCCTAACACGCATGGATAGGATCATCGTAAGCCCGTCGATCAGGACAATTATGATTACGTAATGTGGTCAGGACCGGCGTTCAACTGCACATTTACTTACTCAGTAGATACATGCGTGTAGCTTCGAATACAATATAGGCTTACCTCAGCTATCGTGTTGGGATGTTATAAAAAGTCCTGGGTGATCTCTCCGGTTATTGTTACCGTTATTCGCAGATCACCAATTTCCTGACGAAAGGCAATGCTCGTGAGGTGTTTTGTTCTTTGTTGAAAGCGACGGATGAAAATTTATTGACATTCACAACGCACACGGACCGAATTCGCTATCCTATCGTGCATGATCATTGGGCTAAGCAATCGTATTACGCGATGCGACACTTCACTTGCTATGGAACCATGAGAGTATATTCTCTATGGTATATTTATAATGCTCATCCATTGAATACAATCCTAGTGCAGGAATCAATCAGCTATCGTATAATATACATATATATATATATAGAGATAGATATATAGATATATATATATATATAGAGATATATATATATATATATATATATATATATATATATATCGTACAATATATATATATATATAAAATCATATATATATATACATATAAATATAAATATATATATATACATATAAATATATAAATATATATGTATATATATATATATACATATATATATTATTAATATATCTAGATATTCACATATATATATTTATGAATATATATAAATATAGATATATACATATATATATATATACATGTATATATATGTATACATATAAATATATATATATATATATATATGTTTATAGATATATATATATATATTCATATATATATAGATATTTACATATATATATTTATGTATATATATATACATATACATATAAATATATATATATTTATATATGTTTATATATATATATATTTATATATAGATATTCACATATATATATATTTACATATTAAAGTTTCATATATATATATATATATTATATATATATATATATATACATATATATTTATACATGCAGATACATATATATGTACATATATATTCATATATATCTCTGTATATGTAGGTATACATACATACACAAGCATATAAATACGTTTATAGATAGATGTATATGTATGTATATATATATGCATATATATACATATATATATTTATATGTATGTTTATATACGCATATATATGCATATATATATATATATATATATATATATATTTATAAATTTATATATATATATATATGTTTATATATTTATATACATATATGCGACATTTACGTTAAGACACACATGGGGATTCTCAAGTCTTGTAACTTCTAATAAACGAAGCTATGAAACAAATCGATCATCCCAACGACACATTATATGTGTCAGCATGACATACCGGTGCTGTTGCTCCTCAATTGGTACGAATCTACTCCGATATAGTGATACAAAAGAGCTAATTAGATTCGCGGACTTCCAAATAACGCTGTGTAACACAGTAATTTCCCTATTCATTCCGAAGGAAGTAAAAAATGTGATTGTTTTCATGAACACCAATAAAGAAATCGCTGACAGCCGCAGTAAATCACTTCATGGAGCCAATTTAACGAGCAAAACACTTACCTGTGCAAATTGGCATGATTGGACTTCATCCATATTCGCTTTTGTTGTATAGTCCACAATTGATTATCCAATAATGTATATGCCTAATCAGTGCTTTCGCCGCTCACGAGTAGCAAGCAGAATGAGCATTGCCAGCAATCGTGCGTACTGATATCTGACACAGAAGCACTGTGGCGCCCCGCGGTGGACTTGCTTCAAATGACACGCCGATAAGTTGCAAGGAAAAGGAATGCACATACAGGATGTTATCGCATCCGTTACGCACCTGCCTCCCATCTCGGCCATGGATGGGGCTCTAATGTTATGCTTTGCTCTCCGTATAGATTGGGGTCATATGACCAGGCAAACAGCTTGGTAGCGGATTAGATTGGCTAATACGTAACTGGAGATTCGCCTTGCCGCTTCACTCTATTAATCAATAGCCCTACCCAAATGAGCCGTATTCTAGCTGTCCGATATATACAACCTCGATCGTGACACTGCATATACGCCCGACGACCATTGGCTCCGTTACATGTAACACATACAGCTGCCTTTTCGTATTACGTGCTTCGCATGCTTATTGGAAACGCTCCTGTTATTGCGATTGATAGGTGCTATTATATGAGTCCGAAAACGCGTAAGATGGAAAAAAAGATGGCGAGAATATCTCGATATGCTTTGACTAAAAGATAATGCACGCTACACAACTTACGTAGATCGGAGAAGCGGTGTGCAGGGCTTTTATCAGCCGGCCCTGATGTAATGCCGAAACGAGCATGGCTGTATATTGCATATGTGGGTTGGTTATAAAAGTTATCATAATTGGAAGAAGTCATCACGTGATACCGTTATCCCTAGCTGGAATTTGCACTGTGGTTATCATTAACTGAGGGCTTACCAGGCGAGCCATGAACAGCACAACTGGTGCTCATTTTGAATTCGTTAATGAAGGAATACAGTCAATTAGTTGCACAAGATGACAGACTTTGATGTGATTTTAATCATCCAATCAGGTGTTTGCCACTGGATTTGTTGTCCCACGGATACCGAGCATTATACAGATCCATTGCTAGGCAAAGTCTATTCAAGCCACGTGTAAATGCAAGTTAAGGACAACATCCGTGGCAGTGAACATTCGCGTAAAAAATGAACTCAACCCGCAAGGAATTACTGCTCAGAAGACAACAAGTGAGCATTCTCAAAGAAAATACGGCATGTATGCTTTAGAAAGGTGGTGTAAAGGCAGAGTAAATTATCCTCGCTCTGAATTCTCCTTGAATTCAGACAACCCACAGTGGTATCAACAAGAAGTGATAATTACAAAACCGACAGAAATGCAACATTCGCTACCGAGCAGGCACATATGAAGAGCCACCCGTCAATTTCCGGTAACTAAGATACTGTGTTGGCGCTTGGACAATTTTATCTCCATATCTTTCCGGCCATATAACCATTTATAAGAGATGCATCATTTTGGACAAAACAATTAATAACTAATGCACATATGTTCTGATGAGATTGGGATGGGGGGAGGGGGTGCAGTCATTTAAAAAGTCCGTGCGTTTCGGCTTGTGAAACCACGGGCGATTAAATATGTGGCATGGATGTCCCCCATGGGAGATCGACATTAGGTCATTTCATAATGTGAGGAAAACTGAAGCATTAAGTGTCAAATTGCGAATGCCTTTATGAAGTAATGAATTTATTTATCCATGGTCTTGTGCTTTGCGATTATATATTTACGTCCTGCTTGTGTTGATTGAGGACTTAAATATAGTCTGGCCGCTACAATAGGTGTTACACTCAAAACATGTACCCATGGACATGATCACTAAATTGATTACTTTATGATAGAGTTCATGTACCGAAGTGGAAAGTCATTGCATTCCTTTCCAAACGCAACGTTAATTTTTGGCGGGCGGCAGTGATCTGACAGGTTTGTTAAACGCAAATTGTGCGTCGCCTGGTATGTGTTTAAAAAGGGAAAAGGTTCCATGGCGAGCGATATACACCGTCACCGTGCTGTTGGAACTTGTAGGCAGATGCACGCAATAGGCAATATGCAGGTTAAGTCGGCATTTGCCCTAATGAAAAAAGAGAAAACGCCTTTTCCGCCATAAAATCGAATACACTTTTAATAGATGCGACAAGTAATTGATCATTATTCGCCACATTAAATCAGCAGACGACGTGAAATCAACGTTCATGTCAATTCCGAAGAGTCGCTTATCGCTATACACACGGCAGTAAAACGCTTCGCAATGTGATTGAAATTTAACCTTAAGGCAATACACAGCATCAGCACCATGCAGCAAAACATGTGGCAATAATATAAGAACAAATAGTGATAATACATATGTGCTTGTTAATCATGAATGCCTATTGTTTTGATTCTTACTTAATAAATGTTGAAAAAAAAGAAAACGTTTAGCTTTCGTAATGCTGCGCGAACACATGTACAAGTTGCGACGCAAGAACGTACGTTGATGTGCGTCTTGTCGTGTTGAAACTCAATACTTGATGTCGCTGCGTTCAAAACATACTAATTTGCGACTAAAACATCTCCATAGACGAATATCATTTTACGCATTTAATCTATTTTGGGTACCTTCGATATTGATGACGACATATGTAATTTATAAAGCATGCATCCATGCTGTTGTCAAACGAAAGCAGAATGACACAAAGCGACAGTAAGTCCTTACACCTTATGTGAATTTATTTCCCAATCACCCAAACTGACAGCTACATGCGATTGAATCATCGCTTTTGGAAATTCTTCGTTTTTGAGAACAATATGACAATATGTGTGATAATCGTGTGCCCAATAATTTACTACCATGGATTTACGGAGATACCCTAACAAGAAAACAGTTGCTCTGTGATGAATAAGAGTTTCATGAAAGATGCACATGAGGATGCATGACTTGCCGAATCCATTTAACTTCTTCACTCATTTGGCTTTGATTCAATATTTGCAAAAGGATTGTAAAATGCGCTATTTGGTCATATAAACCAAACACATTGCATCACTACCAATGGGCCCACAGTGGAGACGTAATAAGATTTCATTCCAATATGTCAAAACGGCCTTCATGGTCGTTCAGAGTAGACTAATTATGATATTGCTATGTGCACTAGTAGTCTTTAATGGCCCACAAAGCTTTACCGACCGGCTTTACTGGGGAATAAAAACATCAGCTCCATTGTTAAACATGTCATAGTGTTATGTCATGAGATAAAAGATTATGATGCACACATATTAAGGTGCATTAGAGAGAGGGGAAGATACCGCTGTTACTAGGCAGCAATGAGGCTGGCATTACGTGAAATTTCTGCCGGCTCCGAGTACTCACGATTCATCTTGTACACGCCTAACGACTTTGCGTCACGACCCATTACAGTTAAGCCTCGTGGATCTGCGTCCGCTAAATTATGTAACATCAATCCACGATACAGGTGATGACGCTGGTATCTATATGCAGGTGTTAAAGCGGATCACAGCGTGAAACTCTGCGAAAAAACACGTGACTTCTACTTTCGAAGGCAAATGCGGTCATTAGCTTATACATGCACATATATTACGAAGTCCATTCAATAAAAGGATGTTACATAAACATAACGTCAAGATCGTACCCATTGGGATGGAATGAATACAGAGATCTCTATAACATGGGGCCACTAAGGTACATATGAGTTGCGCTGCGAAACCACAAATTAGTTTAAGGATCAATTGAAGCACCAGATTGTCTTGTAGATTCAGCCGCCGCCAATAAGCGACGAACCATGCACAAACTACACAGTACAATTGAATTTCGTATTTTAGTTATAGAAACCAGCGGCATAGAAGCTGAACTGTACTAATAACGAATAACAGCGTGATATATTTACGTAAACAGGTAAATGCTATGCCGTTATATGACAGGGAATTGCATGAAGCAAACGACATATGCGGCGTTTGACAATACATGTTAAGTTGTGAGTAAAAATGTGCGCATCCTTGCCTAAATAACCCTGATCTGATCTTAAACACCAAGTAACGGATGGACTCAAACACACATGCTTGGGATACATTCGGCAGCTAACCGGATGTAGACAGCGCCACGAGCAGCATACGACTTGCGTTTCAACTGACCAGCCAGCTGCACTCCCCACCACTCCTCGCAAGGCCGTGACTGCGCTGCACTGCGACGTGAACACTGCACTACATGACTTCCACGGCGAATTGGCATTGAGCTCCTTGTGACATGAATACATCGTGTGCGATTAAATTGGAAATGTGATGTGTTCACTGAGATATCGAATGAATTGCATGTCATTTTCGGTAGCGTAATTCCCCTAATGTGAGAGCTATCCCTATATCCCTACAGGACGACGGTTAATGCTCTCGTGACAGATTAACGCAGTCATCATTGAATTGCTGTAAGGGGACACGTCATGCTTATATTTCATTTAGAGGTGCACATCATGGACGGTATATCATAGAAAATGTCTTGGGGAGAGCAATAGCCACTGTAATATATGGCTGTTGAATGCACGTAAATTAGCCACGCATAAGGTGGATGGAGATCCGTAACGCATTTGTACGAAAACGCACGGATTTTTTTTAGCATTGTCACACCTCTTGATCATTCGTGACATCTGCAAAGCCCGATATGATGCCGAAAAAAACTGTTTCTTAATTATATTCTTGTCTAGCCGAGTTAAGTATATGCTACATTAGCCACCGGTCGTTTTCTGATCAGAAGATGAACATTGGGCTCCAAATTAATTTTATTAGGGGTTGTTTGATTCGCCTTGGGCCATTAATTGTTGCATCAACATTTCTCAATTACGTTGCTGATAACTCTGCTAATGAACAGCTTTAGATGTGCAATTGATGTCATTTGGTGATGAACAATACGAATCAGCATTATATATCTGGTTTAGTAACAACGTGCTTGTAGCGGCGCTGTATTGTATGCGATCAATTATATGGGTGGTAAAATGTAATTAGCGGAGAAAATAATAACTTGAATGATGTCTGTGATGCCACCTGTAAGGTTGTAGCTGGTGCTTAGTCACGGTCCGTCCCTGAGCGGATGCTGATATTGCGGCATAATCGTATTCGCTGCAGTCAGGGAATACCTGACAACCTGCGCAAAATACCATAAATACCCCACGTGTTTTTTTTATACAATAAACATCGGTTTACGATAAGTACATGCTACACATCTTCTACAGCTAAATGCAAGAAAATGCATTTCAGTGCTTTCACCAGCAGTACCTATCAGTACGCATATATATATATATATATATATATATATATATATATATATATATATATATATATATATATATATATATATATATATATATATATATATATATATATATATATATATATATATATATATATATATATATATATATATATATATATATATATATATCTATATATATATATATATATATATATATATATATATATATATATATATATATATATATATGAAGTGATTTGACGCGAAGGGCAATCTTTCCAGAGCTATAACATTTTGTGGGTTCAGCGGATATGTATCTCAAATGCTAACTTTCCGTTGTCTTGATAGCGTGACCTCTTCTCCTGGTAACCTTTCTTATGCAATGAATGGCATTAGTATAACCTCATTTACCGGATCATGAAACCCCAGACAGCTTTACGTCTTAAGCAAAAAGGGCAGCTCGTTGCAATGAATAGCATTATGCTCAATCATTTATAACCACATCTTGGACTCAGTAAAATGTCAGAGGCGATCATGATATGACATAGTCGTATCCTTACCATCTACCCTCGTTTTTATATCGCTTTTTACAAGTTGCATCAGATACAGATTATTGTGACATATATTTATCAACGTATATTTCCGATCGTATTTCGTCTGTTCACGATGCATCAGTCGGCAATTAATTGCTAATGTTTAAGAAAATTGATTGAGGAGCCGTGAATTTTGTTTCAGGAATTACAGGATTTTAACAATGATATATCTACGTGACTTAATCGAACAAAGACATAGTTAACATTCTTGTCAACGCGAGGAGAAATATGGATAGAATGGATTTACAAGCGATTGATTAATATTTAGTGAAACAAAGCCCGGTTATGCTGTCAAGGATAACAAAGAGCATCCGATGTCGATTTGGCTCCCATCTCCAACACTCTGGCAACATACATCACCTTGGACAGCAACAGGTGCATCGTAAATGACTGGTGAGGGTACTTACCCCAGGAGACTGGCAGGATGTGACTTGATCCATAATAGCCTTCCAAGTTATTACCTGTGTGCTTATCCTAAAATAGGCATGACGGATGTTTGCTCATGTGGAATAGTGCAAAGCAAACTGAGGCTTATATATAGTGCAGACGCAAGGTGGCGCCTCTCAGTGGATGCTCTGTAACCGACTCACGATGCAACAGTTTGTTTGTGTTACCTTTACACCAACCATCAACGAAGCTGATATGTTATGCGATGTGAAGTATTCGAATAAAACACGTATCATTAATTTTATTAATCGTTATGCATACATTTGATACAGTTGTGGGAGAAGCATAATGATAGTGATAATGATGATGATGATTTACATGATGATGATGTTGATGCTAATGATGAGTGTGATGATAATGCATAAACATGGATATGACCCGGATATACTAGCTGCGAGCATATCAAAATGCTCTACGCGCTCGTACCAGCTGTAAATTCCATCCAGGTACTTGGCTTTTTAATGATGTCAACGTTCTAGGCGCATATAATTTGTTAATTTGGCTGCGATTGGCTATGGTTGTACTGGATGATTTGACTATGGCTGTCCAGAATCGTCGCAGTTCATTTATGTCATCGCAGCACATTCATGTCTGTTATATAAGTTTACTGCTATTTTAATACATGAGGTTATAATATGACAATGCAGACTCTATTGACAGAATCACAAACATCACATTTGGTAACTAAAGGAACTTACGAGCCAATTCCTCTCAATGCAACTCTTTATTTACATATGCAATACAAGCAGATATAGAACGGTAATAAAACTCCAGCACTCAGCTTTATTGTATCAGTTGGTGGGCCTTTGGGGCTGAACAGCCTAAGCTTAATCAATGGCTAAAGCACTGAACACTGATATATAAACATGAGCTGACATGACAAACCGAGTTGCTGACCGTTGAATACTTTAATATCGGCCACCAAATCGCAGTTATGACCCCATTTTATAGCATTGATTCATTGCATAAAATCAGCACGCGGGCTTGACAATTTCCCCTTAAAAATTTACATTAATAGCGGTTGTTTGGCGCACAATGTACTTAAGGTCGAACAGAGAATGCCTGAGCCAACTATATATATATATATATATTTATATATATATATATATATATATATATAATATATATATATATATATATATATATATATATATATATATATATATATATATATATATATATATATAAATGTATATATATATATATAGTTGGCTCAGGCATTCTCTATATTATATATATATATATATATATATATATATATATATATATATATATATATATATATATATATATATATATATATATATATATATATATATATATATATATATATATATATATATATATATATATATATATATATATATATTGTATATTGATGCTGAAGCACTGGCATTTAGACAGTATTTTCATAAGAAGTAGGAATTGGCTTTATGGTTAGCCGGTTAAGAATATAAATTATTTATAACCTTAACGCGATTATCACCCTGGCGACAGGATAATACTATTACACAACATAACACATTATCATGAAACAGAAGGAATGAACATCTCCATTAATGGGCATTTCGCTTTTAACGGTAAACTTTCGATGGTCAACTAATCTTAGTTTTACTAGTTCGGTCCATTAACCTGGGCAACAGCAAATATTTCTATTCGCTAATTAATACATCTACGCTCTCTATACTGCTAAGTGGCATATGACGCATGTTTAACAACCACTTACACTACCGTGAGTTGGATAGACGCAAACTCTTATGGCCCATGAACGAGAGAATCATTTGAATGCAGAATGTTAATTCTTTGATAAAGAACGTACAATAATCAATGTTAATGTTTACATGAACAATGGCTTACTTGAATTTGCCGAATCAGACCACATCTGGTCTGTTGCTAACACAATCATATTCATTGCCTTGTGGTGTAAAAATTACATCGTCCTTCGAGCTGTAGATCATTGATTTAGTGCTTAACATCCGGTTGACCATAATGTCAAGGTTAAAACATGCTACATTACTTATGGGACTTCCGCCTCACAAGATTTGCAACTGAAGAGTCTCTAAAGATTATTTGAGACCTATGCATTTAACTGCAAACCTGCTTTTATAGAACTGTAACGGCTCTTTTCGGCTAGGAAGTTTTTCACATATCTATACAAATATCTCTTACTTCCAGATTACATCAAACAGTTTCTAATAAAATAAGTATTTGAATATAACACAATTTATAGCTATCACGTTAGTGCGATAACACCATGATATTTAGCTCCTATGGGTGAAAACAAGACAGCGCTCTCGTGAATATCCTTGACCGATCAAATAAAGCATAAGCTGTGACAGTTTCCTTCTCTTATGTTGACAGGCACGATAATTGTGACAGCAATTATTTTATTTGTGGGCTTGGGGCAGACTCCTCCCACACACCACGGAACAATCCTGAGATATGGTTCCATTTTCATTTACCCATTCCAAAACCAACTTTCATGAGACAAATCGCATGCAAGTCTGACGCCAAAAAAAGCTACACACACATAAATACACACATAAATAACTTTATATATATATATATATATATATATATATTTATATATATATATATATATATATATAAGCTGTGACAGTTATCCTTCTATATATATATATATATATGAGATATATATACTTTCATGAGACAAATATATACACACACATAAAGATATATATCTATATATATATATATATATATATATATATATATATATATATATATATATATATATATATATATATTATATATAATTATTTCCTTTTGGCGAGTATGTGTCTCGGTGGAGTGTGCTCCAAGGTTACCGAAAGACTCGTCTGCATTTATAATTAACGCATTTTTTTTGCTTTCATCTTTTGAACCGGAAGCCCTCAGTACTGCCTTGAACACCTTATATATGACCACAGCGAGCGGTAATTGGATTTCAATTAATTTCTCTATCCAGCAGCTCGATTTGCCTGTGCAGTTACCCCAGTGGTGCATGCGTCTGAGCAGTTACCTGTGTGACCCATGATGACAGTTACCCCAGTGGTGCACACGTCAGAGCAGTCACCTGTATGGTCCTTGATGACAGTTACTGCAGTGGTGCACACGTCCGAGCAGTCACCTGTATGGTCCATAATGACAGTTACTCGGTGGTGCACACGTCAGAGCAGTCACCTGTATGGTCCATAATGACAGTTACTCGGTGGTGCACACGTCAGAGCGGTGGTGCACACGTCAGAGCAGTCACCTGTATGGTCCGTAATGTCAGTTACTCGGTGGTGTGCACACGTCAGAAGTTACTCGGTGGTGCACACGTCAGAGCAGTCACCTGTATGGTCCGTAATGTCAGTTACTCGGTGGTGCACACGTCAGAACAGTCACCTGTATGGTCCATGGTGTGGTTCTATCGAGTTGGCTAGTTGGAGTTGGTAGTAAGCGAAAGTGCTTTTTAACACTAGTAATTACTTGATGTAGTTGTATCCTTGCTTCGCAAATTACAGTTGGATCGTTATTTGCATACAAAGCACATTTGAATGGGTGATACGTAAACACTGCACGTTCCACATGGCACAGGCAGATATGTAGAGCCCAGTGTAATGCATTGTTAGTTCCTAGAAATTGTTTTTTCGAGTAGATATACCTTTGTATATCGGTAAACTGTATCTAGGGCATCTATTCAACGAAACGGACATCATGCAATATATTTCCTGCACTGTCTTGTATAGAGGCCTGTTAATGCGCGACTCGTTTGCAATTAACAACTTTTTCCCTGACCGCCTGTGAACTGGCTTGGATTGCATCGCCTCTCATTCGCTTGAACCCAGGTGACGAGCATTGTATATCATTTTGATTGCAGCAGGTAACCGATCGTTTTCATTTGTGTTGATTGTCTTCGATCGTGACCTTTGCCACGAATATTAGACATACAACATGGAAACGGCCCTCTTAACACCAACCGGAGTGTCGTATAATTAACGTAACCAAAGGTCATTGACCATAACGCGGCATCATTCACCAAGAACAGTAGCTGCTTATAATGGATTGATGAAGAGACCAATCGGCACATGAGTGACTTATAGTGCTAATGAGCAAAAAACCCGAAACCCTTCAAAACCCGGATGTTAAGCTGACTGCCCGGTAGTTGCTTGCTACATCGGTGTGTCATATTTCCAATCGTCTGGAAACATTCCCTTCGTGAACGGACTGCTTTTATAACATAAACAGCGATTGCGATATATCTATGGGGCACTCCTGTAGAAGCCGCCGGTAAAGTGTATCTTTGCCAGGTGCCCTGTTTGGGGTTAAGCAATGTTTGTCCTGACTAAATGGTAATTAGTCTAGTCAAAGAGTTTATGGATATAAACTCTTTGGTCTAGTCCTTCCACATCAAAACCATCGAATAATCGTATTAGTTATCTAATCCCTTCTATCGCCTCAGTAAATACGTTTGCAAAGTATCCGTAGAGAAGATCTGAACTTCGATTATCTTCTGAAATTAGAATATTGTCATTGTCCATGGACCAATTATGTCTTCGGTTTTCTACTTAGACCGGGCATGAGAACTTAAGGAATCCTCTCAACATGGCTTTTTGCGTGTGACTATAATGCTAGATGAGGATCCTGTTAATGGTATTTATTTGGATTTGCTAAGAGCCTTCGCTAAAGTAAGCTCGCAAACTAATGATTCACATTATCAGTGGCAAACATGGGCATAGATATATGAATGGCTCAGAACTGGAAATCAGAGGGCTGTAATAATTTGCGTAGAACACAACTAGACGATAACAGTCCATCTATGGCGGAACATGGGGCCCGTTCTCTACTTAATCTACATAAATGATTAATATGTCGACATAAAAGTAAAAATCTTTTAGGTGGCACGAATATTGACCGCAGGGTGATGATCAACAGCGAGGCTTACAGCAAAGCATGCATTAGACCGAAAAGACTTTGATGATAATTTGACTGGCAAATACTGATAAAGACCACCAACAAACCTGATGATAATTTTATTTGTAACATGTATTTGCATATTGGTACAAAGACAAGCGAACGAATAAAATTAAATAAATATAAAGACAAAAAAGCACTTTGGATACAGGCATAAGCTTCAGAGACAAACTGTATGCTAAAATCAAGTCCACAAACCCGCTTCAGACGATTATGCATCCATTAAATCTAACCTAACAACCTATAACAGAATTTTGAAACAAAACATTCGAACGGCCAGAAACTTACATTATCATGCCTGCTTTGAAAAATCCCAACATGATATTAAACATACTTGGAAACAAATAAGAACCTTAATGAATAAATCTAACACCAAAGCTACCCATCCAGCAAGCTTTCAAATCAACCATGCTATCGTAGATGATCAAAAACAAATGGCACAACTCTTTAACGTCCACTTTGAAGACGCTGGTCCAAATTTAGCCAATAAAATTATGGTCCCCCCAAACACATCATACAAAGATTATTTGACACAGTCACTGCATCTGGATTTTTATTTTCACTCCATTAGTGAAGATACTGTTGCTACCACCATACATAAATTAGCCTCCAAATGTAGCACTGGTATAGATGGCATATCTACCAAACTGCTTAAAAAAATTGAAACCTGTCCTTTGTGCTCCTATTTGTATAATTATAAACCAATCATTTAAAACAGGTATCTTTCCATATATGTATATATATGCAAATATGCATAATATATTATATATATAATATATATATATATATAAAATATATAAATATATATATATTATATATATATCATATATATATATATATATTAATATATACATATATATATATATATGCATTATATATATACATAATATAAATATATATCCCAATATATATATAAATATATATATATATATATATAATTAAGGAATACATATATATATAGTAAATATATATATATACATATATATATATATTGAATATATATATATATATATATATAATATATATATGTAGTATATATATACATTGATCCAAACATATAAATATATATATATATATATATATATATATACATATATATATATATATATATTATATATATATAATATATATATATATATATACGCAATATATATATATTACAAATATATATATATAATGATATATATATATATATATATATATATATATATATATCTCTCTAGTAATTATATGCAATATATATACTAAATAAAACATATATAGATATAGCATATGCACTGTGTTTGATATAAATGTCACAATTGTGTGTGTGTGTGTTTGTGTGAGTATTTGTAAAACAGGGCGTCAGGTTCATTTACCCATCGCAGCAGCATCCACCGTGTTGATGCGTTTGATAGCATACATGCCCGAGGGGATCATAACGACTGGCAATATCAACGTGTACGACCACATAACCAAGTGATGTAGTAGGTCTATAATGACATAGTGCTTTTAATATTCGCATATTTGGACTACCATTGTGCTTTCAGTCTATGCTGCTTATTCTTGTGTTTATCACCATCTACAGCGCGGAAGCTGTGTCAGGCAAACTGCTTTCGATAGGTCTACCCGAGCAATTTATCATGTTGACATTTGTATCATATTGTAGTAGTTAATTTAGCTATATTTATGCGAAACGACGTTTTCCCCCCTCTCATCAATCATAGTGACGTCAGCCATGTATTCCCATGTGCTTTTGTTTATATCACGGTAGCGTCACCTAACGATTGCAATGTATTTTAATTAGGGAAGCGATCACAACAGAGCCACTCGAAGTGACCCCTCTTAGCGAAGCTATACACTCTTTCTTCTCATATCGACGATGAGTTACCGCTCGAATGATTAGAGAAGTGATCCCTATTATCTGTGTAGTGCCGATGATTGACAGAAACTTGTGTGCAGCAAGCACACTGAATACGCACAGATCCAAAACTATACATAGCTGTTCAAAGCAAGCTGTCGATGCTGAGACCTAAAGGTGTAATTAGGACAGAACACTTGTAAGCCGATCATTCTATCACAGCATAGGTTGAATATTCAGTCGAAGAGCATTATAGCAACTGATGGTCAGAAGTGGAATGAACGGTAAAATAACTCCACCAATAACTTATCACATATCAGTTACATCAACTGATTTATCAGTTACATCAACTGATTTGCAAATGTCGCGCTCCTTGACTTTTGGTTTGATGAGCCTTTACGGAGTATATGAACATGTTCAGTTAAGCGGCTCGTTGCCCAGCATAAGCAATGCAGACTTCATATAAGACTGTGCAATTTAATGGGCTTGATGGTGTGCATAATTTTTGCAATCAACCCTGATATAAACTAAAATGGTGTGAATACTTCTCCTCCTTCTCAAAGACGATGATGTGCCATCCTGACCAGCGACACCTAATCCTATATGTGCTACACGAAGCGTATGGTATACCGTAGTATTTAGCATTCGCAACGTAACTAAAACACAAGTGAGAGAATCCCTAGTCACGCGTTAGTGCCTGAAATACTCGTAGCTATTCTAGTAGATATAGTTGCTATACGATGTTATCATAGGTTGGCTGTTGTTTGTTTAACTACGCTGACCAACTGTACCGTTTAAAGATGCAGTTATCGGCGGTTTGGTTAAATTTTCATTTTGTTTCCATTTTCGGCTTGTTACTCTTTTACAATTTGTTTATGGTATTGGGAACACCAAATCATCGATGTTTTATCGATAAAGGCGCGTTTATCGATAAAGGACTCCGAACTTTGTTTATAAGAATATTAAAATGAATAGCGATCTGAACCAGTAACTGCGCATGCCCAACTCTTCCATGTGCTTGTATTATCGCTCAAACTCCGTATCGTAGCGTCTAGCGTGTGCCATATATGGGTTAAAATTCACGTCTCGTCAAAAATAAGAAATCGAACTTTACAAAGGCTATAAATACGGCTGGGGTCACCAATTTGCACATTGAAGTTGAGACAGCAAGCCCTATAACACGCGGCCCACTTCGTAGCTACTCTTTGTGCGAACACAACACGACGTAACGATTTTCGAAAAAAAAATCAGTTAGGAAAACGAGCCATAACGTTTTGTAGGTCGGAAATGCCGACTGCCATTCCTTTGTGTAAGGAATAAATGAGGATGGTGTCGGTTAGTAAAATACCCTGCGTAAACACAATCCTGTTATATCACGTTACACCTCAAAACTAACATGATGGCGGGTAACATATGCAGTAAAATCCAAAATGACGTCTTCTTTGTGTCTTTGGCGATACATTATTTTCGAACGCAAGGTGCTATATTGTATCGAAATCATCACGATTGAGAAGTTGGTATAATAAAACAACGGACACGAATTACGAAGCTTATGATAACAATAAATTGATAAATACCACAATAAATTATATGTAACTGTTTGTTCAGCATAACGGGGGTCACCATTGGTATATCCAAAAAAACAGTCGGCAAGCAGCAGTCTGGACAGCTTAGTAAATGTCAAAAGTGTAATGAAGCGTTATGTCTCGCTCTTTATTACATTACAATACCAATATATGTGCACATTGCTACGGGACTGGACTCGTTTACGACACCGAACAAAGGGTCTGGGTATGTTTAACACTGTTTGCATAAACATCGACCAGCGAAACTCGATGTGACTCTAACAACCGGTTGCATATCACGAGTGCCGGATTAAACCGTCAGTATTACTCATGAATAAACCGCAGAGAGCGAGTGTGGAACTCAACAACAAACCTACGCGACCGAATTAACTGCTAGCTTATTTAATTTGTAATTGGTACTTTATATATTCGACTCGACTCAGAACAAGTTGCCTTTCCAGCAACAATAACAATAAAGCGCCACTAGGAAATTTGTATCAATGTAGATAACCGCGATTTCTATTTATCGCACCATAACCGTCGTGCCTAAGTTTTCCAAAACTTCACACATATATAGATATATATATAGATAGAGAGAGAGATAGATATAGAGAGAGATAGAGAGAGAGAGAGAGAGAGAGAGAGAGAGAGAGAGAGAGAGATAGAGAGAGAGAGAGAGAGAGAGAGAGAGAGAGAGAGAGAGAGAGAGAGATCTCTCTAGAGAGAGAGAGATAGAGAGAGAGAGAGAGAGGAGAGAGAGAGAGAGAGAGAGAGAGAGAGAGAGAGATCTCTGAGAGAGGAGAGAGAGAGAGGAGAGAGAGGAGAGAGAGAGAGAGAGAGAGAGAGAGGAGAGAGATTTCTCTCTCTCTCTCTCTCTCTCTCTTCTCTCTCTCTCTCTCTCTCTCTCTATATTCTCTCTCTCTTTCTCTCTAGAGTCTCTCTATCTATTCTATGATCTCTCTCTATATCTCTAGATCTCTCTCTCTCTATCTATATCTCTCTATATATCTATATATATCTCTCTCTATATATATATCTATATCTATATATATATATATATATATATATATATATATCTATATATATATATATATATATATATATATATATATATATATATATACACATTCGCGATGTTGAAAACTGGTAAATAAGTAAGCCAGACACCATTCAACCGAGGAATTCGTTTGTGGGTCAATAAAGGCTGGTACGATGTAGCATATTTGTTATCACGGGTAACCATTAATATACATATATAGACCTGCAGTTCAGTGTCAGTGAACCAGTTCTAGGAATTGCAATGATGACTAACCGTAACACTGGGATATAGCATGCTAGCGCTGGAGCCTAATTACTATGAATAGGGCTCACAACGCCAAGGAGCGTGATGTCCTACTGCACTGATGAGCTGCTGACCTGTCCCAAATTTACAATCGTGCAGTTAGCATTCTTGCTCACAGGTGATTCCGCGATTATTTTAGGCGCAATTCCTGGACATGACATGAACAATTGTAATAAATGCTACCGTGCCCATTAACGGTGATCATTGCTAATGTTTTAAATGCTATAAGAGTCCACGCGATATCAACAAATGTGAAAGAGACCGCCCTCAGAAATCTGAAAAGTTGTTAACTAGGTTTTTGTTTATTTAGCATTGCATTAAATAATATAACTAAAGCCTACTTGCATGAGTCTGATTGGGGATCAGATTAATCTGTGTCTATCATTAAGACTCACTTCATTGGGCTCTTAACATTGAAATTTGAATTTGTTCGACCATTTCGGTTTCGCTCTACATGTGATATTAATTAGACATTTCTTTTATGTGTTATAGTCAGTGTAAGTGGCTTGGTAGGATATGTTCACTAGCTTTTCATCTCGGGATATAATTCATATTGCTACAAGAATTATTGGACGGATGTGCCACCCTTAACTACCGTTCCAGAAAAAATGCATATTGTCTGATGTACTAACCGAGTTCGCATAATATTTGAGCTCGACCAATCTGACTCACTGTGATACATTATTGCTTCTATCAATAGATTTGCATTACAAGAGCAAGATGACATCGCGACTACGATGGATGAGGTTGAATTGAGGCTCGGCAGCGCCTCTTGAGTGCCATTGACCATCAGCTACCAACTTGCGGCCCACACCAGGTAGGGAACATCCACCAATGTTATGCCTATGTCACATGAGACTGTCTACGAGCCCCGTACAGGCCAAAACCCTGCAAGCCCATGGGGGCCTGCACCGCTTGTAGCGCTGCTCCTTGCTGGGCCCGTACGATATTTTTGAAAATTTGTGACTCATTGCGGGACTCTTAGAGCCCGTGGTCAAAAGCTAAATGCACATTTTAAGTGGCCATATCAAGTGCGCCTTGTTTCAACATCCTTGGCCGACATCAAATCAACAACCAGGGCTGACACCACATCAATATCCATGGCTGACACCACATCAACATCCATGGCCGACACCACATCAATATCTATGGCTGACACCACGTCAACATCCATGGCTGACGTCACATCAACATCCATGACCGACACCACATCAACATCCATGGCCAACACCACGTCAACATCACTCTCTGACACCACATCAACATCCATAGTCAACATCACATCAATATCGAAGGCCGACACCAATTCAAGAATATACACTGGAAGTCTTATCCCTGGCTGTGCCGCAGTTACACGCTACTAATGCACCCATTTCTGTGAGAACAGTTCACCGTGGCACGATCAGTATATGGGTAAAAAATGGATAAATGGAGTCTTTTGCGGCGTTCTGCAATCATGCAAGGCAATGTTAGCAACAAAGTAGTCATTTTGCTACTAATTCCGTAACAAATTCCAAATCATTCAGTAAATTCACCAATGGCGCGACCGTATTTATCATGCTAGGTACCAGCGCAGTGGCTACGCAGTAAAATCAAACCACTATTGAAGCTTAGATTATTTTATATAGGATGTGTTAGCGCACAATATACCAGCAAGCAACCCCAAATGTTAACCAGCAAACAGTAGAATACAAAATTAAGCCATTTCTAGCGAAATATCTATTATACGATTGAATCTATTAACAATATATACTAGTAGTAGGAGACGATTTCCGGCGCTCGCTGGGATGTTATATTCGAGCGATATCTGACGTGCTATTTGACTCAAACTATTGCTACATGTTTCCATTGCTGGCCATCGATCAGGCACAGTTGATCAATGTACATAACCACGAAAAATAGCATTATAGGGAACACACCTAGTAAGAAATCATTGTTTTATGGGTATTAGAATTAGCAATGCAAACAAAGAAGCCGAACATGTGTTAAAGGCTATTTACACATCAGAACAAGTCTTTGCCCCAACTAATTTCGAACTCTTTCATCATTCACAGAGACGAAAAATAGAGTGGAGCTTAGAGAAACATCTATGCGGTACGTTCCGAGCATCCCTGTGTTTTTTAGGTTCGTCTTGGTAAAAACAAAACAGTTTATGAATTGGATGCTGTATTATACTCCCACACACACAATGGACTAATTGTTGATAGCGCTCGCAAGTGTCCGCCCGAGTCATGACATTATCTAATAAGTGGGTAAACAACCAAGGATTTAGGCCATACACCATGTCATGCAAAGCTCTCGTACTTTTCATCGTGTGGGTTTTTAGTTCAGTGGTCCATATAAAAACGACTAAGAGAGACCCTACATGTGTCAGTATACCTAGTCTGAATGCTTTACCGTATAGGTGATATATAGCACCATGACATGCTTGCTTAATGAATTTTGGCTCAACGCCACACAGGACAACCTTCCGCCTTATAAAGATACAGAAGCCTCGTTAACTCATGAGCACAACACAATGCAAGACTTTTCGCTACGTTGTTGAAGACTTTAAGTTCATAGCAGAATGTGGTCATGAGAGTCTTGCTGTTAGGTTTTTTCATGATTATGATATAGCAGGTTTTCGTGGATAGTCATAATGGATTTTAAGAAGTATATTACGGAATATATGATGTTGCTGCGTGAGTGCATCATTAATTAACTCTTAAACGACAGTAACGGAGAATAATCAGGACAAACAAAAGTAGGCATTATTGGCGATCACACCTTGTTTTCGACTACAACTGGGCCAGCAGCGATTGTATATAAAGCGTTACAATAATTTAATCAAAGGCTGCACTATAAGATTCAAAGACATTCCCAATACCCGCAGAGCTGCTCTCCCTTGTACTAAACATGCGTAAATTTCACATTAGATTTTACTGCCTGAACATATTTGTGCTGGACAAGTTAATATGTACACCCACGAAAACAGTACGGAATTCTTATCCATGTATGGTACAATAAGAGCCAAATTACAAGAAAAGGCTGTCATATATATATATATATATATATATATATATATATATATATATATATATATATATATATATATATATATATATATATATATATATATATATATATATATATATATATATATATATAATAAGCCCATATATATATAAGCACATATATATATATATGCATAAATATGTATTTATTTTAAAAAAAATATATATATTAGTATATGTATATATATATATATATATATATATATATATATATATATATATATATATATATATATATTTATATAGTATATACATATATATATATATATAGATATATATATAATATATATATATATATATATAGATAGAGATATATATATATTTACATCTATATATAAACTCACACATATATAAATATATGTTATATAAAAATATATATATCTTACATATATGTATATATATATATATATATATATACTATATATATATATATATATATATATATATATATATATATATATATATGATATCTATATAGATATATATATAGATATATGTGGTGTGTGTGTGTGTGTGGTGTATATGTATATAGTATGTATATATATATATGTATATATATATATATATATATATGTGTGTGTGTGTGTGTGTGTGTATGCATATGAGAGCCTTTTCATCCTATGTGGTATTCATAGTACTATTCATGGATAGGAATTTCTGAATTCTATCGCGGATATACATATTAAACTGACCTTCGGGCGATCGAGCCTTTTTGCTGCTGTTGCCAAAAATTATCAAGTTATCGACGTTGCCAAAATTATCAAGACGCTGTCAAGCATAGGTCGACACCTTTTTCTTAGTCAAATTGTCCAAATTGGCTTTTTTCGAGGCGGAATCGTCGAGCGGCAAGCAAGATATCACATTCACAACATAATACTGAGGTCATTCTCTGTGGGACAGAGTTCATCTTATAATAAAATTATGGAGTGGCTCAATAGTAAAATGGCGTATTATGCCGACATACGCTTCCAAACAATTTATCGTCAATAAGCTCGGCAACACAGCGATGAGATTGCATGAATATTTCCTCGCTCAGAGACAATTTGCATTGTATTATAGAGTATAACAATTATAAAATGTACAAATTCCAATACCAACAATCAACGACTACACATATCGTTCATTACCTCAGTATAGCACTGCTGTGTGCTCTCTTAAGGACTAACTGCAATGCTCATGATTGATAGCAATAATATCTTGACGAAATGTGAGACAAATAATCAATCCAGGAGCGATGTCGTATAATTTGTCATCTTATTGCAAAGAGACTTTATCCTCTGAAAGGAATTCTTGATGTATTCGCTTCTGAGTGTAATGACATTTCGACGATTCTTACGAGCTTTGCAAGGCGTTTATTGTCTGGATAAGAACTCTCGACCCTGCCAGACCTGAAGCGTGATTTTGCCCTTCTTCAAGCCGGCCTCCATTCTGTTTCACATTTTCTAGGGCTACATAATTGACTTTTTAGCGTTACAACGCAAATTCTAAAATGCAGCTCTGACTGTGCCAACCTTGGCTCCGTTACATATACATCTTACCTACCTTGGCCTATACTAAAGCTGCAGCGTGACGACATCGTCCTAAGTTTAAGTGATACCTTTCTGTGGAGTCTTATAGATAATAAAAAAACATTAATAAATTTTTCTTTTTGTATATATAAATTCATAAGAAAAATAAATAAGGTACAATGTTGCCTTAAGGACAATCCAGCTTGCGGAATTTTGTGCATAATCTGCACAACCATATTACAAGGTGGGTGAATAGCTTTAATACCGACGCTCAAGAGGAGATCGTTTTGCATGCCGCACATGACAAGAATAACCAAAAACGGCACTAATTTCATCTCACGAACGAACGTTCTCGCTTTAGGTGTACAGGACAGAAGTTGCAAAAAAAGATAAACTTGACTCAACATATAAACTAGCCTGCTCTAAGATAGCGAGTTTTGACATGGTGTATTTCGCGCAAAACGGGGCAGCCGCCATTGACCTTGTCTGCTCTGTATTGGGACCGCTTCAGTCACCGCTGCTCATTATGTTTTGATGATATCTATTTATTTCGTGCACTTTTGTTTCGTTTTGAATTAACTCCGCACTAGTTCTGTTGCTAGTTGTAGAGCGGTTATATTTTACCATTTATCGTAGTGACTTTTCGTCATTCATTACATGTGACAGTCCTATATCAACCACCAATCTCGAGCCTCGCTCAGCCATCTCAACAAAAATTCTACGGACGAATCATTCATGGACGATTCTTCCATCAAACACCAATTGCAAGTGTCACCGTCAGTCATCCCTCATATCACCCAAACTCACGCACCAAACACTCGTCCTACAATCAATCAGAGTCAACATCGATAGCACCAAAAACAACAGTACAAAAATCGACCCGATCACCAATCAAAACGAGCTATCATCTAGCATTGGACCAAACTTCGCCATCACAAAGACAGGTTCATCCATCACTTTCCATGTGATGAAATCACCATCAGTTCTTCAAAATGTCCAATTCATCGGCACAACCCCTATCACTACCAAAACAGTCCACCCACAACCACAGGAAAACAAAGGCATATCTCATGGTGTAACACGAGACATCCACGATCGCAACCTACTCTTACACCCTCCAAACCCTTCAATGTGACGTCTATTAGGCGTCTAGAAAATGTCAGCCCAACGGAATCAATCGAACTCGCTTTCTCATCCCCACCCCCCACCACAGTCCAAATAGGCTACGCCACAAAATGTCACAATATATGTCCCTAACCCTATCAGATGCTTCAAATGCAATAGTTACAGCCACCCCACGACTTCTAGTCCCGCCGCTACCTATTTTCACGCCGCTACTTATTGTCCCGCCGCCACTTATTGTCCCGCCGCTACTTTTTGTCCCGCCACTACTTATTGTCCCGCTGCTACTTCTAGTTCCGCCGCAACTTATTGTCATGCGGCTACTTATTGTCCCGCCGCTACTTATTGTCCCGCCGCTACTTATTGTCCCGCCGCTACTTATGGTCCCGCCGCTACTTATTGTCCCGCCGCTACTTATTGTCATGCCGCTACTTATTGTCCCGCCGCTACTTATGGTCCCGCCGCTACTTATTGTCCCGCCGCTACTTGTTGTCCCGCTGCTACTTATTGTCCCGCCGCTACTTATTGTCCCGCCGCTACTTATTGTCCCGCCGCTACTTATTGTACCGCCGCTACTTATTGTCCCGCCGCTACTTATGGTCCCGCCGCTACTTATTGTCCCGCCGCTACTTATTGTCATGCCGCTACTTATTGTCCCGCCGCTACTTATGGTCCCGCCGCTACTTATTGTCCCGCCGCTACTTGTTGTCCCGCTGCTAGTTATTGTCCCGCCGCTACTTATTGTCCCGCTGCTACTTGTTGTCCCGCTGCTACTTATTGTACCGCCGCTAGTTTTTGTCCCGCCGCTACTTATTATCCCGCCGCTATTTATTGTCCCGCCGCTACTTATTATCCCGCCGCTATTTATTGTCCCGCCGCTACTTATTATCCCGCTGCTACTTATTATCCCGCCGCTAATTATTATCCCGCCGCTACATACTGCCGCCCGCATTGTTGCAAAAGGAAAGCACGTGGAATGACATTCAACACATCATGCGTACCCTTCATTGGGTTCCTGTGGAAAAACGCATTATTTACAAAATTCTTCAACTCACCTTTGAGGCTGTTATTAGAACCGCTACCTACAGGATCTTACTGCTGCATACCAGCCTGCAAAGGGTCCATGGACAAGTATCTGCTACAAGTCCCTAAATCTTCAAAAATATCTTCATACGGTGCAAGAGCGGCTAGTAATGTGGAACGTACTTCCTATTGACGTTCGTCGGTCGAATACGCCTGATGCATTCAAATCCAATTTCTTTTTAGTCAGTGTTATAACAATAACTGTATGTAAGTATGTATGTATGTATGTATGTATGTATGTATGTATGTATGTATGTATGTATGTATGTATGTATGTATGTATGTATGTATGTATGTATGTATGTATGTATGTATGTATGTATGTATGTATGTATGTATGTATGTATGTATGTATGTATGTATGTATGTATGTATGTATGTATGTATGTATGTATGTATGTATGTATGTATGTATGTATGTATGTATGTATGTATGTATGTATGTATGTATGTATGTATGTATGTATGTATGTATGTATGTATGTATGTATGTATGTATGTATGTATGTATGTATGTATGTATGTATGTATGTATGTATGTATGTATGTATGTATGTATGTATGTATGTATGTATGTATGTATGTATGTATGCATCTCCAGTTTAGGATCGACTATTCGTTGATAGTAGATTTACTCTACCGTCCACCTTTAAGTTTTTGCGCGTTTTTGGAAGCTAGTTGATCTATTTCAGAAACAACTCTATTCTGTTAAAATGGCAGGGGTGTCACCGCCTTAAATAGTAGAGCCCTGATTGGTACGTTTTTCTACATTCGTTCACGTGGTCAGTTTCTGGATAACGCGCGCGGTCGGTAAGTTTTCTTCTTATATAATGCTTAACGTCCGATAAACATCAGTGTAATGTGCTAGCACTGACAACATGATCGCTTTGTAGTCCCTTTTTAGCTTCCATCAATAGGTCAGTGGAGAATGTAGTTTGCGTTTTGTGTGCGTGGTTACAGAGCAGCATGTAACGGCAATAGATGTCACAGTATCAGCTGACTCGTGCGACATAACACGATAAAGTCTTTAGAGTTCCTTCAGCAATCAAGATTATTGGAAAGAATATAGGCCTTTTACATACAACAACGTCACATCGGAAATTGGCTGCATACTACAACGTCACATCGGAAATTCGCTGTATATAAAATAACGTCACATCGGAAATTTGCTGTATACAACAACGTCGCATCAGAAATTCGCTGTATACAGCAACAACACATCGGAAAATCGCTGGGTTACATTTGGCCAGGGACATGACTGTAACATAAAACGGCATTATATCCTAATTTGTTGACAAATTCGACAGCCATAGCACTTGAATCAGAGAGCACTTTTTAATTACGCGCAACTTAATTCGACCAATCCCAGCACAGGAATTAGTTGCGCGCAACTAAATCAGCCAATCAAAGAACAGGAATTTGTTGCGCGCAACTAAATTAGCCGATCACAGCACAGGAATAAGTTGCGCGCAACTTAATCAGCCAACAGCTGAACGTTATGTCCACCACGGCCAGTCGGATGTCCTGGAATCTCAATGTGATATCATGCAACTGGTTTCGGCAAGGCACATCGCTCCCGGGGGCTTTGGTGATCTGATGCGGCAACATTGAAGATCGTGAATAATAAATCACATAAGAACTATGAGAGGCGAATTATCTTTGCATAGCAACCGATTAATCAACAGGCAAGTACTTCAGTGTGAGATATCTCAGAGTGTCAACCTGAAGGTTCAACCACGGAATGATAAGAGAAGAAGTCCGCATGATGCAGATTAAATATACAGTCAGATTGCAGGCTGCCATTAACTCTCCATCAACGGTCATATTCTCCTCCGAACTTGTATCTCGTCCATCTCTAAATGCACACAGATTTACTCCTGGATACAGATGATTCTTCGCTACTGACGACTAATTCCGTTCATTCATTTTGCTGTTTAATTGAGACAACCGCTTAAAATGGGTTTACATTTAAATACTTGTCAATTTAAGTCACGGTCTCTTTGTCGCTTGTCATTTTGGGTATCTTGCAAGCAATTTACGACACAGTATTGGGAGACAATTGTAATCATTTGCCTAAAATATAGGGTTAATATATTATGTTGTGAACAAGTTTTATTTACAGAATTCCTAAATCATATGTCTAGACTAATAAACAAGATATATTGAACTTATTTTTAATAATGTCTTGCACTTCTGACACCGAAGCCCATGCTGTGGTATGTCACATATATATTATCTTTGACCTAACCTTGGCCTCATTTTGAATAGTGACATTAAGGTGGCAGAGGTCGCTGGGACTATCCCTTGTCTCACTCATTTGATCTCAACAACCGACAGAACATGACAACTTGCCAAGTACTAATTACTTCCATCAGCTGCAGTGTACATGTGATACCACAGTAGCCCTCGATCACTTTTCCAATAAGATATTATTATTTTACTCCAGATTGGCTTCAGACCTTGTCTGATATAGCTGGTTCCCCACACCACCTACCAGAGGAGAACACGAAGAAGGATCTTTCGGATGTGGTGGTGCAATTTCAAATCTACGGTATGTCAATAACCATATTTCCGGCTATCATTTGATAATACAGCTTTCAATATTTTTCATATAACTCTACCTCAAATAATTAAACAACCTTGCATAAAATTATGATACTATTATTTAATGATCAGCAGCTGTGTTGCTGCCGAGGGTTGCTTAATGAGTTCTAAATTATATATAAATACTCCGGTGAATAATTGCGCTGGTGTTTTAGGTTACAAAGAATGAAGTGTGTGAATTCAATATCAAATTTACCAATGAGCATTCATTTTATGCAGTCATTTTGGACAACTGTTGTGTTTGCATATTTGTTGAAGAAGTGAAATGCATGTTTGATGTAATTGTGGTGTATGAATGATTTAGTGGTGTGTAGGAATGATGTAGCCGGGTGTATGAGTCATGTGTTGGGGTGTAGGATACGTGAAGTGGGGTGTAGGAGTGATGTAGGTGAGTGTATGAGTCACGTGTTGGGGTGTAAGGTACGTCAAGTGGGGTGTAGGAGTGATGTAGGTGAGTGTATGAGTCATGTGTTGGGGTGTAAGGTACGTCAAGTGGGGTGTAGGAGTGATGTAGGTGAGTGTATGAGTCATGTGTTGGGGTGTAAGGTACGTCAAGTGGGGTGTAGGAGTGGTTTGTAGTGTGAGGTATAAATTTGTATTTGCACTGCTGTGGGGCAGCACTTTTTCAGTCCGCACCTAATTTTTGCTGCTGTGCGACCATACTGTTTCAATGAAAATTGTTTACGCACTTCTGTGAGACCGCATTTATGAACACCACATCATGTATTGATATCATATTTGGTGCGCTGATTTCACATAGTTTAGTTCTGATATTGCAAGGTTTAGGCTTTATGTTATCAATTTCAGTCAGACACTCTTAATAATTTTGCATCTAAATTCTGCGGCAATGTGACAGTATTTAAATTTCTGATATATGTGCATATTTATTATTCATATGGGAGTTGAAGAATACGCTGCTTCAGGCATCCTAAATCAATGATTTTAGCATTAGAAAAAGTTCATCAAACACTAGCAAATAAATTAAGTTGTCTGAAGTCCATACACGGAAATAGCATTGGCTAGAAACCGTGCCAATGCAATTAGGAAATGCTCTTATTTTGGAAATCTAATTTCTATGAAACATTTCAAATCCTCAACAATTTCGGATTTCTACTCCTAGTATCGTGATGTTTGATTAACGATTAGCAAGTGTAGCACTTTTGAGAAAACCCCTGTTATTGCACGTGCAAGGTGTTCTTGATATCCTCGCCTCTATGGTCTAGCCATGTTCAAGCTGCCCTGCTCGGTGAGGGACTTTCTCCAATCGACAAGGAAGCTGGGTGATATTGGGACACGGTCTCAATCACAGGCACTCGAGTTCGGACATCATGATTTCCCTACCTTTGTACTATGATATAGAGATAACAAATCATGATGTCCGAACTCGAGCGCCTGTAGTCTCAGTTATCCTACGGCTAGCCGGCGATATGAGAAAAAGACCGATTTTTTGCTCGAGCTCTGATAGGCTGAGAGGAGGGTGCCACGTGATTATGCTGATTATCATAACGCGATCATCATCTATACCGCAAATAATGACTTTCTGTTATCGGGATACAAAATATTAGCTTTTATAAAGTGAGGCTGTCTCAGAGAGAACTGAACTACGACTGCGCCAGTTATCGTGCTTGTATTAACAATATAGACTCACTATCACTTAACCCCTGTTGCTTATCATCGATGGGCACTTTCAGATAATGTTACCTACCACACAGTAGAACTAGATGCACTGTTGAAGCGCTGAAATTCCGCTGCTGACTGCGCTGATATAACGCTGCTTCATGTTACAATTCTCATAAATTGCGCTGTATTGAAGGACCGCAACGTCAGCTCGTTACGCAGCTGTACAGGCATTGGCATTTGTGCGCTGGCATACCACGCCCCTTGGGCCGTCTAGCTGCACATATCATTCGCTTTTGTCCTGAGTGACGCTGAATGATCGATGAACGTGATATTATTAATGGGTTGATTATTTAAACGTATCGTACTTATAAATGAATAAGTGCTATGCAATAATTGAATCACCAATTGGATTACATTTGTTTGCTGCTGCCATAACCATTGCGTTATGTAAAAACTCTGGATGAATGACTGACATGCATAATGAATATTTATGTTCATCCACAACTCTATAAGGCGTACATTACATGACAACCTACAGTTGGTTTATACCCAGCACATGTTCGAATAAACGACATACACCGACGCGTTGGCCAAATGAAGAACAGAAGTAAATACAAGTCAAATTGCGTCATCACTCCATCTGCCAGAATGTGTAACTCCAATTGAAGTGCATTTTCCACCATGACTCTATGCTACGGCTAACGTGCACATTGAGTAGCGAATGTCTTATATCACGGAACATTCATATGACTCTGGTGTGAAATTTTAATAACCCGTCATAAAAGAAGACTGATGGAGTCGAGTTGTGTCCTAGGATATATTTAATACATAGGGTTCAGTGGGCAAAACATATTGTAAAAGATAGTTGACAAAACAACCGATTTGGGACGGCGCATCACAATAACAAAGTCCTTGCCACCAACCAGAGCAACGTCAGTAAAACTCAATAAACCTTATAAACGGACGTATGCCCCGGTGCATATTGGTATAGAAACGGTCCATTCTCGTCATCTATATTCTTTTGTATCAGAGGGGTAAAAACATTGTGAGCACACACAGGGGGTCAGCAGTATATGCAACATTGTGCAGTGTGTCCGAGTTATTTGACAAACGAATATTCATGTCTTCCACCGTTTAATGCACAGTCTTCGTGCTTTTCATTATCTAACGATGCTATTTTGAGCAGTGGTTTATATGAAACAACAACAACAACCAAGCAAAACATAGACCAACCGCCGACTGATCGATCCTGAGCCAGTTATGCTTAACAAATACATTCGGTTCGGTTGAAGACTGTGGAATAATCTACCGCCTAATAACAAGACTGGTTAACATACATACGTGGTTATGCAGCATATATTTCCAAAAATACTTTTGTGTACTCTAAATCGACTTTATGATTCGGTCAAAAGAAAATGGATTCAAGCTGTAACAATAATTGAATGCTGTGTTCTAACAAGCGACCAGTTGGCGGGTCGAATTGCTTTGTTTTAGTAACTCACTTGTATCACTCAGCTGTACTAGTAATGTAATCTTGACTGATTGTTGCACATATTTTTGCAACCATCAAATACGTATGGGTAAAACAATGGATGCACGCTCAAGTCAACCTTAAATACAAAATATGCTTTAAAACAGCTATCTATAGCACATTCAATCTGGGGTGCTGGACATTCGCAGCACTTGCCGCGGCGCATATGATGCCCATCATGAGCACCGGTTTATTGCTGAGCCTGTGTAACTACCTGTGCTTCGCCGCTATCAATCGCGCGCTAATTAGGCCCGATTCATTGTTGAATATCTACCATACTGTTAACCCGCTCAGTGACCAGTAGTACAGAGTTATTTGCTTTGGTTTATGAGTCTGATTGTGCATATAATCACGAAGAAAGTAAATACAAAAACTAATGCGACATTATCATAAAACTCGATGAATGATAAATGTGTTGTGTGGAAGTACGACAACTGAACCGTTGAAACACATTGCTGCTATGCGATAGGTCAATCTATGAAAACATCGTGACTTCAAATAATTTTTTGTGTCGAACACAACACGGGTATGATGGCTGATAAATAAATTCATTAAAATTCATTGTTAAACAGCGATCGTAGTGATATGAAAGGTGTTGTCTCACAGGGAGGTAAAGATTAGAAGAAATTACTTATAGCATGACACTGACGGGGTTTTTCTTAGCCCTAGAAACTATCGAATATTGTACCTTTACGGAGCTGATGGGACAAATACGTGGCAATGTATGGCATTATAACCGTACATTGCAATTTAATTTCACAATGCGTTTGTCTGGCATGGGAAATAACAACACCATCGCCTGGTCATAACAGATGATCTCATATGATAACGCAACAAGGAAGTTGCAAAACAGAACATGGCGCTTGTTCCTGTTTGTACCTGTGCAGCACACACTGGCGGGAACAAAGAAGCGTGCTGCTGTTAGAAGTAGCATTTGTGGCTCAGTCATTCTATAGTACTATTTGTTGCTGAGCGAGTGCAAAATTAGCTTAAGTAAGCAAAAATAAAAGTAACTACCACAATGGACATGATCCTTTGATGTCATGCACATTTACTAAGCTTAAATGCAAAGGCAAAAAATGTGCAATTTGTTTTATGTGCTCGTAATCGACGTGCGGCACGCCATACAAGCAAGCACATCTCTGACCAAAGGTACAGACTATTGTATTTGAGACTAACTAACCGTCATAAATTTGGCCAATTGAATGCAGAACGCATCATTTTACCGTGTTGAGCGATGATGAATAAATAAATATGACTAATAGTTATACTCATATTAAATGTTGATGGCATAAGACAGGATGCTTGATGAACTTGCATAAACTGGACAATAGGGATGGTCGTCTTGTTGTGCGTTCCTATGTATTGTCCTCAATAAAAACACAGCAAGAAGTACATATCGATCAAAATGTACCACTCTTAGTCGTTATTATCACAAGAATGCTGGCGCAAAACGTAATATTTTCGGAGATTTTTTTGAAGAAAAAGATGATAATTGTTCAATAACAGCGATAAACGGATCGCGCCACAATGTCAAATCACAGCAATATATAAGCATTGTTCCAACATTCCGTTTATGAAGCTAGCATGGTTTCTGTATAAAACTCAATCATTGGACTGTGTGTAAAATTCCCATAAAAAACAACGTACCTCGACTAGAATAGGGTGACTCTCGGTGTGGTCGGCCGTATCCATGGCAGCAATAAAATGATAGACCACACTCAAATATGTAGCGTGTTTGCAGAGAATTGTGGATAACGTAATTCCAGTGAAAGAATCGCATTGAAAGCGTGCGCTTGTGTCCCGCTTACGGTAAGCTATGCCTTCAGGGCAGGTCTGCGAGCAGGGGCAGAAAGGTGAGATTTTTTATTGCCTTACAGCAAAAGAGCATCTCGGACCGGCGTAACAAATCATTATTTATACCCCAGGAGCATGCTGTGCCTACTCAGTTTGCGTTCAACGTTGACTCTGGCGGTCCTCTTTTAAGATTAATTGGCATAATCGAAGCATTAGCCATATGCGTCTGTATCATGTGTCTTTGAAGATTTAACTTTCCCAAGTCCCATTATAGTATCAGTGATTACAATGGTAATCACTACCGTCGATTTCTTGCTATTTTACTATGGCTGTAATGACTTGCATTAGCTGTTATCCAGGCACACAACTGTGAAGTATTCATTTCTATTGTACAACGAGCACACGAACATTACTTAACTCCTTGTTGGTTATATAGTTATCTTTAATCATTGTCCTGCGTTTAGTTAACGTTTGTGCACAGATTGTTCTATTTAATCTAGTATGATATGAATGTAAGCCAAACACATTGACAGTAAGCTATGTCAAATTTACAAATATGTGGACATCTTGCGTTATATTGTGCTGCAGTAGGCGTGGACCTTCGTTTATTACTTTATTCCGACACAACAATGTGTGCAACACTGGTATCGGCCTATCTTGGTCAGGTCAAACAAGTGACGTATCGGCATTAGCGAAGGCAACAATGTCTGATCGTGATTAGATTCGTCCGGCAATACCCGCCACAAACGTAGTTAAGCCGCATCGCATGTGCTTGCCATTTGCAGCCGTGAAGTAGAATGATCTCCGATCAACATTTCACAACTTAATATTTATTTGTGTGTGCCTCCTGCTGAGTAAATCAAGTTACTCTCTAAATGATCGTGAGATGCTAGGTTGCTCGATCTGCTCGAAGCAATGAAATGACAACATAATAAAAAAACAGTTTGGCCGATAAGGCTTGGCTATCCGTGAGGTCGTTATGCTATCGTAGATTCGCTTAGATCTCTCCGTCTATTTCAAATTACTGCCGCCAGACATGACGAGACTCACGGATACAAATTGTTATTGTGAATGGATCCGTTTCGACAGCCCGATTGTCCATGCTTCTTAATGACGCTGCATAGATGCGAAATATCCTTGCTTAATATTCCCGCCATTAGTTATGTCTAACTGAAGCGCTCTTTTCGTCTACTAAATAGTCATTATATCATCCCGATTCCTCCTTTGGATCTCCTACCTCAGACGAAATTGAAAACCAATTTATCACTTGGACAAACTTGCATGAGGCTTTGAGGCGGGAACAAATATTGCTCTGGAGAGCACTTCCTGATAGACCAATTATTTGACTGCGCACGATTCAGTTTGCCAGTGATTTCTGGGCCAATATAAAACATATTGAAGCATATACAATAGATTTCGTTTCTTTTTCCCACGGGACATCACGGGAAATCTACTGACTTAGATTCGTTCGCATAAATGCATCATCAGTCGGTTTATTGATATATCGTAGACAGCCCAGCTGATTGCGCCCAATCCTGATTCCAAAGTCTAGTGAGTGTTCTTCGCAACATCGGGTGCAAGTGTTGTACGCAAGCGGTAGGCAACAACGCCTTGTCTCACATTCACTTTCAGTAAGAACATGGAAATGGGGAGGTACGATGAGGATTGGCCTCAGTTACCGGTTCAAAGCACCTACATAATAACATAATGTTACTCAGTACAACAAAAAATCAGTATCATATTTGCCCTCATGTTAGCCCTTGTGCGACGTAAGTGAGTATATATCATTGCACGATGGACCAGGGGGATGCTTTTACCGTAAACAGTGCATTAAAAAAATACCTATAACAAAGTGCAAAATTAATTATGTTCATTAGTTAGGGACAGTCCATTACTTGCGCTAGCTAGATTAACTTTTTGCTGTGTTAAGTAGATACAATTTTGATGGTTAACAATGATCAACCAACAGATGATAAATGGCACTGTGGTACTTGCCAGCAGTTTGCTAAATTCATTTTAGCTGGTACAATATATAGAAATCAATGTCTATCCAAGAATGATGACATACCACAGTATTTAATAGCTTCCTCACTTTCTTTATACCACAATCAAGCCATTTAAGAAGTTATACTCTTCGATATCTTCTTCCGAGGCAAGTAAGCGATAAACGTTGATGTGATGTATTAATGCAAAAGCCATCTAACGGCCACACGAACAGTAGAAATTACTTCCTGGAAGCTCACATTTCTATAGATTCAAAGCTAGAGTGGCTAGGGAATGTCAATTATTCAGACTTGCCTTCTCAATTAGTCAGAACAAACTCTCTGTTCTCTCTGATCGGTACCGCCCCGTGTCTGCATTTAAAGGATTAATGACTTTAATATGCTGCACACATTTCCATGGCAATTGACAAACAAGAGATTTCATAATCATTTGTCAGATCTTGCTTTTTGCAATGAGAGTAGTAAAAACTACCAAGGGATTATAATGTTCTGCAAATATCGCACGGGTGTTTATTGCAGAGGTGCAAATAGCCAAAGTTCGGCGTGTTGTTATCCAGTAATATCTGCAAATTCATTACATGCGCTTCCTTGAATAACACACTAGTCTGCACGAACTGTAGATCCGCATGTTCACATTTAGGAGGCAATTGATGCTGGACAATTTGCGAACACGGAAGAAATTTTTTATGACGTTACCTCAGCTGCGCCACTCTGGTCTGGTAAGATAATCATCAAGAACGTTCATGTGGGCGTGGTAATGAACCCGGGGTAGGGGTGCCTCGGTGGATGCAAAAGATTGGATCGGTTTTGACTGAAATCTTAAAAGATGTTGATGATTCATCACAAAGTGATGAAAAAAATATGGAAACTAAGGCATTGATATTGTCGACGAACACATCAAGGCAAAGGAGCAATGCAGATGACAAGAGCAAGTTGGAGCAAATGACTTAACGTCTTCAAAAATGTAAAGCTGCATATATGCAAAGACGATGTCATTTGTAAATGCAAAGTGCTTGATGACTGTATGCATTCTTGTGTATGTACGGCTGATGGCGAAGATATAACGTTGGCAAACAAATATATAAATATAATGCACTCCAGGATGATACTTTTCGTGCGCATGATGAAATAATAGATTACATGTTACGGGTGGTAAAATGGTCAGATCAGGTCCCTAGAACCTCCCTGAAAGTGAAAGTAAGGAGATATATATATATATATATATATATATATATATATATATATATATATATATATATATATAGATATATAGAGATATATATATATATATATATATATCATATATTTGCATATAAATCTATATATATATTGTTGGAATTTCTATGGATATATATAATATATATTTATATATATATATATATAAATATATATATATATATATATATATATATATATATATATATATATATATATATATATATATATATGTATATATATGTACACATTGCATATATATTCATATATATTATACAAATATATATTTATATATATATATATATATTATATATATAGAGTATATACATAATATATATGTAACATATATATATATATAAATATATATATATATATCTATATATATACATATCATTCTCTATATATATATATATATATATATATATTTATATATACATAAATATTTGATTATTTATATTTATATTTGATATTCATATATATATATATATATATATATATATATATATATATATTTATACATGTATATATATATTTGTAAATATATATGTCCAAATATGTACATGTATATACGCATGTATGTATATATGAATACATATAAATATACCTATATATGTATAAAGATGTATGTAAATAGATATATGTACATATGTTTACATATAAATAGATATACATATATATACATATATATATCCTCATTTACATTGATATATAAACATATGTCTTAACATATATATATGTAGTTATGTTGGTTGTCATGTCGGTCTTCAGTTTATGGATGCATTTGGATATGCTGACGACTTAACACTCCTTGCTCCCTCAGTCACTGCTGCCGAACTTATGATTTCAATATGCGAAGAATACGCTCAAGAATACGATGTAATGTTCGATAATGAAAAAAGTATGCTGCTGTGCTACAATATTCCACAATGTTATACCAATCTCGAATTACGGCTGAATGGAGCCATTTTACAAAAGTACTCTAAGGTTGTTCATCTAGGCAGTTATATTGGCTACGAAAATAACGATGTGAGCCGTAGGAGAATTTTTTTATCGCACTAACATTGTGATGTCCAGATTCGGCTTTTGCCGCACCGACGTCCGCACTAGGCTATTTGATACCTTTCGTATAAGCTTCTATTGTAGTCCTTTATGGAAACTGGATTTAAAGTCACTTGAAAAAATAAGTGTTGCTTGGCGAAAGTGTGTAAGGAGAGTTCTTAAGCTTAAAAGAAGAACGAGGTCTCGTTTTTTACCGCTGCTTGTTGGCAGACCAGATATGCGCACTCAGCTATTGTTACGTTTTGTTAATTTTTGGGTTAAATGCACCGTTAGTAACAACCCAAAAGTTCGACTTGCTACTATGCTTAGTAATGTAAGCTCATCTGTCGTATCGAATAATGTAAGATCATGTCTGTCATTACTAAATTTAGAATACCAACAACTAAGTTTAATTAATGAAGGTAACCTTAATAATGTACGTGAATTGTTTAGTATCAGCAGAAGACAGGGCGACAATATGCGCTTTGCAAGAACTGAGTCAGCAGCGCGAAGGCAGTTTGTTAACTTCTCTAACACTGCAGGAGGCAGATGAGCTTCTTGAGTTTCTGTGTACAAACTAATTGGTACTCTTGTATTTTTTTTTATAGTGCTTTATCAATATATCTTTTTGTAAACTTCGATTTGCGAATAAATGATATATATATATTGATATTTATGTAATACATCGATTTACACATGAATATACATATATATCTATATATATATATATATATATATATATATATATATATATATATATATATATATATATATATATATATATATATAAACACACATATGTATGTATAAATATGCATAAATATATCTACATTCATATACAGATACATATGTATATGCTTATATATTTATACATATATGTATATATTATATACGCATGTGTGTATATATCATATATATATATACATGTACGCATATATATATATATACATAGATATATATTTGTAAATATATATATATATATAATATATATTTGTATATATTATATATATATGTATATATATATATATATATATGTATATATATATATATATATATATATATATATATATATATATATATATATATATATATATATATATATATATATACGTAATGTATGTGTGCGTCCTTTGTCTAATCGTCTTAATGCTTATAATTCTTTGGACATATTAGTGTTTAGTCGATTTGGGCTGTTCAATTAATTTGATGTAAGGATATTACCTATTGATGATACAACTCGAGAATAGCCTGCGGTACGTAGTTGACATGTCCCGTGATATAGTCGGGCAATCCATTAACTACCACAGTCGAGGTGTTAACGATGGACACTTGAAGAATCGTGTGGTTTCAAAGGCTAGATTTCCTTCCCGTTGATTAGACCTTTCTCGAGAAGTCTGCCAGTCATTATTGATGCGCAAAAGAGTAGTCGATTACTCATAACATGAAACACTGGTGAATTGATAGGGACAGTTTACAAAAAACAACCCCTTGGTCACATAAGGGTTGTGCGGATGAACATTAACCAAGCCGTCATAATCAGGTTAATACGTCTTATACTTACCATATTATCGCGCGAACAAGCGTCAATTCATGAATCTAGTATTTTGTTTTCATGAGGCAGAACCAAAATGAAGGTACAATAACAGTATTATGGGTCTGATTCGAGTTTCGCCACCACAGTTTTCAACGAACCTATCCATGAATCATGAGGCGCATGCTGTCGCTTAAATATCTTCCTGGTGTAATAACGTTTTCTCACACAATCTAGCCAGTACTAAAACCCTATTAATGGACAATTGTGTGCTCTAATTGCATATTGTCAGTAGAAACTCGAAAAAGTCAGTATATCTCGGGTTATCATTCACGGGTGCTATCAACATCCAGACATTAGGCAAACAATGGGACTGATCGCGGAGGCTACATTCCCACTCGATGGTTGAGACATGTATCAAATGTCTTCTTCTCGATTACTGCAAAGAAGAATGCGACGGCTGGTCACATTAGACAAGACAAAACGCTCAGGGTTATTGTATTATTGTGGAATTTTTGGGAAGAATTCCTGGACATCATAACCTTAACATATTGTTAAAAAACTCATTGCCAAACTGTTTTTTCAGAGTAAATGCTTCGAATGAACGCGTCGGCATGAGATCGGAATTTCATATCAGTATATACAGTGATCGATATTGTAATGACATCCCAGAATTCTTCCAACCATAAAACAGCATTCATTAACCACAATGGGGGCTGATTAGATCAACCAACTCCTAAACGCATCAGTTTATTTGGGCCGTGGTGCGTATCAGGGTTCAGCAGAACAAAACTTTTGAGATCACCCCTCCATTGCGCGGAAGGGATATATATTCTTCGATCAGCGTGTACCTCTTGTTTGCTGTCGGAAACGCGTAATTTGAAGGCATTTGAATCCTTATCAATCATTTGGCGGTGTTTGATATCAGTCAATCATTTGGCGGTGTTTGATATCAGTCAATCATTTGGCGGTGTTTGATATCAGTCGATACGAATTCATCTGTAATTGACGGGCAGTCGGTATCAGCGAGCTGTGCTACCCCGCCCCTAAATCCACCCCCCGGATATGCACGCGACCGCGGGCCATGAAACGTGACATGCGCTAGACCAATGAACGACGATCACCCGATTCGCCATTGATTCTGTCTTTTCAATCAAGAATGAATTGTAAGCGAAAAACATACAGCCCCCTGTTAACATCTTTTTAGCAGCAAAGAGTGATGAAACGCATGACGACTTAAGAGAACACCATTGTGTCCAGGAACAGTGGCGTCGGTTATCAGGATATAATTCTGTGTTTAAGAGCAAAAGGCTCAATTCAATAACGGCTGCTTGTTGAACCATTCACAGACTACCGGGTACGTTATGACTGAATCGGAATGGTAATTTATAATTGTTTAAGTCTGTATGACGTAAAGGACGAATCATAACGAAGTCATTTTGCTTACAACAGTCATCAGATGGCTTGAATATCCATGACGTTATGATCTAGTAAATCAATTTCTGTTCTGTTCGGTTTATTCCCAGGCGCTCAGAGCAATATCAGGCTGGGTACTCCAAAAAGCTTGATAACGTCCCTATAAATACCTTGCTCTATCGCTTTAAAATGTTTCATTAAATCTTCGAGGGGATTATTTTAATGTATGCAAACTGTTGGTACAGTAAACACGCAACCAAAGTGAATGATAAAACTAACTCCACCTTGATGGTAACAAAGTTATTTGTGCCGAAAGACTGTGTGATTGGAGGCCGAGTTGAGCGCGCACCTATGATATTCAACATGTCATTAGATTTGAATAGTTCGGACAGCTCGCGCGAGCAACGAATGTCATTGTTGAGAAGATAAACACGGTGCCATATGCTAATTTAAGATGCCTCTACGACTACAATCGTCCAAGTCAGTTGAATATTTCTCTCGCGGGTATGGCTGCATAATATTCATTACCATCAAAACTTATGATGAAACAAAATAGCTCTCCAGGTTTACTCGATTTTTCGTATTGTATTGAATTCAGTTGTCATATCCCGCTACCGGCCTCTCAATACGATGGCAAGTCAGCTAATGTGATGCACGTGTCCATGGACAGAGAATTGATCGATTGATTTTGGATTGAATGAGCGAGAGAAGAAGCGATCAATGCGATTAGAGAAAGACAGCAACTATCATTGCGTTGGTATAAATGTATATAATTCATATTCAAGACACCACATATCTAAGTCACTTGGTGTGGGGGAATTTGCGTCCGATCAATGCAGGTCAATATTCACGCCCTTACAAGACACCGCACCTAAATTGATTACGTTTTACCTGGTACAAACTTTCTCAAATCGACTAATGACGATATTTAGCATATTAAGAGACCTATAGAAGGTATACAGTGTTTGTTATCGAATCCCATGCTACTTGATGACCCGTTATATGTCTCAGCAGAATATGACTGTGTGATTTGGCATCACTTTCAACAGCCAGGTGATATCATGGCTGTGACAGATGGAGGTGACAATGCTGCCTGGACAGCGGCCTTATTAATGCCTTCATCCACAATGGGTTGCGATCCCTAGTCGCCGGGACGTGATACCATTGAGGTAACGGGTCAAGCGGTAGACATCTGGACCTTATTCATTGAGCAACGAGGGATTCGGATATAAAAATAATTCATCATTTACCTCATGAATCATTCATCATTTACCTCATTAATATATAAACCACATAATTTTCTCATGGTATAATTTCCCAATTTTCATTCCAATGTCTCAAAGACTATATCTTGTGTGGACTAAAAGACTAAGTCAGTTAATCATTCGCAGACGAATTATTACATTAAAAAAAATAACAAGTGTCATGTGTAATCGTTCTGCCTCGCCGTAAAACTAATCTCATCTTCACATAAAAGGTTGTCTGGGCGATAAATTGCATATTGAGAGCATGCTAGAGTGGTTATATGTTGGATTGGATTCGGGTCCCTTGCAATAAAATATCACTTGAAAGTTGTTACAGCGAAAGAGGTTCATTCAATGAGGGACGGCGCAAAAGCTGTTACAAAAACGCGTTGTCAAAAACGAAACAAACTTTCATCTGTCCGTTCAACTGAAAGTGGCGAGGGACACAAACGCTGAATTATTTCCCCGCGAAATAATACATTCATCTCACGGGATTTATGAATATTCCAGCGCGATAAATGATTTATCGCGTGGGGTAATTAAACCACACCCCCAAACCCCTATCTCGGTCATAGTTTCACATCAAGCAGGTCATTTCTGTGTAGATTGCATGTCCAAGTCGTTCGACCGCAGCAGTTATTCATGATGCATTTCGTGGCCATTCGGCTGCGAACAAAACCATGCTCTAGTACACTGAGTGAGCGCGGTCAACGCACCTCAGTTGCCCAGGCGAGCATGTTATATAACGTAATACCTCGGGAATTCACTAGACCATCCAGTCAACTGCACGGAACTAAAATCGAATCACGCTAAGCTCAGAACGTGTCTTGAGAGTTCAATCAATTCGCGTGCACTTGCGCCTACAACAATCAATAATTGAACACGCATCAGACAGATCGCGTCAGCATTCGGCGTTTCTCAACTAAATCAACTCAGACCAGGTGGCTTAGAATAGATAATTAACGCCCAAGTTTACCGAGCGTTGCCATGGACGCCATGAACGATGCTAAACACACAGGTTCCAGTTGGACGAGCACCCTCTTCCATACCCTCATTGCTGCTCGCAACACAACCGACAACACTGGGTTACAAGATGAAAACATTGCTGGTGCCGATCATGTGGTTTCTGCTGACCGCTGCGCTGCTGGCGCTGGGCGAGAAGGGACACGATGACCAGCGCTCTGTAACAGACGAGGCCCCGTTCCACGACACCAGTGATAAGTAAGTCATCATTGTTTATCAATTAATATATATATATATATATATGTGTAGGTTATGTGTATGAAGATTGTTGGTGCGATAAAATGGGGTGCATTATATGCTGGAGAGGTTTATGGAATCGACCATCATACGACCTCAGTGTATCGCCCTGGTGCGACGCTCATTATATGCTGGGGAGTTTCTTACATCTCATCGCCGCTTAACGTCGCCCCTGTGACGCTCACATTTAGTCTTACATCTCCTCCCTCACTCTCCATGGCAGATATGTTTGACGCTACGCTAACATAACATCTCTGCAATAGTTAACGGAACGCATGCGATTTGACCCGGTTTTGACCTATGACCGGGCGTTAACAAGCAGCGCGCGTCAAACATGAATGGTCAACATGAATGGAGCTTATTGAGGACGCTCGGATGTAAGCCCTTCTTTGGGAAATAAAGATTTTTTTTTCTGCCCACAAAGGCAGCATTTTGGTGTCTTTGATTAAAACATTCTTTGCTTTTTACGCTGCAGTTATTTAGATTATATAACCAAGGCCCTGCAGTCACAATCATTAAATTTTGGCATATCTTATTTTAACACCAGCTGTCCAAGTTTTCTTGGTTGTGTCTTTTTATTTTTTTCCCATATAACATGTTAACTTCCATCGGGTGGGGTGGGGTGGGGTGGGGGGTGGGCAGCATATCTGGGAGCAAATGGTAAATCAGGCTCTTCCCATACCCCACTGGTAGATTTGCTACAACGTCTGTTCCCACGGACAACTTCTCCAAACACTCTCGCTACTTGTCTGTCACATCTAATCCCGGCGTGTAACTCTCTATTGCTTTTTTTTCAGTCGATTTCGATTACAAATTCATTTTCACATCTGACTGCCGCCATTTTTAAAAACGCTTTACAACCATGAAACGTCCGCGGAACTATGTTTTCCGATAAATGCCTCATATTGGGCATAAATAAAAGTTTTCATTAACAAAATGTATATTATTCCGCTAATCACACACAACAGAAAATACTTTTGTAGCATTTAAGAGATGACAATTTTTCCTCGCGTAATGGCCCGAATTGGCCCCAAAGCGATCTATTTGTGGCAGAGACGAATCCTAGCCTGCGCAGAAGCCGATGCACAAGGAGATCGCTTCCCCCTATAGCTCCGGGGGTAGAAAAGGTCATATAAGACGACCAAATAGGGGCAAGCTGCTGGCCCTGTGTTGCAAGTTGTGTCGGTGGATTTCACCTTGATGAGAGGCTGGAATGGCCTGGTCCAGTCAATCGACTGCTGGTGCCAATAATCGGTCGTATTTTAAAACAAATTCCACCTGCTTGTTCCTTTTCATGCTCTTCCACTCGGATTTCTCGTCCCTCCGCATGAATCCTAGATGGCGCCTAATATCTCTTCCATTCAACCCACATTTGTAGGCACTATATTGTTGAACACAATATTTACTTCCTTACTTATTTACTTCCTAACCTACTTACACGACGTAGTGACGTTATTCCGTTGTTAGCACCCACCTACCCAGGGAGGGAGGGGTGTGGGGTAGTGGGGGCGAGAAGTCACGATTTAAATTATTCAGATAGCCTACATACGAGCGACTGCGCACCCCAGTAAAATTTATTTGAGTACGCTATGTGAGCTCATATGTTGGCTGAGGTATGGCTAGCGACACCCCGTCCCGTTGTCTGGTCAAGGCACGAGGTTGTAGCTGCCGTGGCAGACATCGTTGGCATGTTCAGTGGTGTGTCATTGGGGTATGACAGAGAGCCTGAAACGCTATAGGGAGGTTGAATGGAAGTTTGGACCTTGTAAACGAATAAGAATTGGACGAAGCGTATCCGTGCGTTTTTGACAAGGAGATAGAATAGATTTATTTGTAGAGATTTTAACAAAAAGACGGAGATGATAACCTCATAGGGTAAAATGTCATTAGCGGACAATTAAAGTGCTTATTATGATAAGGTGCTTGCCAAAACATCGGCGCTTTTCCGCGTTTAATCCGATACGGAACACTTGAGAATAATGTCCATTCGTACCAGATATTCATTCTGCGCATGCGTCTAGTTCATTCATCTTCTAATCACCAGATGTGTAATGTGTGATACGTCACTGACCCACAGGGAGGTGGTTCATCTGGCTCTAGCGTCATGCGGTCCGGTGGGGATCCAGACAGAGGAAGCCCTAACACTCGTCAAATCAGCGCTCATCACCACGGCAACACACCTGCATGTACACCTGTTCGTTGACGCCCCAGTGCAGCAGCATTTTATTGACGTGGTATGGTCTATAGATCTTAATCATTCGATTTAATGAACTCTTTGAGAACACGGAACGATATCACTCGAACCTCTTTTTTGCGATCACTAATTAATCATCTGATGGTATTGGTGCATGTTAATCTACATGAACGGCTTTACAGCTCTGTGGTATCATTAGCAGTATTTGGACGCACGCGGCAGAACTTCAATGTGTAAATGGAAGCCAAGTGAGGCTTTAACCACTTATATCTTATGCTTTCATCTTCTGGTGTGGTTTAGTTCGGACAGTGGCAGCAGCAACTGACATCAGATCTTCGCTTCTATTATGATCTTTACGAACCTCGCTTCCCCAGTGAAGGGCCAATCAGTGCCAAGAACTGGAGGGAATTCTACGCCCCGTGTTCCGCCCTCAGACTCTTTATTCCCGTAAGTATGACCCTCAAGATGAGGAACCTCAGGTCTATGACCGAACTGCTCATCCTCGCTGTCTTACCATGACCTTCGTCTGTATTTTTCAAGCTTAACACAAAAAGACAGACGGCATTCGTATACATTGATGGGGATAAGCGTCAGCACAACTGGCTGTGAGAACATATCTTGTGCCACAATAACATTCGAATCATAAAAGTCCGACATTTCATTGTCTAGTTTCCAATAGCTTAAAAAGCATTGCTCTCAGCAAAACCACTCTTAGTAGATCATTATGATTTCCAACCATTATGATTATATACTCATATACCAAATATGGTCATACAATGGAATGAATGGCCATTGAGCAGGTAGTCATCCTGTTTATAGGTTAGTTATTTCCTCCAAAAATAAATATTTGAATTTAATGGAACGATGCTAGTCATATGGTTAACCGTTGCATCAGACGTCAAGTACGCAACATTCGCTTGTAATGGTGTCGTAGGAACTGCTTGACAACATAGCGGAGCGTGTCATCTACGTCGACTCCGACATCATCTTCTTACAACCTCCAGAGGCATTATGGGAAGAATTCAGGTCATTCAACGCGTCGCACGTGGCTGCCCTGGTGACAGAACATGACGTACCGGACATCAGCTGGTATTATGTCCACTCAAAGATCCCGCACTACCCGGATGTTGGTGTGTATGAGGCGACTTGTTGATTCTTTTGTTAGGTGTCGAATTCTTGTTGTCAACACTACCAATAAATAATAGAGTGGCATTACAAACTTATCACAAATAAAACTGGACTCTTAGATAGGTGATCAAATGGTTTGTTTTGGCCTGCCTGATCTCTGACCGCGTGCGTTTTTGTGTAGGATTGAATGCTGGTGTCATGCTGATGGACCTTGAGAGGATGCGCAGGGTCAACTGGCAACACCACGTGATGTCCTACTTCGACATCTACGAAGAAGACATGCCATGGAAAGATCAAGATGCCGTCAATATATTCTTCCATTTCCATCCAGGTGAGTTGACACTCGTACGGCTTCATGGAAATGTTTATCAAGATAGCACAGATCATTGTCATCACATTGCACATTCCGATTGATTTGCAGACACGGTGCGGTTGTTACCATGCAAGTGGAATTATCGTAGCGATCACTGTAAGTACATGCAGACCTGCTCATCCGCTAAGCAGGAAGGTGTGGCATTGATGCACGGAAACAGGAAGGTGTTCCACAACGAGAAGGAGGCGGTTTTCAAGGCCGTATATGACTCTTTCAACGAGGTATGAGTTGGTTTACTTTTCCGCGGTATATTAAACTCAGTACGTTGTGTACGTGTAGTATATGACAAACTTATACAGCATCAATGATGACGCGCCACTCCCTCTGTGAATATTGTAATGCGTTCGCCAAGCAAGTGGAATCAGACGCGTTGTCGCCATAACGCATTTAATTGATTTTGAGGCGGGCGACTTTTAATCACCATTTATTGCCGTCATTTCAGTACCGCATGGACGAGGCACGAGAGATACTACTGCGGCGATTGAACGACAACTTGAGTTTAGCTTCTAGACAGAATAAGCGGAGTAAATATCATAGCCCGTCTGTCAGTAAATGCGACGAGAACATGGGAATAATCACCTCATGGCTTGAAAAAATATCAACTCAACGGGATGAGTTATAGGAAAGTCTTGTTATATACACACCAATAACCGTCGAACCACTGCATGCTGATGATTTAAAGCACAGAGAAATTCAAGTGGTTGGCCTGCTTTCACCTGCAGTGTACGGTCATCATTATACTAACGAATGACATATCATGGCACTTTCGCGCGAAAATATATGTTGAATGCGTACAATATTACATACCATGGTTATATTCGTAATGTAAAATGGATGCATAATGGAAAACTAATGGTGGCTAAACGAATTTTAGCTTTGTATATTTATTGTAAGCAAATACCAAATAAATAATGTGACATTATTCATAGCAATTAACATGTAAGTCTGATTGTGCTGTCTGGTGTTTTATAGCAATCTTTGTACAATTTAGGATATTAGGCCGGAATGTTGAACTTAAATATTGCGATAAAGTACATATATAGGAAACTGGCGGAAAGTATTTCCAGGATACCATATATATATATATATATATATATATATATATATATATATATATATAGAGATATATAGATATATATATATATATATAGAGATAGATATAGATATATATATATATATATATATATATATATAGATATATATATAGATATATATATATATATATATATATATATATATATATATATATATATATATATATATATATATATATATATATATATATATATATATATATATATATATGTGTGTGTATGTATAATATGTGGTGCTCCCTGCATTAAGTCAGCATGCCTTTAGTTTTGATAAGTATCTATTGTTTGCTTTTATCACCCCCAGTTGCTTGTACCAGACATGCATTCAATTCGATAGGCTATATACATGACATATGTTTATTTGTGTTATTGTAACACGTAGTGTTGGGATGATTGTTTACGGATCAGTTAGGCAGCAAAACTGGATTGTCCCACGACTGCACATTCACAAATAACGTTTTATGTGCTCTTATTCAAGTTATAACATTTATTCTGTATGTCTCCTTGCATCGTGAAATGCAGCATGCTCTTATTGTTGGCAATTTGTGTGTGAATCGAACTCCAAAAGAAACCGACGTTCCGCCTCAACTATTATATTAATGCACTTGGAGGGGAATAGAATTGCATATTTGCCATGAAAGCGAATAATAAGCTGGGAAAAGTGCAGAAAAATAGTGAGCAAATTATTTTGAGAAAACCAATCCTAAATTACAATTAAAAAGTTGGATTACAATCCACACGGCATAACCCAACTGGATCAATAGATTATAAGATAAAGTTGAACAACAGACTGGAATAAGAAAGCTGAGCTTGTTTGAGGAACCTGAACTGCATGTAAATGTCAGCAAACAAGGTTTCATTAAAAAAAACCGCAACAAAACAAAACAATTCGCTCAACAGAACACTTGTGAATGCCTGATAGAGTCAAAACTCCATAGCGTGATATTGCCAGATATTATCCACTAATATACGGATCGTACAAATAATTGCCTAAGGAACAACAAAGAATCCATATAATAACGTAAACGTAAACAATGGACATAATTGCTCCCTTAGCATGGCCACATGGCAAGCTGTAAACACTGCAGACCAGCGTTCACGATTTCGATTGGATACACGCCCTCATCATCTACCGCCCAGATAAATGCATTTGAGCACCGATAATAAATTCCTCTACCGTCAGACCTACAACCAAATCATGCAATCAATTCACAAGCAGCTCAATGAGCCATGTTTCTATTGATGCATCCGAACAGGTTTGCTAGAGGTTCATAACCCATAAAGAAATGGACAAGGGGAAGGGGTGATCCGAATTGAGATACCAGAGAAGGGTAAACAATGAGGTCTCTATCTACAGGCGGCTCAATCAGGAACCTAGTCCCCGCCATAATGTATGCATACATTCTCAACCAGGTATATACGGCACCCCAGTGATAGACAAGAGAAACACCGCGAAGAGTCAACAGCATGGGTTCTGTAGGTATGTTTATAGCGTGCTAGTGTGCGACAGGTAACACATCACATCACACATCACCCAAGTTTGTATAGAGGGCCAGACGCAGTAGAGAAGCTGTTATAAAGCGAAGCGTGGAAGATCATAGCGGTTCGGTCCGACACCCAGCCCATCAGGTTGACGGAAGAGCATCGAGACATACAATGGTCGGCAATCAGCTGTCAGGTATGGCAAGTCATTGACGGCTCGGTAAGTGATCATTGCCAGTGACTGGACTGAGCAGAGGGTAGCATGCGTGGAACCTCATTCTGCCAGTGACTGGACTGAGTAGAGGGTAGCATGCGTGGAACCTCATTCTGCCAGTTACTGGACTGAGTAGAGGGTAGCATGCGTGCAACCTCATTCTGCCAGTGACTGGACTGAGCAGAGGGTAGCATGCGTGGGCAGAGGGTAGCATGCGTGGAACCTCATTCTGCCAGTGAATGGACTGTGCAGAGGGTAGCATGCGTGGAACCTCATTCTGCCAGTGACCGCACTGAACAGAGGGTAGCATGCGTGCGACCTCATTCTGCCAGTGACTGGACTGAGTAGAGGGTAGCATGCGTGGGCAGAGGGTAGCATGCGTGGAACCTCATTCTGCCAGTGAATGGACTGAGCAGAGGGTAGCATGCGTGGAACCTCATTCTGCCAGTGACCGCACTGAACAGAGGGTAGCATGCGTGGAACCTCATTCTGCAGCTCGGTTCCCACACATCAACCATGAAGGTTGTCTTTTGCTCTATAGGGCTACATTTCGCACCTAGAAAATAACATATATCAAGATTACTCACACCCATTGCTGCCCAGCCCATGCCCAAATCGCGTATACGAAGACGCGCTTTTAGAAAGGACAGGTAACTCGGATTGTGCCGCGGGACCTCAAAGGGTTGAACTCGTTGAGAATGTGGAACTCCATCGTACAAGGTATTAATGATTGTGTCGCATGCAGAAGGCCACGTCTGCCTTCCACATTATGTCCCACGAAGCCAGCATTCCCGTGGTTGGGTCATTAAACAGGCGCAGATTGGAGGGGAGAGAAGCGGCAGACTATTCTCCATCACTTGTGGTGCATCCTGAACGATCTAAAAATAAGCACGTCTGGGCAGACGGGGGGGCCCATGGGGGTACCGCGAGGGCGCTTTTAGAAAACCAGGTGTGGATTGTACCTCCGAAGATGAACACAATCAAAACACGCCACGTCTGCCTTCCACATTATGTCCCAAGAAGCCAGCATTCCCGTGGTTGGGTCATTAAACAGGCGCAGATTGGAGGGGAGAGAAGCGGCAAAACAATGGGTGAACCAACTTGGGGGGGGGGGGGGTTGAAAGAGCGTCTCAAAACAACGCCTTGTAGCAACGGCAACAAAAAAACAAGACCGGATTTACCAATGAACGATATCCCCAGCAATGACGAGGCCATATATACAAAGGGATTTTTACTGGCTCAATAAGTCTGCTGGGATGAGACCATGGTTTACCTTCATGGTCATGGTCAGGGTCAAGTCTAGAACCAAAATAACGACATTTCTTCGCGCGCAAACAAGCATCGGTACCTTACGCCAATAACATATTTTAACCCAGCGTTGCTTTACCAACTACTAGGTCAGTAATTCTCGCTGAATGATATATAACATTAGCGGTCGTGTTACTGTCAGCGCTTGTAGCAGGCATGGTTGCCGGCATACCAATGCGACATTCATGTTTGAACTGGAACTCTTAGTCAGGGCAAGCTGCATGTTGGCTTTTTAAATTGGATCGATCAATGCCAATATCCAGCCAACTGCAGGACAGTATGCTCCCGTGGGGCAGTCTGTTACTGTGGTACAGTCTGTTGTTGTTGTTGTTGTACAGTCTGTTGTTGTTGTTGTTGTACAGTCTGTTGTTGTTTTACAATCTGTTGTTGTGGGACAGTCTGTTATTGTTGTCCAGTCAGGACAGTCTGTTGTTGTTGTACAATCTGTTGTTGTGGGACAGTCTGTTATTGTTGTCCAGTCTGTTGTTGTAGGACGGTCTGTTGTTGTTGTGCAGTCTGTTGTTGTTGCAAAGACTCTTGTTGTGGGACAGTCTGTTGTTGTATGACAGTATGTTGTTGTTGTACAGTCTGTTGTTGTACAGTATGTTATTGTGGTACAGTCTGTTGTTGTGGGACAGTCTGTTGTTGTTGTACAATCTGTTGTTGTGGGACAATCTGTTGTTGTGGGACAGTCTGTTGTTGTAGGACAGTCTGTTGTTGTTGTACAGTTTGTTGTTGTGGGACAGTCTGTTGTTGTGGGACAGTATGTTATTGTGGTACAGTCTGTTGTTGTAGGACAGTCTGTTGTTGTTGTACAGTCTGTTGTTGTTTGTTGTTGTGGGACAGTCTGTTGTTGTGGACAGTCTATTGTTGGTACAGTCTGTTGTTGTTGTTGTTGTTGTACAGTTTGTTGTTGTGGGACAGACTGTTGTTGTTGTACAGTCTGTTGTTGTACAGTTTGTTGTTGTGGTACAGTCTGTAGTGGTGGGACAGTCTGTTGTTTTGGTACAGTCTGTTGTTGTGGGATAGTCTGTTATTGTGGGACAGTTTGTTGTTGTGGTACAGTCTGTAGTGGTGGGAAAGTCTGTAGTGGTGGTACAGTCTGTTGTTGTGGGATAGTCTGTTGTTGTGGGACAGTTTGTTGCTGTGGTACTGTCTGTAGTGGTGCGGGACAGTCTGTTGATGTAGTGCGGTCTGTTGTAGTTGTACAGTCTGTAGGGGTGGTACAGTCTGTAGGGGTTGTACAGTCTGTGGCGGTGGTACAGTCTGTAGCGGTGGTACAGTCTGTAGGGGTGGTACAGTCTGTAGCGGTGGTACAGACTGTAGGGGTGGTACAGTCTGTATAGGTGGTGATGCAGTGAGCCTGTCAACTGTATGTCCGATTGTCAGGATTATTTGTTTATGTGTTACTAGGCTTGCCCATATGTCAATCTACTTGCCAGTTTGTGCAAAAGTCATTCTGTCGGGTTGGGAAAAATCCCAGTACAGGGGGTATCAGTCTGTATACCTATTAATAAATTAATAAGTGAGGCAGTAATCCTCCATGCTTTTCTGTATACTAGTTTAAGAACCAATCAGCTCTCTTGTTTGTTTTAAGGCCGGCATCCCTGTAAGTGAGGCATTCAGCCTATCCACATGGTGGTATGTCAGTGTAGTGAGCATATGAACCTGCCTGCATGTCACTTTGTCAATCAATATGTATATTTTGTCAATATGTCTTCTCGCGAATATGCTAGCATACACACAATCAGCCTGCCTGCTAGTCAATGTGCTAGCATGTGCGCAATCATCTTGTCTTCTCGTTCATGCGCAAATAGCCTGTCTGCTCGTCAATATGCTAGCATGTGCGCAATCAGCCTGTATGCTCGTCAATCTGCTAGTATGTGCGCAATCAGCCTGTCTGCTCGTCAATATGCTAGCATGTGCGCAATCATCTTGTCTTCTCGTTTATTCGCAAATAGCCTGTCTGCTCGTCAATATGCTAGCATGTGCGCAGTCAGCTTGTCTTCTCGTCAATATGCTAGTATTTGCTCAATCAGCCTGTCTGTTCGTCAACATGTTCGGAGGCGCATCATTAAATCTGACCCTATGTCAGGTTGTCTACATGTCAGTATATGGTAGATCAACCTGTCTCTATGTCAGTATATCGTTTAATCAGATTGGACGCTCGTCGATATGCTTGTGAGCGAAACAATACGCCTGTCTGCATGTCAGTATGTCCGTACGTGGAGCAGTAGGCCTGTATGCATGCCAACATGTCTGTATTGTGGGTTTACCAGGCTAGTCGCTTGTCCATATGTTAGTATTGAGCCAGTAAGCCTGTCTGTATGCCAGTATGTGAGGGAATGGACAAATCGGCCTATATTCTTGTCAATATATTGAAATGTTGGTCAATTTACCTGTCAACACGTCGATATGTTAGTAAAAGAGTCTATCAACATTCGTCTTTAATTATATCCATATATAGACATGGTTTCGGGGCGTGTGAATGAAGATGTCACCTGGAAGACAATGCTGATAGCGTGTGGGTAACGTTATTTCGCTTGGACGAAAACGTATCGAATATGTATGCTCTTAAGGCTTACTAAACAGCCCACATGATATAAACCATGACCTGTAGCAACAGCGAAATCGGCGATTTAATACTATATAATACGTGCTTCCATGATATAACATGCATAATCGTGCGCAGCGAAATTGGACTGGGTTTGGTGATTCGCGCAATGTATTCGACCATTAAGCTTTGACCATCCTACCATTGACATGTGTGAAAACGGCTAGTAGTAAAAATTCCCACACAAACGAGATCTTCACGTAATGACAAAGTAGCCACAGGAGAATCATTGGAAAAGAAGAGAAAAGCACCGAACATTTTGTGCCCCGGACACTGAAACGCATTATAGAACCATTTGACAGAAGTAAGTTAATTTATTCAAAGCTCATTCCCGACAACATGGCGAACAAATGCACAGCAACGATAACTTATTGAAAGAAAGAGATTCAAACTGTTCCTAATGCCAACAATTACATGAGTCCACACATTTCAGCTCCACCTCCGGAACATAACATTTCTTACCGAAAATGTATTGTTAAAGGACCGGCTTTTTCTAAACTTCTAAGTTTTGTGGCCTATACAATGAATGCGTTCTGTCTACGCCGACCTAGAAACCTAGGGTGGCAGCTTGAATTATTGCAATACGAACGTGATATATACTTAAGCTGTGACAGCATTACTTGTATTATTATTTATCACTTCCATGGTGATAAAAATAGCTATAAATACATCATCTGGTGCATTGTGACATACTGATAAAAAATAGCTCTGAATATATCATATGATGCTTTGTGCCATAGTGATAAAATATTTTGTTTTCTACTTTGTATCATACCCATAAAAATATCTCGAAATATATCATCTGGTGCTTTGCGCCAAAGTGATAAAATATAGCTCAAATATATGATATGGTGCTTTGTGCTATAGTGATAAAAAATAGATCTAAATATATGATCTGATGCTTTGCGGCATACTGTTAGAAAATAGCACTAAATGAAGAATTGTGCCATAGTGATAAAAATAACTCTAAATATATTATTTTCTGCATTGTATCATACCGATAAAACTATCTCTGAATATATCATCTGGTGCTTTGTGCCATACTGATAGATAATAACTATGAATATATTACTTTTTGCTTTGTATCCTACCGATAAAAATAGCTTGTGCCATGGTGATAAAATAATAGCTCTAAATATATAAACTAGTGCTTTGTGCCACAATGATAAAAAATAGCTCTAAATATATCATATGGTGCTATGTGTTTTAGTATGCTGTGTCTTCTTTAATTGATATTCAATGTTTATCACTGTGGAAATGCACTGGCCACACAAAAAATAACATCAACTTGTTTTTATTTAAGGGACAATCAAACGCAGTGCACTCGTTACATCGAGATTTAATTGCTTGTAGCCCCAGCTATACACGCGTCGCAACAGTTACCACCGATCATGTGTACACCTTCATTTCATTATCCACTGAGAAGATACAGTTCATGTTACATGATGATGGAACAAAGCCACCTGTTGGAGCTGGGGATGGATGGGTGGGTGGGAGGTGTGGGGGTTGTGGGGTGTTCGGCTGAGGGGGACTTTTGTGGACTACCAAATTTCGTGTAACATTATCAATCTAATCTGTAGATAAAAAATACGCTTTTAAGTTCGGAGGCATTTATCGATATGCACGTTATTTGAAAGTACGGACGATTTTCAACCTGTCAAGCGGTGTCATTCATTCCTACTTTATTTTGTCCAAAACTGTCCCTTACAAAGCTTTTTATATTGTAATGATTGTCTTTTGTGACAGTTTGCTATCAATATGCAAGGTATATGCAACCAATATATACATAATTTCAATAGTCAATTAAATAAAGCATTTGGCCAAGTAACAAACACAACTACATCTAGCAAGGATTCTGGAGAGGCAGCCCCGTCAACGCAGTGTCGAAGCACTGGGTCCACCTGAAACAGCAAGAATATTTTCCCATGCAAAAAACAGACAAACAATTAATGAAGATGGTAACTGTATGAGGTTAGTACCCAGAATCATGAAGAAGTCAGAACTCACTCTTTTCGCTGTCGACACCTCACACCTGTCTATCGGCCATGCTTGATCATACTGATGAGTTTTTGCAAATCACCAACAGATATGTTCATTTGTAGCCTTCGTTGAGTGCCTGGTGACGACTGCATATCATCGGCATGGTCGGCATCAATAGGTACCGGTCGTGATCCAGCCAATGACGACGCTCTCCCACCAGGTAACGACCCCATGCGCCCCCCGCGATAGTTGGAACCCCGAAGTGGAGTACCCATTTCCGGTGAGGACAGTAGATCACTTCCGCGACCCCTAGCGCGGTCCAGCATTGAGGCAGCAAAGTCGATGTTATCCAATCCCAGGACGCCTCTCCCACCTACATGCATTAATCAAATCACGTTAAGTACAGCACTTACGGCATGAATAAGGCTCTACACGTAAGCTAACGATGCAATGTTAAGTAATAGGGTGAATATTCACACACACGCACACACACACACACGCACACACACACCCACCCATATATATATATATATATATATATATATATATATATAGATATATATATCTATATATAGATAGAGATAGATAGATAGAGAGAGAGATAGAGAGAGAGAGATATAGAGGAGATCTATAAAGAGATATATCTCTCTCTCTCTCTCTAGAGAAGAGAGAGAGAGAGAGATCTCTAGAGAGGGAGATCTCTCTCTCTCCCTCTCTCTCTCTCTTTTTCTCTCTCTCCCTCTCTCTCTCTCTCTCCTCTCCTCTCTCTCTCTCTATTTCTCTCTCTCTCTCTCTCTCTCTCTATAGAGATATTTCTCTCTATCTCTCTCTCTCTCTATATATATCTCTCTATAGATATATCTATATCTATATCTCTCTCTCTCTATATAAATTGATATCTCTATACATACGGCTTATCTCTCTAGATATATATATCTCTCCTCTCTATCTCTCTCTCTATCTCTCTATCTATATATATCTATATATATATCTCTCTCTCTATATATATATATCTATATATCTCTATATATATATATGTGTGTGTGTGTGTGTGTGTGTGTGTGTGTGTGTGTGTGTGTGTGTGTGTGTGTGTGTATACCCGTATATAAATCCATTTCTATATATATGCGCTTCTGTTGCGCTTCAATAGGACTACCTTTCCCACTGTTGTTGTGTTGTGCGCGGTAACAAGAGCATTTAGACACTAAAAGCAAGCCATCACCTTCACTGAATATGAGAGACTTTGACTGCCCTGCTAATAACAAGAGCTCACTAACTAGCAAGCCATCACCTTCACTGATTATGAGAGACTGCCCTGCGGAAGCTCCTATCCCCTAATAGTCATTGCAAAATGTGACATGTACTAATGCGACCACTGATTGCGCGTACATTATATGATTACGGGTCCGCTCTGATTCCTAGTTGTACAAATCGCATCCTACACACCTCTAATTACCCTCCTGTTCATCTTTGGAAAAGGATGGACCTTGCCATAGCTGTATGTGTTCGTGGTTTCAGTGCTCTAGCATAAATTCCCAACACGTGCCATATGATACATTGCACTAAGAGGCGCCTTAACTTGTATTTAGTTCCTGACGGCCGATGGCCCTCTACAATGAACGTGCGCGCTCCAGGGAGCCTTTCATCTTCCGATAAGGATGCACAAACGCATTTTTCACTATCTTCGTTATATATTGATAAAGCTCTCAGCGAATGCTATCGACGCTCACTTTTTCCAGGCTTATTGTTAAGAGGGCCGTGGACGACATATAGTTTATAAAATCGTAACAGTCACATATAGCACAAACCGTGGACGTAAATGTGTTTATAGGCTTATGTTAAATCGTAACAGTCACACAACATATGCAGAAGGGGTTGACAATGTTTACATGGCGTACCGCAGGCCCACAAGCATAGGATTCCATACGAAACGCACGCGTTAGACCCAATGTTTAAAGGATACTGGATTAACCGTCTCGTGGGCTACTGCATCCTCATCTCGGGCTATTTTTAGCAACAAATATCGGTTCATTACGGTTTGAAAAGTTAGCTTGCTGCTTGAGTCCCGTTCTATTATACATTAAGATAAAGTGAGATGTCATTTTCGCGAAGGCAACAGCCTACACAGAGTGACGTGTTATCGTCCTCTTGTAATCAGATTTTCTAAGTGGGCGTGGAGCGGCCGTTTGTGTTGAAGCATGACATATAACATAGGTACCCTAGCAACCCACACTTGACCACTTCACAGAGACCTCAAAGCATGCAGTGAAGAAAAGAAATAACCCGATGCTAATACAAGCTGTGAGGCGCCGGTTGTCCTACGACTAGTAATATGTCCTACGACTAGTAATATAGTCTGTCTACACGGTATTTTTTCCCCTCTAAGCTGAAACATTAATTGACGTCACGCTTTTCTTCCTCAAAAACCTTCAGTCATTTCTAAGAAGTAGCGGGGTTTGCGAGGAAGTCGAAAAGTACTACATTATGACAGGAAGGTGTTTTGTTAGCTGCAAACTCGCTGGGGGGACATCGTGTTGATTTGCCTTCTGCGTACTGCTGACAAGAGCTTCACATGCTGCTGTCATACTATAACTGGATGATTTAGAGTTACTTGTATCCATTGCTGTCTGCTGTGTAAACTCATCGCTAAAGACTAAGTGTATAACTTATTCTCACTGTTTGCCATGCCATTGACTACTCTAAAGTCTTTCCATTAACACTGATCCCTCCCATTAAGGAGCACAGAAACTAAGTGACACCACATCGTCCACGACGACATTCATCCTTATATAATCTTACTTCTGTTTTAGCAACCGCACATTACTTACTGACATTTGAGGCCATATCTAACGGTCAGTCGCAGAACCGATTATCAATTATCCTGAGCGCGGAATATAACTATTAATTATTGACATAATTATGGTGTTGGTGGCGTAACTCCCACTGATTGTAACATCATTATACCGATTAATTCTGGCTTTTATCGAGCCTGTTGCATTGACTTGGACTTATGTTCTGCCAATTGCATTAACTGTGGTTTATATCGAGCCTAATGCATTCACCGTAGTTTACATAGAGCCTAATGCATTCACTGTGTTCTATGTCGAGATCAATATATTCAACGTAGTTTACAACGAGCCGAATGCTTTGACTATGTTTTATATCGAGCCTAATGCATTAACTGTGTTTTAGATCGAGAATAATGCATTAACTATGTTTTATATCGAGCCTGGACTTATGTTCTGCCAATTGCATTAACTGTGGTTTATATCGGGCCTAATGCATTTACTGTGGTTTATATCGGGCCTAATGCGTTCATCGTGGTTTATATCGGGCCTAATGCATTAACTGTGTTTTAGATCGAGAATAATGCATTAACTATGTTTTATATCGAGCCTGGACTTATGTTCTGCCAATTGCATTAACTGTGGTTTATATCGGGCCTAATGCATTTACTGTGGTTTATATCGGGCCTAATGCGTTCATCGTGGTTTATATCGGGCCTAATGCATTCACTGTGGTTTATATCGAGCCTAATGCATTTACTGTGGTTTATATCGGGCCTAATGCGTTCATCGTGGTTTATATCGGGCCTAATGCGTTCATCGTGGTTTATATCGGGCCTAATGCATTCACTGTGGTTTATATCGAGCCTAATGCATTCACTGTGGTTTATATCGGGCCTAATGCGTTCACCGTGGTTTATATCGGGCCTTATGCATTCATCGTGGTTTATATCGGGCCTAATGCGTTCACCGTGGTTTATATCGGACCTAATGCGTTCACCGTAGTTTAAATCGAGCCTTATGCATTAACCGTATTTTATATCTAGCCAAATACATTCACTGTATTGTAGAATCTGTGTTGCATTCTCTCTCCCTTTCTGGTGTACCAGAGTAAGCAAACCAAGGCGCATTCCCTCTGAAATTAGGTATGCTACATAGCATAGGAACGTTTGAACTGTACATGGCATATTGATCGTTGCATCCTCGTATCTGCCCGACGTCTCTCTAGATACGCGATTAAAAGGAGCCTCGTCAGTACAGCGATCTATATACAGAACGTGACTACCCAAATATATTTGTTTTAACACTTGTAGTAGGCATGTCTAATTAACTCACTTGTCCGCTTGAATTTGCTTAGGGTGGCGAAGGGCGAAACCTCCTGCAAAGCCCATTGGTAAAGCTTGCTATAAATAGCCGTAGTTCGCACCGGGGTCATTAATCTTTGACGAATAGATGCAAGCTCTACGGGGTCATAGCGGTCTGGAGGATCGTCTCGTATGAGGTCATCCCCTTTCGATTTGAATTCTGCGTTTGCGTGAACTCTGGCGTAGTCTGCTAGTTGGGAAAGGGGCGTTTGTTCCGGTTGCTGCTGCAGACTGCCTGTGGAGGCTGGTGTTAGGAGGGCAAGGAGCAGGAGGATGGCGTATCCCGTGTTCACGGGCATCCTACGCCAACTCAGCGGGGACACCGTCGACCACAGCATCTTAACGCTTCCGTCTGCAAACAAACCCAAGGTTATGTAATGAATGAGGCAGAGTAAGTACACACCAGCATGCGAACAAGGCGCGCATGTTCTTGCAAATGGAATATTTTTTGGGGTTTGGCATCGTCGGGTAATCGTCTCTGCGGATGACTCGCCTCAACAATTGACGCACAATTTACCTACATACGCTAGAATTGATTTGATTATACGCAAGTTTTTTTCGAAACTCTTGAAATATAGGTGTTCGTTGTACACAATTTAAGAAAGCATATTAAACCCATTGCAATATTGGTTAGATGGTCTCGCATCTATACGCTCTGCCTCAGTTAACTTCCGGTCTGAGTACGCATGACCGGCCTCGTTCATTCTACAGTTGGTTGGCGCCCATTATTAAGATTGTCATCCAGACGCCAGTAAACCAGCTGCGATTTACCTATAACTTTAAACCCCCCCCCCACACCCACACCCCCACTACCATTCCCCCTTCTCATTCCGCCTATCGCAAGGTCAGAAGCCCTCCGATGTTCACTCAAGTGCTGCATAATGGCAGTTACGCCAGTAGACTGACAGCGGCGTATTTGCAGATCACTCGAGACGAGTCGATGTCGCTGCAAGTCAATACTGCAATAGCAGATAGCGATTCATTTAATGCGATGCGTGGTTGGGAGAAACGACGCTGGGGTCACAAGTGGATTGTCAACTTTTTAACGTATTGTTTGTATCCGAGGATTCGCGTTAGATACTTCGACGAAAAGCATTCGTGTTTGCATGTCAAACAAGACATTAGATGGCTGGCAGGAAGATGAGTGATTTCTGTCGGATGCTGAGGACCCTGAGTCTTGGTACCACTTTCGGCATGTCTCGTTGCAATATTGGCAGCATTACGGTGTGCGTTCAATCCATGCAGAACACTGTCTGCGGTCGAGTGGTAAAAAGTCACGTGAGGCGACGCTGTCGACGGTTTAGTGGATGCAAGTGCCGTCAGGTGTCGCTGGCGGAGACCAGACTGCAACACAGCGCGTCAGGCGGTTTTGGCGCATCTTCGCAACAGCAAGAGAAATAAACTATTTTGTGCTTCAAAACGTTCCCAATACTAAGTACCGGACTAATGCGGGTTGATAATTGGTGCGTTCAGTTAATACAAACTCAGCTACATGACGTCAGTGTTAAAATTCAACCGGCGACGCTGGAGAGAACAAGATACTTCAATACGTACCGACGAAATGAGGCATTGACGTCATCGCTCCAACATTTCGGCCTACTTTTAATCTGATAACGGCTCTATATAGTGTTTTCATTGTGGGTTTAATTCAAGGACGATTTATATCTGTCAGTACAATTACTGCTTAGATATATATTGTTCGGAGCAAAGAACCACCCGTAGTGCCAATGAACAGAGGAAGTTTTGTGCGTTGGTGGACAAAGCTTTCCTATTTCTCTCAAACAGTGGCTCAATCATCAAGCATAATCTATAATTCATGCACATTTTCTTCCCGTGCTTTCTGAATGAGTGTAGGTATCTGGCGGTATCATGTATCAGGCAGCCTACCACAGATGTCTCCATCTCACCAACCACCTAGCGCCCACGCGGCAAGCAGGTGAATGAGCATTCGGTGATTATGTTAATGGCAGCTCTTTTCTTCGGGTTATCCTGCTCGATCGAAAGCATTCGCTCGATCATGTTAACAACTGACACATTGTAGTCTACATAGGTATTGGAACCAACCTAGGCATTGACGCCCACCTTGGTATTGACGCCTACCTAGGTATTGACGCCCACCTAGGTGTTGAAGCCAAACTAGGCATTGGCGCCCACATAGGTATCGACGCCCACCTAGGTGTTGAAGCCAATCTAGTCATTGGCGCCCACATAGGTATTGACGCCCACCTAGGTGTTGAAGCCAACCTAGGTGTTGAAGCCAACCTAGGCATTGACGCCCACCTAGGTATTAAAGCCAACCTAGGCACAAACACACAACAGCCGCACCCTCCTCTCACTAACCCATAACAGCCGCACTCTCCTCTCACAAACCCACAACAGCCACACTCTCCTCTCACTATCCCACAACAGCCACACCCTCCTCTCACAAACACACAACAGCCACACTCTACTTTCACAAACCCACAACAGCCACACTCTCCTCTCATCGACACACGACAGCCGCACTCTCCTCTCACCGACACACAACAGCCGCACTCTTCTCTCACAAACCCACAACAGCCGCACTCTCCTCTCACCGACACACAACAGCCGCACTCTCCTCTCACCGACACACGACAGCCGCACTCTCCTCTCACCGACATACAACAGCCGCACTCTCCTCTCACAAACCCACAACAGCCGCACTCTCCTCTCACCTACACAAAACAGCCGCACTCTCCTCTCACAAACACACAACAGCCACACTCTCCTTTCACAAACCCACAACATCCACACTCTCCTCTCACCGACACACGACAGCCGCACTCTCCTCTCACAAACACACAACAGCCTCACCCTCCTCTCACTAACCCACAACAGCCACACTCTCCTCTCACAAACCCACAACAGCCGCACTCTTTTTTCACCGACACACAACAGCCTCGCCTTCCACTATCTTTCCTGCGTTAATTTGCTTTTTTCACTCGTTCATTAGACTAACTGCTGTAATGATTGTAGACAGTTGATGACGCAATTACAGCAATATACTCCATGCAGATGACGATGTCAACGCGTTCCGTTTTGCATCAGTTCCTGTGAAACGTACTCTACGGCAGTTAAGGTGATGATTGTCACCAATTACACCGCAGTTGACGTGAAGGCGCCATTATCGTTCCTAACAAAACACCAGCTCTGTCACACAATAGCTTAGAGAATATGTATGGAATAACCACCATTTGTGTTAATGATACAAGCCTGAAGTTACAATGATTAGACCAGCACAAGGCTTAGCCGCGCCGAGTTTATCAACAGCGGGATAGCTAGGTCCGTGAACGAAGACTCCCGCCCAGAACAACAACACATCGGTGATCGTTTCCCTGACACCCTCATTCCAATCATGTCCTGTACCATTAAGTAGAAGGCTATCGTGTTCCAATTGGATTGATTTCCTCAAACCTACTACGGTAACAGAGACAACGAGGGAAATTAAAGTCTGCCTTGTCCCATTAGCCAATCATGAGTAAGAGATTCAAGCCAATGAGGCCCCGTCACACAAACGGCTTCAGGTCTTCACTGCATTAACGAGTCCGATGGCAGTCCGTGACACCCTCTGCCTAGCCTGGTTAACCTCGCCCTCATCCTCCAGGGATCCAACGAGTTAGCGAACCTTCCAGATTGATGGTCACTTAATAACACCGCAGAAATGGACTTAAAAGAGTGGCCGTGTGAGGGTTTACTCAAGGCGATTTAAGTCCTTGAAAACTGGCTCTAAAATAGACTACGAAGCTGTCGTTAAATGTCACGTGAAATGACAACGCCATTACTCTCTGACTCACCGGAGATATCACCTTTTAAGCAACTTCGTGCGATGACAACCGTAACATGCTGTCTGAGGTAAATGCCCGGCAAACCATCTGAAACAAGTCTTTCCACGGCCGGACGACTAGTAGCTGCACGAGGGCGTCTGTGTATCAATACCTAATGCCCTGTTACACTTCAAACTATCACTAATGACGTCAGAAATGATTTTAGGAAAAGATTGATGGCTTCCGGGGTTGTTAAGTAAGGTTATTTGCCCTCATCAATTCCATTACCAACAAGATTATCAGTGCGTATATGTGTGAACTGACCTCATTGTCTCTCTCATGAACATCGTGCCCTGTTTAGCCTGTCCAGCTAACTCATCGCGACAACTTGCTGTCAGCGCTCTCCATCACCATTTCCAGGAGAAACGCACCGAACCCATTTGCTAATCGCATCTGACGTATCAGTGTTTTGTAACGAAGGTAATAGTAGCCAGGTCTTCGCACCGACCACTCCCGTAGTATATATAATTGCAAGGATTTTCGCAATACGCCACAAGCAACATATGTGAGTCTCCCAAAGGGGGTTGGTAGGAAAATGAGACACGCGTTTTATCGCTCGTCGACGCGAGGGGGGAGGGGGGAGCTCCAGATGACTGCATAGTATGCGCGTGCCGTTACTGAGAAAAGCTGTGCAAGGATCTCTCGCTCCTTACGAATAATTGCAACGGCGGCGGTTGTAATTGCCATCATAATATTTGGAAGTTGTTTTGATAAATCCCTTCAACCTTAGTCAGAGCGGAATACAATGCACCATTTACGTCAATGCAAACAGGCGGAATTGACAGCGATTGAATTAGTATTAGACTTCGCCGTGTTAAGTTTTAACTGACATGGAACTCATGGAAGACACCAGTAATTAGCTGGGAACGATATGCGCATGCTCAGCATCGAGCGTCCGGCTATCGTTACAGAAATTTCCACATGCATTCTTCCATAGGGGCAAAGAAATTTACATATGTTTCTAACTCTATCAAAATAAGGGTCACGAGTAATTATTTCCACCTGAGGTACCCTACCTTGTTTTGTTTAACTTAAATTTTTTTATGCATTAGGTGCGGATAGGTCCCGCAGCATTAACTTGTCCTCGCTGAAGCCATCGCCAATGTCCTTTTGATTCGTTTACATCACACATTTTATCGCTTTGCTTGTTTGCTGTTGTAGGTAAGTTATCTTACCTTGATTTTCCTGCACTCGGTCGTTCGTTTCTCTAGTTTACGGGCAAGTATAATACTCCACTTGGCATATCACTCGGCTCAATCCACGCTGTAGGGACCTGAACTTCGCGGATAATGTAGTTTTCACCAATTTATTTCAAAATTTCCGCCTCCCTGAATGATTTATCTGAGTGACCAGCACCGAGAACTGCTAGCAAGACTGCGAGGTATGGTCAGGTAGCTGGTGCTTATAAAGGATTTCTTAGGCTGCATGTGCCCAGCGGCGGATGCGTTGGCGCTAGCCAGGTAGGCGGGGCACATTCAGATTGTCTCCGCGTTGCCCGTAGCTTTCCAGGTAAGAGTTGTAAATAGGCGATGCTTGCGCAGGCTTGATTCATAGAAAGCAAACCCACAACAAACGGTTGACTTCATGGCTGGTTTTCGAGTTGCTATGGAGCATGCGCTGGGATATGAACCTACAACATATGGAACCATCTTACCAATATTGGTACATAATCAGTGCTATGCGAGACTACACACAACCAACTTTCACTTTCGAGGCTGTAGATGCATTGATCCACTAGGCTTAACCTCACTCTTAATGGGCACAATAGCACTTTATAACATTCCTTTTGTCATTGCATCACTCAGCAATTGAAATATTTCTTGCTATATATCAAAATGCACACTTCATCATCAATAAATTATAAGAATGTATTTATATATATATATATATATATATATATATATATATATATATATATATATATATATATTTATATTATATATATATATATATAAATATATAAATGTATTTATGTATATATATAAATATATATATCGATATATATATATATGTGTGTGTGTGTATATATAAATATGTATAAATATACGCATATATATAAATAAATATATATATATATATATATATATATATATATATATATATATATATATATATATATATATATATATATAAAGCACACTCCGTGGTATTTTGATTATAAGTAAATATATATTATTATTGTATATGTATTGATTGACAAAATACCATGGAGTGTGCGTTTTTTCCTATCGTAGTTGTGTGACTGCCAACGACCTTCAGAATTCGATATCTTCAGTTTGAAACACATTTTCACTCATTTTCAGCACGATAGTCGTGGTGTGTTAAATTTAGATTTGTCACGCATCATTATGTCTCTCCAATGTAGGTTGGGACCGATCGGATGTCATGTCGGCGTAAATAGCTATCTTAAATTATTGTATGCCTCGAATGACTGTTGCAAGGTATAATTAGTGCAAATTTGGTTGAGCTATTATATCGAATTGCTCCAAATTAACCCTGGAGGCTAGTGCAAAACAAGATTCAATCCTACGCAAACACACCAATGGCAAATCGCAGTAATTGGAGGTAAACTAATGATATACAGACATTCGAAGTGACTGCCTGCAAAGCTTGTCAAAGTGAAACTGATGTCGATTCACGCCAGCCACTAGTGGGAAACATGATGACAAAATTGTTTACGTATCTAGCACCTTGAATTGATTTTGTCATCGCATATCAGTTATTGCTTAAAGGTCAACTTCAACGATTTTCATCATTTCTTTATTTTGTGTTTCAAAATGAAGATTAATAACTCATTAATCAACGGGTACTCATAATTCATTGCACCGCTATGCATAACTACTAAAAATCCACCGATAAGGTTCCACTCGGAAGAAAATACGAAGCCATCTTCTCGATGCCATTTTGCCTCAGTTGGCCGCTAGGGGCAGGTTGCGTGACGTCATTCCTGCTGCGCGGCCTCAGAGAGAATTTGACAGCGATCGATCGAGCGAAGCGAAAAGCGATTGTTTGGATTTTTGTATTACACTGTTTTTAAATGAAGCCATGTCGTCTTCTGATGAAAATTACGAGGCCCCATAGCATAAAATTGGGGCAAATTATGTCCATGACTATTTATTTGAGACAATACGGACGGGAGTTGAAAAATCCAAGTCACACTTCGAAATGACACCGGGAGCTCTAACTCGCTTCGGATGAAGAATCCAGAAAAGATTTCGACGAATGGTGAGTTTAAGAATACCCTTCCCCAGCTTTATTGAACTACGTTAACTGGTAAAAAATAATCGTTAGTATCAATTACCCAATAGATTTACACATTCTGTAAGTTGAGGACGGTATGTTGACAGATGTAACTATTACAACAGATAGAACTTGGTTAGTGAATGTAGCTTTGCCATTGTACCGTCAGCACATTAAATATTTTTGACAGATGATTACATGCAGTATATAAAGTATTTTCCTGTTATATTCAGTCAGCACTGCATCCCAATGGACGAAGCCAGAGTGTGCAGCAGAGGTTTGGAGAGAGTGATGGCTATAACAGAGGAATGGACATGCATCACCAAGCAGCCAAGATTCCTGGCAAACTGCCTGAATAAAAATGTGCTGGAAGCTTCCAAATTTGAATCTCTTCAAATGGATGGACCTGTTGGAGATGAGGTCTCTACAATGAGTAAGTTAGCCATTATTGCTACCAAAAAGGACAGTTTGATGTTGAACAATCATATTTATTACTAAGGGAACATCAATCCCGCTGTGTAAAACATTCAGTGTTCATATTGATAAACTACAATATATTTCACATAGCCAAGAATAAATAAAACTATTAACATGAAATCCAGAGGCAGAGCTTACAATTACAAAGTGAGGGAATGGTTGACAAATGACAATTTTTTTTAAACTATGCAACTTATTTCAAAACCATAGACAACTTATTGACATATTGCTTCAGATAATTCAGGTATCTAGCCTACCACCAGTTTACATTATGGATATGGCACAGACTGGGCAAAAGAAACAGGAAAGTGCTGACAGCCTGTGTGGTAACAGTTGTTAGAGAATCCTTCCCTCACATGGGCGGCAAATATACAGGTTATCTACAAATTGAGCGGAAGATTACTTGGTCAGGTTAAATCTACACCTGTGAGCACCTACGAGAAGATCTTTTGCAGGTTTCTCGTACTGGGAGGCAATAGGAGGTGGAAGATTCCTTTCCTCTGCAAGGACCTCAGCAAGTCTGTAGCTTGGGTATTTTTGCCTGAGATCAATGAACTGATGTACATAGTCTGAAGGAAATCAATGATATTCATATTTTATGATAGTCATAAAACAAGTTAGTTATAAAATATGCCCATTTGAATTGGGTTACAATGTTTGTGCATATGAAACTTATTTAGGTTCCAGTAATAAATGTCAAAATAACATGTGTTTCATTTTAGATTAATGCATCTACACACCAAAAGTAATTGGTACTTTGACCGGCTTGACAACTGGGTCTCCCTGTCTGGCTTTGGGATAAGACACTCTCCATTGTGACTGACCTCCTTCAGTGATGGCTTGAGCTCTGTTCGAGTTTTCATTGAAGTGAATTACTGCTAGGAGCAATCTGGATATATATATATAACAGGTTGATAACATATTGCTAAGTAAGAATTGAAACTTGAGCACATAATTATACAAAAAAATCATTACAGCTGCCAGTACACAAATGTGCTAAACTTCCATACAACAAATATACACAACCGAATTTCAAACTGTTATTTCATTGGTATTACCTGGCCTCCATGGTGGCATAGGGATAGTGAACACTCTTTGGTGCGAAGAATGTGACCACTTTGTGATACGATTCTAGGCTTGATGTCTGCTCTGATGGGGAAAGCCTGCCAATGTCATTTAGGAGATGCTTGCTGGAGACTATCAACTCAAACTCTTTGTGTGGCTTTGATCCTATTTATGGTTAACACATGTATCAATACAGATTACATTCTTTGGTAAAGTAGTACCACAAGGACATGGATTTTACCTTTACGACTCATTTAATTACACTACAAAAGAAGTAAATATTTCTATGTAAACTTATATGATTAAAAACTAACACAGACCCTTCAGTATCCACTTCCTGTCCTCTAGTAGTGCATGCTCACATTCCGGGTACAGATCCCTATACCCCGCGTGCTCATTGACGACATGCCTAGTGACAGAGAGCCACTTGGCTCTGACCAGACCTGCATCTCCATCGCTTGAGGCAGCACACCAGTAAACATGATTGGAAATGCTTCTGGCCCACTCACCCAGGATGTTGCAGTCTTTTCTTTTCCCTTTGGCCAGTATTTTCTTCTTGATCCCTTCATTTACAAATAAGTGTGTGTTTGTCTTTAATGCTATCATATAAATTTGGTATGCCAACATGTTAAATATTCTTTAAATTGTTACACAGAGTGTTTTGGGTCGGCTTAAGTCACACAAAGAAACTAACCTTTGGCAACATGCCACACATCAAACCAGTGTTGGACTGTAGGTTGCTCTTCCCTTATGTACTTTTTCACCCCCAAATGTCTGGTCTGTCAGTAGTGATAGATTCAACGGTCAATCATCCATTCTCAGACAGGGATTTCATACCAAGCTTCAGACCAGCTAACTCCATAGCATTAGAATTTTTTACTTGGTTACTCTGAAAGAAATTAACAGGCAATTTATGATACAATAGACATTAAAGAATCCATCATATACTGGTCATAAATTTTAAGTTTTATACCTGAACAAGTTGAATGTCTAGAACCTTTGAAGTTTTTAGGTCCATCAGGGTGTAACTGCCATACTTAGCAGTGTGGCCTGGAGAACAACATCTTGCATCCCCTCCTACAGAAAGTGGTGTACCTTGGCGAGCAGTTGTCAGTGATGTCTTTTGGGTCCGCCAGAGTCGTCTTACAGCTGGAACAAGATAGCTTCTCTGAATGAGATAGAATGTTGACATAGATATGGTTGGGATATTAACATGCCTGAACATGTTCAGTGTTCTAACAGCACTACTGCCACTAACAAAAATTCCTGAAGCCATTAACAAATTCCCTGCAGGCATAGCTCCTGTAAAAGGTTGGCTATCCCACATCTTACGGTGTCCATTCACGCAGATTTGTTCAAAACAAGCAAAACTCCCCCGTATCTGCTTGATGATGACTCTGCAGGGGCCCAAGCACAGGAAGCATGAGAGCAGCAGGGTTCTCAAGCAGCTCTCAAACACAATAAATTTTCTTTGATTCTGACTAGGGCCATCCTCCAGATCAACACCACTGTGAACAATAAGAATGAATTCCCAACATAGGAATTCTGCGAGCTAAATTTTTCTTCCATCAAATAAAACCCCGTGGTTACACTACAAACAAAACAATATTTTCCTTACACTTCTTCAAACTCCATGTCATCATCAGTGTCCATCTCGGCATCATCACTGACATCAATCAAGTCATAGTCGGGGTCAGTTTCCATCTCATCATCGCTGTCCACTAGTTGAACAAATTCTTCCTGGGGCTCATATTGGGTGCCCCTGGTGACACTTTGGATCAGCAAGTTGCACTGTGTCCCGATGCAGTGCTGAGATGGGCTAACTTGGGTACCTCTGGAATATTTCTTTATTCCAGGAAAGAAGGAACTCTGTGTCTGCAGGGACTTCATCATACCCTTAAAGAATGTAAAAGTTTACAAATTGACTCTGAAGAGACACATGGATACATTCAACAGAAGTTATCCTTGCCAATGCATTTCATCAAATATAATAATGCAGTTGCCTTGTGACACTCACGGAAACATTTGCCTGCACCCCAAATGACAAGTGAGAGCAAGCTTCATGTTCTGCAGACGGCAAGGCACTCGCCCCTGGTGTAGCAAACAACGCGGATGCTGTCAGAAGCGAAGTTTCTTCGCCTAGGTCGGCAGTGCTTGGGTGTGAAACCTCAGTCTGTGGTTCACCACTGTCACTTGATTTATGTTTCTGCTCAGCTGCCAATACCATTCCATTTACTACCTGCATGACAAGAAACAGCTAGATTGATATACTGGCAACTTGGTGATAAATTCATTAACATCTAAATAAGTATACGTCAACATTGCAGGACTAGCCTAAAGGTTCGAGCCAACAGATCTCACCTGTTGTCGCTGCCTTTTCTCCGATGCACTCCGTCGCTTACTTTGACTGTCATCAACTCCAACGTGGCTAAAGAGAGTTGGTATGGCCTCTTTTCGGAGCCTAGGTTTCTTACGAAATCCTAGACTTTTGAGCAGCTCTGGGTCAGTATTATAAGCACCATTCTCGAAATGATCAGAACATAGAACCGTCTTGAGTGTAGGACTCCAGTGTTTACGTTTGACTTTCGACACCCATATGCGGCGCATTTTGCTGTCTTTTCGAAACAGAAAAAAACTCACGCCTGACTTCTCATTGTTCCGACAACCAAACGCACAACAATAAGGCATAATCCACAACAAGAAACGCACCAGACCGTGAAGAAAGACGAGTAAGTCACACGCTGTCAACCAGCCGTGAAGGCTGAAGAGGGCGAGGAATATTCGCGAACAACCTGAATGACGTCACTGTCCGGAAATTCACGAATTTTACCGAGCGGTATCTTGTCAGATTCGACGTGGAAAATGTACATTTAAAAATCATTTTTCTAAAAGAAAAAAGCGCGCAGTCACCTTATTTTGGTTACGATACCCTTTTAAAACATAGAACTTTTGAAAAATGGAATAAAAAAAATCTTTGTAGTTGACCTTTAAGGAATGCAGCGGCTTATGATACCTGTTTTCGATTAAAACAGACGTGCTTTATTGTGGTTGTGGGATTGGACATTCTGACGTATGCGTTGTGCATTCGTCTGCAAAATGCCATAATCCATTGCCTAACTGATTAAGCCATTGCAAAGATTAAGTGTAAGATATGGAAGGGATCGTGTAATGACGTGCTTAATTTGACTGACTAACACATCTAATGATCTGTATTGACAATTCTAACCGGATTATCCTATGAGACTTCCATATTAATTTACAATTGTTTAACTAACTCGGTTAGTGATTTTGAATCGCTTAGATTAAGTCGATGGTGTTGTTTCAGGGAGCATTGGTGGCGCGAATTAATTCAAGACATATAATGAACGCAGTATTTGTAATTGACAGGAAGCGATGTTTATGGTGCTCAGAATTTAACAAAAAAGCCCTCACATCATGATGATTGCTTACTTATGGGTACAGCAAATTTCACTGATGGTTGAGATAAATAAAGTTAATTTGTAGGCTATTTTTCCCGCAGAAACATACCACAGTCATGACCCTTATGTTTGTTTCAACAATTCATAAATAAAGAGCTGAGCCAAAATTACCAGACAGAATATAATTATATACCATCAGTGTATGGCTCGGTCGTTCCCCGTTGACCTTGTCATTTACCAGGCCATAACATATTTGGTCATATTTCTCGCAACCCATGTCGCACAATGCTTGGATACAAAAAGTAGTAAAATTAAGCAATAAACAATTTTAGTGCTTCATCTGGACATCCCTCTCACATTACGGCCACTTTCTGTTGGAGTATGAACATCTATCATGCATAGGTACAGCTGCTGTAAAAGATGGTTGTCACCACAGAATGCATATGATGACGACATATTTATTGCCCTAGAGTGCTATTAAAATATTTATGAAAATTAGGTGAGTTGCATTTCCCAAAGCGCATGTCATTGTAATCAGATTTAACTTTTAGATTATTTACACTTTTTCGCATTTAAAATGCCAGCGATAACTTATCTGTATACATATATGTATATAAGTACTTGTGTGGCTCAGGAACAAGCGAGAAGCTAAAAACAGTTATGGCGTAATGTGGGTATTAGGTTGGCGTAAATGACACCATAAAAATGATATGGAACGGGCAAAACTTCAGCTCATTACACATCAATATATTCCGAGTATCTACTAATGAAGCTTAAGCGTGGGATTACCCATTTCTAAGAACTTTGCTTGTCTGCTGCACGGTGATTGGGTCATTCAAAAGAAACAGATAAGCAGAGTATCATGTTGTGCTCATTGAGTCTGTATTGCAGGAGGGTTATATACAGAATGGCAAGTTGATTCGAAGTATTCGTATAATAGGTGAATTTGGCCGCAAGAAGACTTTGATGCTAGTCTCAAGTAAGCATCCGGGACATGACTACCATGTGTTTCATGTATGATCATGCATTCGCTTATTCATTCATTCATTTGTTTCTTGATTTACCTCATTTATACGTTGCATTTACCTTGATCTATCGCATCTTACATCGAAGCCATTTCTATCACAACCACGGCTAATGGTCTATATATGCACAAGGCATGTGATGGAATGGTGAAACGTTCTGGGTAGAAAGCCAAGTTAATTGCCTGAATGACGCAGTGTACAGTAGTGAACACATCAAGACGATTTTTGGAGATTATAGACTGATCTCAATAAAACCTAGGAGTCGATGCAACCATACACTTCCAATACCGGAAACATTGTCGTTATAAGCTTCCATGGAAATGCCTCATCGGTACTTGTTTTATCTAACTGTATCAACTAATGAGACAAAACTTAGCACGACATATGGGCGTGATATCGGAGCATATCGTAACACCTAATTATGACGCGTAAAGCAATAATTGTCCTTTTTTAAGGGCTAAATTCATATGCAATATGCTGCCAGAATTCATGTACGCGGTGACGTAGATTGAATTACCGGAACAGCTTATAACGAAGGTGCGTCATGAAAATTTGTAGAAATTGCATTGCAATCGTAATACATTAGCGAAGGTTATCGCCTTACAACAGCTAAACGCCCTAGTTTTACCGGTCCGCCTCGGCTATGCAGTAACTGTGGAGACTGGCGCATAGTCGCCACCTCTTTAACAACCGACATCTTAACCTAAGCCAATTATTGAGTACCTCCCGAACACAGTTGGCCAATAAATCATAAATTCCAGCTAAAGAGCATCCTATTCATTTGATCGTGGTTTCCATTGGAAGTCGATTTCCGAATCACATGCAATATCAAGAAAAAACATCTGTGCAAATAATGCATAAAGCCATGGTGGCTACGTTATGTTTCCAGTTTACTTTTAATGAAAACTGACAGCAAAAAAGAGCCAACAGCAATTGAAGACCTTAAGCATTATTTGCACTTAACTCATCATGTGGTCCTAATGTTCGACTTAAAGCCGATGCTGCTTTATTTATGATTAAGAACAGTACAACAGCAGGGTGGACGGCCCGATGAAACGATGACAGAACGACCTGGCCTATTAATGTTCGCAAAGATGGAATTATCAAATAGGTCTAATGCTATCATTAGGGTAGGAGAATGAAAAACCCCATGGGAAGAAAGAGCAGCAGTAGACGAAATGGTTGCTGTGATGATTGAAATATATTCAATTAAATGTTGACACTTTAGCAGGCGACTAAGAAGTGGACAGAAAGGTAAAACTCTGTCAAATATTGTTTTTACCATAATTTGGATTTTTTAAGCGATGGAATTCTGAATTAGAAGGGTAAGAGTGGAAAGAGATGGCCTCTTTATTAATCAAATAACGAAATGTCATTTCCGATTGAATCAAACGTATTCGATACGATCCAATTATCGCATCCTAGCTCATCGCTCCTGTCATTGGAAACAACGTTTGGCTTCCTTTGACACGCATAACACGAAAGCTTATGAATGTCGAATTTCTATCCTCAGATGACCATGCAATGTACATCAAACTTTGCCTGGCTCCTAAACTTGCGCCTAGAGTTTAACCATAGTAACCAAACCATGTTAACATGACAATGAATGGGTTCATTGTTCATGTATCATAGCGAATGTGTTGCTCATGCTATTTTGTGGGTTTGCATTGGAATGTCTAGGTTGCTGGTCGTTATTTTTAATTATGTGTTGATTTGCATTCAAGAGTATGAACCTTTGATTTTGTACATAACAGTTAACGAGCTGAACTCTTTGTCATATAGGTGATCATAGAGCAGGTAGATGTTATTGTGTACGGTGCTGGCTTGTATGAATCGTCCCCCAGATGATCTCTATCCTCAAAGCATGGAGGTCTTTGCAGGACAAAGAGTATCCCTCAATTAGAGGTACGCATTCCACATGTACAGCGCTTCTGAAATATTAATGGGAATTAGCTTAAATATATGTAAATATAGTTACATAGATTTACCACGGGTATATCTTGTGTATGGTTTAGCCAAGTGCAATATACTACCGTACACATGCAGTCATACAGTTGTCGTACTATTAAAGGGAAGGAATATAGGTTTCACGCTAATGACAAACAGCGAATATTCGGAAATATTAACAGTCTTGAGATGATTCAACATCGGCTGACATTTTTATATTATCAACAGCGCAATATAATAAACGCCAAATAATTAGATAGTTCGTCCAGACTTATGATTGCCATAGAGACCGCTGTGACATCGCTGGAATTACACTTGGTCTCTCAAGTGCGTGATTGTGACGAGAGGAAAAAGCAGAGTCTGACTCGATGGCCCGACAAAGTGGCAATTAATCCACTGGCCAGCCCAGCTAATTGTCCATATCACACAAAAGCAACGTTTTGAAGAAGCATGTATATGATATATCGTTAAAATGAATTAAAAATAGTGGCCAAGCTACCTGTATTTAATTAAAATGTAGTTTTATATATATATATTCATATATATATATGTATATATATATATATATATATATATATATATAAAATATATATATGTATATATAATAATATATATATATATATAATAATATATATATATATATATGATATATATATATATATATTTGATGATGCGAAGCAATTGATCGAATCAAACAGATAGAAGCCTTTGTGAGATGGCTAATGCCCAAAAGCATATTATATTATCGTGAACTTAAGCGCAATTCCAAAAAATTTTTTGGAGGAGAAAGCTTGAACATTGTTAGATGGCATAATTGTTGTACCTGATAATGGGGATTTCAATCTTTCGGAGAGTGCTTTTACGAAGAATCATATAAATTTGAGGAGATTTTCACCAGGCAAAACGATCGCAATTCGTTTACTGCGTTAGGTATTAAGACACGATATATATATTTATATATCTATATAAACGCACGATAACAACGGATTCGACGCCAATGCTTTCTATGCATTAACTATATATCTAGCTCTGTCTGAGAGATAGTGATATAATGAATATAACAAATAACATTAATACATCAGATGCCTCATGTGACAGCGCATCGTTATGCAAGGCAAAGCAGCAGGTGTCACCTGATCACACTCATGTGGTTATTCATCAACTCAGAGCTGTCTGAAAAATCGTCATATATTGGAAATACATCTTAAGACGCGGTTCACACAGTCTGTGAATAAAATGTTTGTTTACATCACAGAGATAATGCTGGTCAACTTTTCACCACTCATATTGTCTTTATAACGAAGGTATCTTATGAAGCTATAAATTATAATATTGATTACAGACTATGAGAATTCACTATGATTCAGCGACTGACCTTATTGTGTTCAACATGTAGTTCTCAATGCTTCAACATTTCACACGAAATATTTCAATTTACAGCTCACCATGATTCAGCATCTGACCTGAAAGAGTCCAGCTGACATTTCACCATGATTCAACGACTGACCTGATGGCGTTAAGTTGACAGCTCATAATGATTCAAATCTGATCTGAAAGATCTCAATTAACAGTTCAGCTCGATTCAGAGACTGACCTGATGGGGTTCAGTTGACAGTTCACCATGATTCAGCGACTGATATGATTGAGTTGTGGTGACAATTCACAATGATTCAGCGACTGACCTGATGGAGTTCAGTTGACATTTAAGTATTAACTGCTGACTTGGGCGTAACATCAACATAGAACCAATGCTTAAAAATTAATCCATGCGGCAACAAATATTCCTTTGTGGAATGAATATATCCCTCCGGAATAGCACGAAGTCAATTCTGACATGTTTTGACGCATCATGTTATACATGCCCGCCACCTATTTGACTTGAGGGGAAATCTAGATTGTTTATCGATAGCCAAGCAATAGCAGATGCTATCGAGTAGACAGATAAAGTCCAAGCATTCGGTCATGTTACAGAGACTTTTAAGAAGTGTGCATTCCAGGATATACAACGATACACTCGAAAAAAATTTTTTAAAGCATCTACCCAAGGAGGTACCAACATCTCAGTATCTCTGGACATCAATGACTGCAATATGTCAAAGTGCCTAATAAACGACCCTCTTTTGACTTTTTCCTCAGTCTTGCAAGGATATAAATAATTTCCAATGCTAAACTGGCCACCCAATACCAATGTGCAAATACAAAGAAACAAAACGTTCTTGTACTTAACGGTGTATCCGTGTTCACGCCAAGCAAAACATGATATTTATTCAGACAGAGGATAACTTTACACTTCCAGCTATATTCCGGTTTGTGTATAGATAACATTTTTGAGATTGAACTTATTACTATGATAAATATTTTGTGATCGTACTTATATTTTGATATGTATATATATATATATATATATATATATATATATATATATATATATATATATATATATATATATATATATATATATATATATATATATATATATATATATATATATATATATCTATATATATATATATATATATATATATATATATATATATATAATATATATGACATAATAATCATATAATTGTGCTTTTTTTAGAATGCTCCTTTCAAAGGTCTAAATCCTCAAAATTGTTTTGTGCATTTAGCACAGCCCTAAGTATAAAAGCAATAATAATGCCCACGGATGCCATAACATGCAAAGTTAGTGGAATATGCCTCCCAACCCAGACGGCCGCATACATTGACGGTGGATGCTGCTCAATGTCATGCTGTTCTTCATTTAGCTTTAATGTATTGCTCTGTGGGATAATAGCAGACTGCTGCGATCATTGCGCACATTCTGTTTGCGTACAAATCTGATTTTGGCGGAAGGATATTCTTATTTGACCACAAACAATATCGACACAGACAATATTGCAGTGGGGGCAATTAGACCTGATATTTGACAGTGGTATGCCTTAGTTGAAGGTCTATCGTAGTTTGTAATGACATGAAATAATACACTAAGCGTTATTATTATTATTTATTACTTTTGTGACATTATATGTATCTCACTAGGCAGAGTATGCTGCCATGGTGATCTGCTACTAGATCATGGGTGGCGACCTTGAATTCGCGCTTTATCAGCAACATGAAGCAGCAAGCATTGTACATTGAGCCGGAGCAGAAACGGTTACAGACGACTGAGAATTAAATATTCATGGGAGAAAAGTAGCACCGGACTAATCACTTAATCCTTAGACTTCATTGCTAAAAACAGATAGCAACAAATAAGTTATCTACGGACCAGGACTCGTACATGCAAAGCAAAACGCCAGCGGCAAGAAACGAGATATGGCCAGCGCAAAAGGCCCTTTCTCCTCACTGTACCACATCTGGTTTCTCTTTGGCGCCCATTGTCATTCTACATGCATTTCTGAACCTTTGTATTTTTATACGGGTGCTTTGTAATCTTGAGGTCTTTTGGTTACTTGTGCTTGATTTAATCAACGAAACGCAACATACTAAGATGTGATGATATTATTGCTGCATTCAACTGGCGATAAAACGTGACAATAAGTAATATAATATGTAGATGATTTGAATTATGGAACGAGAAACACATTTGCCTGCTGTGTTTCGAACAATTGTTTTGACAAACTCTCAGTTCTATCAAGTCTATCCAGCATTTAAACTTGTTGAAAATTGGACTTTGACACCAGGTAACTAGACCATACATGTGTTGGCGTTCATTAGTGTAACTAAATTAGTTAATTAAGATTCAATATTAACATACTATCTAATGTGTTATATTGTCTTAAATGCTAAATACTAGCACATAAGCGGACGTAGGTACGGGGGTGGCGTGGCATTTCTCGACGAGGATTTTATACGGACATGACTAACAGTAAATAATATTCCATGCCAATGCGCGGAGCATTGTAACTAGTATACCGGAATGAGCAGCTGTTGGCTCTAGTTAACTGCACCTAGCTGGAGGATTATACCTTGTCATCGCTTACAAATAACTTGTTAAAGATCGTATAACGCGGAAAAGAGAGAATGTGATTTGTGACAGGAATACAAAAACATAATGTGCGATATATGGGACTCTACAGTTCTATAGTGCTTCAAGGCCCACGAAATACGACAAAGAATGGGCTATCTATTTAGTCATGTAGATTGACTGTTTTAAGTATACGGATCTATATCTGGTCAAATCTCGCATCGTAGCGCCGCATCTTGTGCTGATAGGGCATCTGAGAAAGGTTACCCCATCATCCATGAAATGCGACCAATTGGCACATTTCGCCAAACCCAATTCCGAGATTGTATTGTCTTTGCCAGGGCAGTAATAATAGTTATATTGCTCTCATAGCATAAAGATGTTTTACAGTTACACAGTTGATTTCATGGTTTTCTTTGTATCTTGAGGCAAGGAGTTTAAACTTGGGTAGCAGCGCTACGCAAGATATGGGCCATGCGCATCCTATGGATGATACAATGGGCAAATAAGTTGCACCTCAAAGAGTGTAAGTAGGCGATTGCTCACTTTATTATACAGATTCCATATACGCTGCGGAATTGAGAGAACATGATCGTTTGGAATCGTTTGACTTAGGCAGCAGAAGAGGAGCTGACTTATAGTAAGTCATGCATTCGATAGCCTTCTGATTCTGCTGCAAATAATTCCCTCACGCTGGGTGGGATGCATTTTAGTGGTTTGTATAGGGTCATATGTTATAGTTATAAACAGATTCCATTCTCATTCATCATCGTCTCTAAATATCAAACTATTATCAAAAACTACACTGCCAAGTATGAAAAATTATTGTAACCTCCTTGAAAAACCACAGAAACCAAGTTGATGCTTACAGAACGTTCTGTCACCACCCAACAATTAAATAAAGACGAGGTATGCAAGCAGTTTCTCAGCGTTTGTTGCATTCGTAGACAGAAATGCTGAACTTAAGCTATTGGTAAGACAAAGTGATAGAAACAGAATCTTAAATTAGCCATACATGGAATAAAAAGACTTGCCATCATGATATAAGCAACGGTATAGTAGACTGACGTCACCTCGATTCTATGTTTTCAGAGATAATGGTCACCTGCTTATGTTAATGATTTATTTGTATTGATCTTTGAATTGTTATAGTCTGAATAATCTGCTCAGGCTTCACCCATGAGCTCATATTGAACAGACAAACTACAGAATTCTGATTGCATATTTGTACCAAATTATATGCAAAATTACAACTTTAGCATATGAAACTTCGTATAATTGCAACTCTGTCCTTACTTGTTTGGGCTACATACCGGGGCAATTATCATAAAGGCAGATGTTATTAGGAAACAGATATGGAGGTGAGCCGTATTCTCAAATTAGCGGCATATTTGTCCATTACGTATCCATGGCATATTCATTTCAGCTTTAGACAATCATATTGTTAGGATATATACAAGAAAATAATTTGCATTGGTGTAGGTTATTGATCTCACGGAAATGATATCATTCTACAGCAGCGCCTCAAATATGCTTTTTATATCTAGAATGTGCATCGAAGGATAATTGCTTTGCAGACTCTTGTCCTTAACGATCATAATATGAATTTGTCATTCCAGGTGACTTACTCTTCGATCAGACGTTAACATTAATAGCTATATTCCACACAATGTCTAGTCATTACGTTATGGGAATAGGCCACTGGACATATGGCTATTATTTACATCACACTCCGCAGGGTATTGTTATCAATCTTGCATAGGGAGAGCAACAGTAAAAGCTCTTGGTCATTCCAAATATCTTGCCTTGTCGTTAATATCAATGCCGGTTGAGTTCTCTTGAAATATATTCACAAACAAAAACATTTCCTGTACTCTCTAGCAAATGTAAGGCGATATATACGATGACGAATAAATGTTTTCATCCATCAAAGGGGGAGGTATACATGGCCATAGCAGATTATATAAAGGGGGAGGTATACATGGCCATATATATATATATATATATATATATTGAAATATATATATATTCGATATATATATATATACATATATATGTATATATATGAGTATATATATAATCATATATTAATAATATGTACTTATAATGTATATATGTATGTATTTATATGCATATTCATACGTATACACAAAACTATATATACATATATAACAATATATATATATATACATTGATAAAAACAATTATGTGTGTGCTAGCATCACGATTAATGTGTTTGCCTTCACAAACGGAAAAATGTATTGCTCATGCTATTATATGGGTTTGAATTGTAATGTCTGGGTTGCTGGTCTACATACACCAGTGTCGTTATTTTTAATTACGTGTTGTCTTGCATTGAAGAGTATAATCTTTTGATTTTGTACATAACAGTTAACGAGCTGAACTCTTTGTCATATAGGTGCTCATAGCCGCTATATGTCTTTATTATCTTCGGTGCTGGTTTGTATGAATCCTCCCTCAGATGATCTCCTTCCTCAAAGCATGGAGGACTTTGAGGACAAAGAGTATCTCTTAATTACAGGTACGCATTCCGCATGTATGGTAATTGCTTACAGCGCTTCTGAAATATTAATGGGAGTTAGATTAAATATATGTAAATATAGCGGAGTTGCATAGATTTACCACAGGCATATTTTGTGTATGAGTTAGCCCAGCGTAATATACTGCCGTACACGTGCAGTTATACAATTGTCGTACTAATCAACGGAAGGAATATAGGTTTAACGCCCATGACAAACAACGGATGTTCGGAAGTATTAACAGTCTTGAGATGATTCAACATCGGCTGACATTTTCATTTTATTAGCGGCGTCAAAATATATTAGACGCCAAATTAATCGATAGTTCGTCCAGACTTACGATTGTCATAGAGACCGCACTGAGATCGGCGGAATCACACTGTGTCGCTCAAATGCGTGATTGTGAAAAGACGTGAAAGCAGATGTTTTCTTGAGGTCCTGACAAAGTGGCATTTAATCCACTGGCTAGCCAAGCTGATTGTCAATATGAGACAAAAGCAACGTTTTGAAGGCGCATGTTTTATGATATATTCGTTAAATGAATGAAAAATAGTGGACAAGATACCTGTATCTGATTCACGGTGTAATTTGACAGGAAAATGTGTGTGCATGGAAAGTTTTACTACAGTCAAAGCCCACATCACGGTGTACCACATAACATCATGCATTACTCAACCGTCGACCAACAACATCGTGGCTGGATGGAGATAACATATGGTAGAATGATGTGATCAGCATCGATAACATTGACGAATGTCTTATTAAGACGGATATCGATTCGTCGTTTGCTCAGATTTGAATGTAACAGCAGTCCTCTCCGGTGCGTAGGTAATACATGTATATATATATATATATATATATATATATATATATATATATATATATATATATATATATATATATATATATATATATATATATATATATATATATATATATATATATATATATATATATATATATATATATATATATATATATATAGATATATATATATATATATATATATATATATATATATATATATATATATATATATATATATATATATATATATATATATATATATATATATTTTTATATATTTATATAAAGGCACGATAACAACGGATTCGACGCCAATGCTTTCTATGCATTGACTATATATCTAGCTCTGTCTGAGAGATAGTGATATAATGAATATAACAAATAACACTAATACATCAGATGCCTCATGTGACAACGCATCGTTATGCAAGGCAAAGCAGCAGGTGTCACCTGATCACACTCATGTGGTTATTCATCAACTAAGAGCTATCTGAAAAATCGTCATATATTGAAAACAAATTGTAAGATGTGGTTCACTAAGTCAGTGAATAAAATATTTGTTGACATCACAAGATGACAGAGATAATGGTGGTCGCTTTTTCACCATTCATATTGGCTTAATAACGAAGGTATCTTATGAAGCTATAAAGCTATGACAGTTCATATTGATTAGCATCGTACCTGAAAGATCTCAATTGACAGTTCAGCTCGATTCAGAGACTGACTTGATGGGGTTCAGTTGACAGTTCACCATGATTCAGCGACTGATATGATTGAGTTGTGGTGACAATTCACAATGATTCAGCGACAGACCTGATGGAGTTCAGTTGACATTTAAGTATTAACTTCGGACTTGGGCGTAACACATCAACATAGAACCAATGCTTAAAAATTAACCCATGCGGCAACAAATATTCCTTTGTGGAATGAATATATCCCTCCGGAATGGCACGAAGTCAATTCTGACATGTTTTGACGCATCATGTTATACATGCCCGCCACCTATTTGACTTGAGGGGAAATCTAGATTGTTTATCGATAGCCAAGCAATAGTAGGTGCTATCGAGCAGACAGATAAAGTCCAAGCATTCGGTCATGTTACAGAGACTTTTAAGAAGTGTGCATTCCAGGATATACAACGATACACTCGAAAAAATTTGTTTAAAGCATCTACCCAAGGAGGTACCAACATCTCAGTATCTCTGGACATCAATGACCGCAATATGTCAAACTGCCTAATAAACGACGCTCTTTTGACTTTTTCCTCAGTCTTGCAAGGATATAAATAATTTCCAATGCTAAACTGGCCACCCAATTCTAATGTGCAAATACAAAGAAACAAAACGTTCTTGTACTTAACGGTGTACCCGTGTTCACGCCGAGCAAAACATGATATTTATTCAGACAGAGGATACCGTTACACTTCCAGCTATATTCCGGTTTGTGTATAGATAACATTTTTGAGATTGAACTTATCACTATGATAAATATTTGTGATCATACTTATTGTTTTGATATGATATATATATATATATATATATATATATATATATATATATATATATATATATATATATATATATATATATATATATATATATATATATATATATATATATATATATATATATATATATATATATATATTATATATATATCTATATATATATATATATATTATATAATATATATCCTATATATATATCATATATATTGAAACAATAAGTATGAACATAATAATCAATCATTGTGCTTAGATAGATAATCCTCAAAATGTATAAAATATATGTATATAAAATATATATATATATATATATATATATATATATATATATATATATATATATATATATATATATATATATATATATATATATATATATATATATATATATATATATATATATATTTTTGAGCATGTATAATTTATAAGGACTAAAAGCTAAATTGTTTTGTGCATTTAGCACAGCCCTAAGTATAAAAGCAATAATAATGCCCACGGATGCCATAACATGCAAAGTTAGTGGAATATGCCTCCCCACCCAGACGGCCGCATACATTGACGGTGGATGCTGCTCAATGCCATGCTGTTCTTCATTTAGCTTTAATGTATTGCTCTGTGGGAGAATAGCAGACTGCTGCGATCATTGCGCACATTCTGTTTCCGTACAAATCTGATTTTGGCGGAAGGATATTCTTATTTGATCACAAACAATATCGACACAGACAATATTGCAGTGGGGGCAATTAGACCTGATATTTGACAGTGGTATGCCTTAGTTGAAGGTCGATCGTAGTTTGTAATGACATGAAATAATACAATAAGTGTTATTATTCAGATTAATAAGTTCTTTATTACTTTTGTGACATTATATGTATCTCACTAGGCAGAGTATGCTGCCACGGTGATCTGCTTCTAGATCATGGGTGGCGACCTTGAATTCGCGCTTTATCAGCAACATGAAGCAGCAAGCATTGTACATTGAGCCGGAGCAGAAACGGTTACAGACGACTGAGATTATATTCAGAGAAGTAGTAACTAATCACTTAATCCTTAGACTTCATTGCTTAAATCAGATAGCAACAAATAAGTTATCTACGGACACTGCAAAACGCCAGCGGCAAGAAACGAGATATGGCCAGCGCAAAAGGGCCTTCCTCTTCATCGTACCACATCTGGTTTCTCTTTGGCGCCCATTGTCATTCTACATGCATTTCTGAACCTTTGTATTTTTATACGGGTGCTTTGTAATCTTGAGGTCTTCTGGTTACTTGTGCTTGATTTAATCAACGAAACGCAACATACTAAGATGTGATGATATTATTGCTGCATTCAACTGGCGATAAAACGTGACCATAGGTAATATAATATGTAGATGATTTGAATTATGGAACGAGAACGAGAACACCTGCTGTGTTTCGAACAATTGTTTTGACAAACTCTGAGTTCTATCAATAGTCTATCCAGTATTTAAACTTAAAATTGGACTTTGACACCAGGTAACTAGACCATACGTGTGTTGGCTTTCATTAGTGTAACTAAATTAGTTAATTAAGATTCAATATTAACATACTATCTAATGTGTGATATATTGTCTTAAATGCTAAATACTAGCACATAAGCGGACGTAGGTACGGGGGTGGCGTGGCTTTTCTCGACGAGGATTTTATACGGACATGACTAACAGTAAACAATATTCCATGCCAATGCGCGGAGCATTGTAACTAGTATACCGGAATAAGCAGCTGTTGGCTCTAGTTAACTGCACCTAGCTGGAGGATTATACCTTGTCATCGCTTACAAATAACTTGTTAAAGATCGTATAACGCGGAAAAGAGAGAATGTGATTTGTGACAGGAATACAAAAACATAATGTGCGATATATGGGACTCTACAGTTCTATAGTGCTTCAAGGCCCACGAAATACGACAAAGAATGGGCTATCTATTTAGTCACGTAGATTGACTGTTTTAAGTATACGGATCTATATCTGGTCAAATCTCGCATCGTAGCGCCGCATCTTGTGCTGATAGGGTATCTGAGAAAGGTTACCCCATCATCCATGAAATACGACCTATTGCCACATTTCGCCAAACCCAATTCCGAGATTGTCTTGTCTTTGCCAGGGCAGTAATAATAGTTATATTGCTCTCATAGCATAAAGATGTTTTACAGTTACACAGTTGATTTCATGGTTTTCTTTGTATCTTGAGGCAAGGAGTTTAAACTTGGGTAGCAGCGCTACGCAAGATATGGGCCATGCGCATCCTATCGATGATACAATGGGCAAATAAGTTGCACCTCAAAGAGTGTAAGTAGGCGATTGCTCACTTTATTATACAGATTCCATATACGCTGCGCAATTGAGAGAACATGATCGTTTGGAATCGTTTGACTAACGCAGCAGAAGAGGAGCTGACTTACAGTAAGTCATGCATTCGATAGCCTTCTGATTCTGCTGCAAATAATTCCCTCACGCTGGGTGGGATGCATTTTAGTGGTTTGTATGGGGTCATATGTTATAGTTATAAACAGATTCCATTCTCATTCATCATCGTCTCTAAATATCAAACTATTATCAAAAACTACACTGCCAAGTATGAAAAATTATTGTAACCTCCTTGAAAAACCACAGAAACCAAGTTGATGCTTACAGAACGTTCTGTCACCAATCAACAATTAAATAAAGACGAGGTATGCAAGCAGTTTCTCAGCGTTTGTTGCATTCGTAGACAGAAATGCTGAACTTAAGCTATTGGTAAGACAAAGTGATAGAAACAGAATCTTAAATTAGCCATACATGGAATAAAAAGACTTGCCATCATGATATAAGCAACGGTATAGTAGACTGACGTCACCTCGATTCTATGTTTTCAGAGATAATGGTCACCTGCTTATGTTAATGATTTATTTGTATTGATCTTTGAATTGTTATAGTCTGAATAATCTGCTCAGGCTTCACCCATGAGCTCATATTGAACAGAAAAACTACAGAATTCTGATTGCATATTTGTACCAAATTATATGCAAAATTACAACTTTAGCATATGAGACTTCGTATAATTGCAACTCTGTCCTTACTTGTTTGGGTTATATACCGGGGCAATTATCATAAAGGCAGATGTTATCAGGAAACAGATATGGAGGTGAGCCGTATTCTCAAATTAGCGGCATATTTGTCCATTACGTATCCACGGCATATTCATTTCAGCTTTAGACAATCATATTGTTAGGATATATACAAAAAAATAATTTGCATTGGTGTAGGTTATTGATCTCACGGAAATGATATCATTCTACAGCAGCGCCTCAAATATGCTTTTTATATCTAGAATGTGCATCGAAGGATATTCGCTTTGCAGACTCTTGTCCTTAACGATCATAATATGAATTTGTCATTCCAGGTGACTTACTCCTCGATCAGACGTTAACATTAGCAGCTATATTCCACACAATGTCTAGTCATTACGTTATGGGAATAGGCCACTGGACATATGGCTAGTATTTACATCACACTCCGCAGGGTATTGTTATCAATCTTGCATAGGGAGAGCAACAGTAAAAGCTCTCGGTCATTCCAAATATCTTGCCTTGTCGTTTATATCAATGCCGGTTGAGTTCTTTTGAAATATATTCACAAACAAAAACATTTCCTGTACTCTCTAGCAAATGTAAGGCGATATATACGATGACGAATAAATGTTTTCATCCATTAGCAGATTAGCAAAGGGGGAGGTATACATGGCCATATGAATATATATATATATATATATATATATATATATATATATATATATATATATATATATATATATATATATATATATATATATATATATATATATATATATATATATATATATATATATATATATATATATATATATATCAATATATATATATATATATATTCAAATATATCATATATACATATATATATATATATATATATGTATATATGAGTATATATATAATCATATATTAATAATATGTACTTATAATGTATATATGTATGTATTTATATGCATATTCATACGTATACACAAAACTATATATACATATATAACAAATATATATATATATACATTGATAAAAACAATTATGTGTGTGCTAGCATCACGATTAATGTGTTTGCCTTCACAAACGGAAAAATGTGTTGCTCATGCTATTATATGGGTTTGAATTGCAATGCCTGGGTTGCTGGTCTACATACACCAGTGTCGTTATTTTTAATTATGTGTTGTCTTGCATTGAAGAGTATAATCTTTTGATTTTGTACATAACAGTTAACGAGCTGAACTCTTTGTCATATAGGGCTCATAGAGCAGGTAGATGTTAGCCGCTATATGTCTTTATTATCTTCGGTGCTGGTTTGTATGAATCCTCCCTCAGATGATCTCCTTCCTCAAAGCATGGAGGACTTTGAGGACAAAGAGTATCCCTTAATTAGAGGTACGCATTCCGCATGTATGGTAATTGCTTACAGCGCTTCTGAAATATTAATGGGAATTAGCTTAAATATATGTAAATATAGCGCAGTTACATAGATTTACCACAGGCATATTTTGTGTATGAGTTAGCCCAGCGTAATATACTGCCGTACACGTGCAGTTATACAATTGTCGTACTAATCAACGGAAGGAATATAGGTTTAACGCCCATGACAAACAACGGATGTTCGGAAATATTAACAGTCTTGAGATGATTCAACATCGGCTGACATTTTCATAATATTAGCGGCGTCAAAATATATTAGACGCCAAATTATTCGATAGTTCGTCCAGACTTACGATTGCCATAGAGACCGCACTGAGATCGGCGGAATCACACTGTGTCGCTCAAATGCGTGATTGTGAAAAGACGTGAAAGCAGATGTTTTCTTGAGGTCCTGACAAAGTGGCATTTAATCCACTGGCTAGCCAAGCTGATTGTCAATATGAGACAAAAGCAATGTTTTGAAGGCGCATGTTTATGATATATTCGTTAAATGAATGAAAAATAGTGGACAAGATACCTGTATCTGATTCACGGTGTAATTTGACAGGAAAATGTGTGTGCATGGAAAGTTTTACTACAGTCAAAGCCCACATCACGGTGTACCACATAACATCATGCATTACTCAACCGTCGACCAACAACATCGTGGCTGGATGGAGATAACATATGGTAGAATGATGTGATCAGCATCGATAACATTGACGAATGTTTTATTAAGATGGATATCAATTCGTCGTTTGCTCAGATTTGAATGTAACAGCAGTCCTCTCACCGGTGCGTAGGTAAGACATATATATATATATATATATATATATATATATATATATATATATATATATATATATATATATATATATATATATATATATATATATATATATATATATATATATATATATATATATATATATATATATATATATATATATATATATATATATATATATATATATATATATATATATATATAAAGGGAACGATAACAACGGATTCGACGCCAATGCTTTCTATGCATTGACTATATATCTAGCTCTGTCTGAGAGATAGTGATATAATGAATATAACAAATAACACTAATACATCAGATGCCTCATGTGACAACGCATCGTTATGCAAGGCAAAGCAGCAGGTGTCACCTGATCACACTCATGTGGTTATTCATCAACTAAGAGCTATCTGAAAAATCGTCATATATTGAAAACAAATTGTAAGATGCGGTTCACACAGTCTGTGAATAAAATATTTGTTGACATCACAAGACGACAGAGATAATGCTGGTCGCCTTTTCACCACTCATATTGGCTTAATAACGAAGGTATCTTATGAAGCTATAAAGCTATGACAGTTCATATTGATTAGCATCGGACCTGAAAGATCTCAATTGACAGTTCAGCTCGATTCAGAGACTGACCTGATGGGGTTCAGTGGACAGTTCACCATGATTCAGCGACTGATATGATTGAGTTGTGGTGACAATTCACAATGATTCAGCGACTGACCTGATGGAGTTCAGTTGACATTTAAGTATTAACTGCTGACTTGGGCGTAACATCAACATAGAACCAATGCTTAAAAATTAACCCATGCGGCAACAAATATCCCTTTGTGGAATGAACATATCCCTCCGGAATGGCACGAAGTCAATTCTGACATGTTTTGACGCATCATGTTATACATGCCCGCCACCTATTTGACTTGAGGGGAAATCTAGATTGTTTATCGATAGCCAAGCAATAGCAGGTGCTATCGAGCAGACAGATAAAGTCCAAGCATTCGGTCATGTTACAGACACTTTTAAGAAGTGTGCATTCCAGGATATACAACGATACACTCGAAAAAAATTGTTTAAAGCATCTACCCAATGAGGTACCATCATCTCAGTATCTCTGGACATCAATGACCGCAATATGTCAAACTGCCTAATAAACGACGCTCTTTTGACTTTGTCCTCAGTCTTGCATGGATATAAATAATTTCCAATGCTAAACTGGCCACCCAATTCTAATGTGCAAATACAAAGAAACAAAACGTTCAAAGGACTAAAAGGCAAAATTGTTTTGTGCATTTAGCACAGCCCTAAGTATAAAAGCAATAATAATGCCCACGGATGCCATAACATGCAAAGTTAGTGGAATATGCCTCCCCACCCAGACTATTACTATTGTGACATTGTATGTATCTCACTAGGCAGAGTATGCTGCCATGATGAACTGCTACTAGATCATAGGTAGAGACCTTGAATTCGCGCTTTATCAGCAAAATGAAGCAGCAAGCATTGTACATTGAGCCTGTGCAGAAACGGTTACAGACGACTATATTTAGAGAAGTAGTAAATATTGATGAGATGAAATGCTGTAGGCACCGGAGCTAATCGCTGAATCCTTAGATGTCAGAGCTAAAGAACAGATAACAACAAATAAGTTATCTACGGACCAGGACTCGTACATGCAAAGCAAAACGCCAGCGGCAAGAAACGAGATATGGCCAGCGCAAAAGGGCCTTCCTCTTCATCGTACCACATCTGGTTTCTCTTTGGCGCCCATTGTCATTCTACATGCATTTCTGAACCGTTTATTTTTATACGGGTGCTTTGAAATCTTGAGGTCTTCTGGTCGAAACACAACATACTAAGATGTGATGATATTATTGCTGCATTCAACTGGCGATAAAACGTGACCATAGGTAATATAATATGTAGATGATTTGAACTGTGTAAACAGAGACACATTTGTCTGCTGCGTTTCGAACAATTGTTTTGCCAAACTCTCAGTTTTTTTAATAGCCTATTCAGCATTTAAACTTGTTGAGAATTGGACTTTGACATTAAGTAACTAGACCATACGTGTGTTGGTGTTCATTAGTGTAACTAAATTAGTTTAATATTCAATATCAACATACTATCTAATGTGTGACATCTTGTTTTAACTGCTAAATACTAGCACATAACACTTGATAAATTGTAATGAGTTTGCATAGTATATGAGGGATGAAGACTGGTAAGTAAACTAACGACAAATATATCAATCACACAATATCCCATCTGCAAATAAAGATTATTTAAATGAATTGCTGGGGGTAGTGCTATTTTCGGCTGCCTATGGCATTAATATACCTGAAATATACTTGCAGCACATTCAGTGGGCACCCAAGGGTGCAAAGTTTTTCAAACAAGTCCTAAAGAACTTATTTTATCTGAATAAAATTAAATCTGATCAAAGTAGTTATAGGAATAACTTTAATTTAATTAATTCTTCCACTTTATCGCTACAGAACGGAGCAGTTGTAGGAGTATCGAATTGGATATTACTTCAAAAGTAACACAACAACTTTATTGCAAACAGATCCCCAAATAATCAGCTATATCACATGCTTTTGTAAATGTTTTTTTTTTGTTGCAGGAGACAATGCCATCTGATAAATCTGCCACTAAACGATTATACCTTATCATTGCTTACAAATAACTTGTTAAAGATCGTATAACGCGGAATGTGATTTGGCCCTGGAATCCTTGGACTACCGCAGCAATAGAGGAGCAGACTTGCATTAATCATGCATTCGGTAGCCTTCTGATTCTGCTGCCAATAATTCACTCATATTGAGTGGGTTGCTTTGTAGTGGTTTGTATACTGTCTGTGGATGTCGCTCTGGAATATACGTCAGTGAATATTGTACACTTTGGTCATCTCTATGGCTAATATTTTACGTGATCTTATATATATATATATATATATATATATAGAGATAGATAGATAGATAGAGAGAGATATATAGAGATATATATAGAGAGAGATATATATAGAGAGATATAGAGAGAGAGATAGATAGATAGAGAGAGATAGAGAGAGAGAGAGAGAGAGAGAGAGAGAGGGAGATAGATCTAGAGATAGAGATCTTATCTCTCTATAGATTATATATATAGAGGAAGAGATATAGAGATTTATCTATATAGATATATAGAAAGATATATCTTATATAAGGGATATATAGAATTCTATATCTATTTATATAGATATAGATATATATATAGAGATATATATATATATATATATATATATATATATATATTATATATAATTTATATCTATATATATTTATCATACTATTTTATATGTATATATATATATATATCTTTATATGTATATATATATATGCATATATAAATATATATACATATTTATATGATCTATATATATATATATATATCTATATATATTTATACATATATATTTATATATCTATATATATATTCATATATGTATTTATGTATATATTTATATGCATATATATTTATAAACAAGGAACTTAAAAAGTAAATGATCGGGACTGCGAGGCCGAAGCACCCGTCGATTGGTCAGTACTTCAATATAAACATTCTGAAATTGCGTTTTACTGGCTGAAACTTCGTCATCGAAAGACGCAATGCAGGCAATTTTCGCTATTCATTGAAATCATCATGCTACGTCGAATCGATTACCATAAAATAACAAGTTGAGATTAAGGTCACAAATATGGCCATTACACGTCATTCTAAGATTCCTCCCGAGATGAAATTATCGTGCCCATATACTACCCCCATCCCCGTTATCGCCAGATTTTCTCCGTTAATAATGAAACCCATCATCCATGACGTCGATGCTATTACACTCGCCTCAACAGAACATAGCCGTATATGATATCGTTGTAAATCGGACGCTCAAATTCCATTCGTCCGAAGCAGCATAGAAGCTCTCCAATATCCAATTTTAAGCTAAGGAGCCTATGAAAAAATATTGATGGCGTAACTGGTACCCCTTACTGACGGGATCATAATTTTTCATTGTAAATTAACATTAACCTGGTTAGACAATGATTGCGGGAATGATTGCTAGATCGATAGTTATATTATGGCTGCCAATTATAGGCCAAATATGACTTGTGGTGTTGTTGCTACGTTTGCAAACAATTCAATGATTGATGCATGCAACAGTAATAGTTGTACATTTAAAACATCAATCTATGCTATGAATTATGCTACTCAGGGGAATATTTTGGTCTTTGTCATGATAGGCGATGGCATGGTGGTTGAGAAACGTAGGCAAATGACGAAATGATAATGGTGTAAGAAAATGTCAACATTTTAAAGAAAAGGAGTGGTGGTGCTATATAAAACAGTTATGCAAGTTAACTAGATTTGAGGGTGAACATATCAGTCTCCGGTATGGGTTGATCAGCGTCTCTGTTCATCAATGCCCTACAATTTTCCAAAACAGAAATATGCAGTAATGGTCATTTAACTGAACACATTGACACCTTAAGCTGATCAGAATATCACGCTATGTGTGATAACGGATACAATACGATGTAAAAATACAATCTTTGAACTACTCATGGACCACGCAGCAGTTGTTCCACAATTGAGCACACACAGACCCGGTTCTATTCGATATTAGTCACGGATCTGTAACAGAGAGGGACGACCTGAGAAGAACACACAGAGAGACAGATGATGCCATAGTTCAATAGATGGTACCCCTTTCTAAAAACGGGTGTTTAAGGATAGATATTATATACGGACCATATGGTTTTGTTCGAAATAAAACATGCGAGCACCTTATGGTTTGCGACAGCTGTTGTTTATCATGAAAACATCATGAAAAAAATTATTTCAATGTAGAACACAGTGTCGCCGGCATTTTGATCATGGGAAAGCATCATCGAACAACATAGGAAATCAACTGTGCCGATAGCCCTGGTGATGGCGATACAATATGCTGTGTGGTCACTTGCCATGGTTCACTTACGGGAAACGGCATTTCATCTGATTGCTATGGTGTATGGGCATCGAAGATGATAACTGTAGCATCTCATCAGCTCCAGCACCGAATCGCAGCCTATTATTCATGCTGACGAGTATTTATGGATTCTTGATGAATGAACCCATGTTTTGACGCCAAAACCACCTCTGGTGAATAATTGCAGTTAGACCTTAGTGTAAAGCAATATGTGTGTCATATGAAAAGATGGGCACACGCGGTACTCTTCCATAAGGACGGTCTGCTCTGTGTCGAAACATCACCCGTGCAACAAATGTTCACTGTGTATCGCAACTAACTCTGATACAGTTAGCATATTATCCTCACAAGAGTATTATATACAATCCCCTTACCCAGTGACATGCCCTGGGGTGTTCGTTTGCATTGTGATCCTAAGCATCTTGTTGTCCCTGTTCGTCTTCATCTACGTGTGTTTATGTAATATTGTCCCAGAAGGCGGCTGTACAACCAGGTCAAGCATATCTACTCATGTTTACCCAACCTGCGTAGGCACAATATATCAAATTAGTGTAGTTGTGCCGTTTAACCCTTTTCTTACCTTACCCTGCCCTTTACCATTGATTCAAATCACGTCCATCTCTATCAGGCGACATTATCTTGACTGAATATGACCTTATGCTTCAAACCGGATGGTCAATTCATAAGGATAAGGCTAAGGTGATAACGCCTCTAGCTGCAGCAGCAATGCAAAGGAGAGGAAATGTAAAAGGCCACTTCTCTAATAACAGACTCATCATCTTAGAAATATGGTCTTGTTGCACTGAATAGTAGCGTTAACCGAGACGGAATTTGGTATATATTCATCTTTATCCGTAAAAAGATGCGATTTCTGCTTGTAAGAGTCATTTTAGAGTGCGGAAACGTCGCTTCGTATATTTAAAGACAAAGATCGCGGTTCATTCAATTTGGCAAATAGCTTGGGAATGGTGTGCTACAAATAATGCTAACAGGTAACCAACGTTGTATATGAATCAATCTGTTTATCGGCACCCATAATGAATTTCGTTCCGATTGACGCAAAAATAATATCACTTCGGTCACTGAGCTAATATTATCCTACTATCGACGGCTACACGAACAGCCCACCATTATCCGTTACTCTCGCCAACATCTCATTCTGTTGAAATCGCTTTGGACAGGCACAATCAGCGCTTGGACGAGACAGGTATAATGTGACTATTACTTAATTGCTTCCAATATGCACGCGCAGTATGATTTCGAAATAGCATAATATCATCCACATAATCTTGCAACTTACATGTGCACAATAGTTGATTCACTATAATATTGACTCCTCCATGGTCCCTTTTTACACAGAAATGCACAGATTTTTTTTATATTTATTTGGTGTTTGGTTTAAGGTATCATTGGTTGTGAGCGATATATAATGCTTTATATGCAATTCAGCAACAGCGAAAAACACTAAATGCCGGGTATCATTTGAGTTTAGGCCAATGGAATACTGGAAGATTATGCCACATTATTGAGATATTTCATAAGAACCGAGAACACTTCATTGATAAGAATGATAACGAAATAGTAATTATATTTTAGCAAGCACTGCCTGGGACCATTACTTTTTCAAAGGCTTGATCATCAACACCGAACGCAGTTCAGCTTTTAGAATGCCTATATCAGCTTTCATATAACGATTGGAACGTATTCTTTAGCATTTGTATGAAACTTAGCTCTCTGGTTGGAGTCTGAACTCATGAATTAGAAGCCGCCAGTATGTGTAACATCGCAAAAATGACAATTCGAACCCAAATGCTGTATACAATGCACAGAAGGCCAAATCTATGTAACGTCAATGATTGCCATATTTGAGGAGTCTGTCTTTTTTCAGTATCAACCCTATAGAAATGGGTCCCCTTCATGCCTGGCTAACCAATTCAAACATATGTAATCAGCAGTTGTATGAATTGTCACTACAACTTTCGTAATATTCATGAATCCATATACTACATATTGCCGCTCTATGCAGCCATTCATCATGATTTTGTCAATTTTCTATCATCTTCCGTTCGGTGTTTACAATTCTCGCACGTTTTTTGTATCCTTTTCCATCCATCATCTCTATACCTCTGCCCAACATTTATCTCATTCAACACGTATCCCTTCGATCATCATGTATTTGTTTTTTTGTGTCCTCGATGATCATCTTTTAACATTCTTAATGACATCCTCCTCACCTTCATGATACTAATCTTCATGAGATATATGTTGTCACTGGTAAGAAAATAGTATATGTTACTATGTTTTATGCTTAACTTCTAAGTTGTGCTGGCAATATGAATACATATGTGCACTTATACGAATGGTGACATGCCTGCCAATCTCTACGCATCTACGGGTTTCCCCATATAAATGTGTCTATGTGTATTTTTCCCCGTAGAGTTTCATTTCTTCACATGCAACGTAGATTATTGTGTTATATAGAATGTTGCACGTGCTTTTGTCGCATTCACTTCTGGATTGCTTGCATACATAGAGGTATGCAAGAAGTTTAAATGCGGTAAATCGTTGGCAATATTTATTTGCAGCTGAGCTATGAAAATGCTGGACTGAAGTTTATATGAGTGGCTGGGGTTACAAATATTGAACATAACGTAGAAGTTGCCAGCCACGCGGAAAAAATCCGGAATTTGACTTTGTTTATCCAATTGTGTTGTATGACAGCCCATCACATTCTAGCTGATGTTCGACCACTGTTGTCAAAACTCGGCTCATCGAATCGTTAAGGCATGATGCCATTGCATTTAACCTTTGACACTGTGCGAGGAATGTGGGTTTATTAATGCGAGTATTGTAACATGCAGGTATTTCAGCCGATTCATTGTAGCCACAGTCACTTAAAAACATCTTCCCACATATGCAAGCAGCATTCGCCGGCGAGGGTACTATGCTCGCTGTTGGGGGGTATTCTATACATCATAAACTCTCAATTTACGTGGCAGGCATTAAATGACACTACCAGAATGGCTCTATGGAGAGATAGGTAGTGATATAGGTGAAATATTGAGCTATTATCTATAATTCAGTGCCCGGAAGACCTTTTATTCCACTAACATAAACAGACTGTTGGTCAGCATTATCAACTTCCATGCCAAAGTAAGTATTAATTCTACAATATTAGCCATGTGGTACCATTGATGTTACCAAACCAATAATCTAGATCAAGTTATCAATAAACTTATACAGAATACGAAGTGCGACCATTTTGTAATTTAGCGAAAAAAACAACCATTTTGGGACATTGGAGGCGACAAAACATATAGTCAATATAATGATTATTTCTTGTTTTCTGTTGGTCTGTCGGTAACATGTTTCGGTTTCGTAAGTTTGTCTTGGATTTTCATATATATTTTGTGTACCAAAATGGGTGTTTCAAAATAGTTCGGGTATTAGGGACACGTAAAAAAACTATTTTGGAACATAGCAAAAAACCAACTATTTTGGGACATAACAAAAATCCGACTATTTTGGGCCATCACAAAAAACCAACTATTTTGGAACCTAACCAAAAAACAACCATTTTGGGACATAACAGAAATCCAAACGCTTTGGGACACAACATAAACCATTATGCGACAGTGTGGTGAACTTGTTGTGGCGGGAATTAAATGTTTGCATCTATGCCATGGGTTATGTCTTTCATCCCTGTCTGTATGACGGGGAATCTTAATTTGAAATGATAATACTATCCAACGTAATTCAAACATGGAGGAGCAAAAGCTCGAAATGTCTGGCGCTTTCGAGTGCCGGGTCAGGCGCATGAATAGATATATCTACACCGAGATACACTGTGAAACTGGAAGTCATACAGGAACTCGTGGGATGGAACGCGCAATATGTGTCGAAAGTCTAAATATGAACTTGACAGGAGGAGTCGGCTTTCTTATCATTGAGAAAACACGAACATACCTCAGTTTCATTCCACATCCAGTCCGAGACCTATACGCTCCGTCGCTAAGTGATATTCGATGTTGCAAGCGAGGTTAAAGTGCCTATCGCACGGTTATAGGTACTTGGCTGAAATCAATTCATAATGTGTTCAATAAACTCAAACCGGTCCAATAATCGTCGCATCTGATCAGTTAAGGCCAAGATTTGATAAAATGTCAAAATTATTCATGAGCTCGTCGTCTCGATACGCCAGACTCATCTTTAAAGTCGAATTTCGATCTGAAAGCGCGCACTTTGGCGACTTATACATAGACAGAATAGGTACCTCTGGGTTATATTTCCGTAATCTGGCGAAAACAATGACATGATTTTTCGTGCGATAGGCACTTTAAGCCCCAATCGTGCACACACTCCGCATAAGAATCATCCTCTGCTACTAATATAACAACACTGATGTAATTATAGTAATAATCGTGCTATTGAGTCTTTAATAGCAAATAATTAGCCCCTTCCTCTCTCGCGTTATCGCCCTCTGGCGCTCTCTCCGTTCGCCCTACTCGCGTTCCCTTTTTCTGTCTCTGTCACCTCCCGCAGGTTTTACGACTTACATCGTCGTTTATACCCGCGCGCAGCCTCTCGCGGTCACTTTCCGCTGAGCCAGGACTCGGTTCACTCGGCTGTCCTTCTTCGTCCCTCCCACCCATCCCTTTTCTAACCTCTTTCGTTTCCGCCTTTTTGTATTCTTTGCCTCTTCCTTAGTCCTGACACCCAGGCCCTCCAGGCCATCTTCCATTTATCTTCCTTGCTTTTGCATATTCATACGCATTCTGTTTCGTTATTGCTTGTTCACCCTGCTAGTGTTCTTAATGTTGTTATGCCACTTAATGTTTGCCCCAGCTCTGCGCAGTGGGGTTCTTGGACTTCCTCAAGCCCAATTCTTGATGTTGTTATGCCATTTAATGTTTGCCCCAGCTCTGCGCAACGGGGTTCTTGGACTTCCTTAAGCCCAATAGAACGTGTGTATGCACTGGCCTTCCTTTCGGTTTCCTTGGGAGGATAGGGGATAAATAAAAATCCATGTGGCTCCCACTCTTCAGCTCGATATGGTTGTTTGTTTGTCCATGGAGGCGTCTCCGTGGTTCATCATAACACAGCTATGGAACAAGTAAGGCCACTGGTAAACATAATTTTAACATTGAGGCCATGGGTAAATATTGTTTAAAAATCGTTTTTTACTGTCAAAAGCTATGATGAAATATTAATGCATCATTAACTGGGCATGTGTAATATTGTCTATAAACTATATAGTGATAAAAAGGTCACTTGTATGACAATTATGCATGTTTATTGACATTTCAAGCATAATTAAGAGTGTCACATTCATTCTGTATAAGATGGCGACCATAAATGTTTTACAGACTAAATTGCTGTTGAACTCAAGATTGCAGCACCGCATCAGGTTTTAGATTGCCCAGACATGGTCAGAAAGATGCACAGAACAATAAGAGCTACACAGATTGTACTTTGAGTCAGTGTAACTGCTACTTTTGTAATAATCTATCTGCAGTGTATTGCTGAGAATAGAATAGAAGATATAACTTACTGATTAAGCATCGGATAAAGTTACTTAATCATGAAACATCACATGGCAGCGCATGGATAATCTACAAGCTTAGATAACAATTCAGCATATATCACAATTGTGCAACAATTGTATATAATATATGACATCTACCATAAAAGAGATACTGGGAATGATCTCTCTGTCAAATTTATCTTGATTAATACAGTATATTCTGAAGTATATATACCATACATGGGAGTAGTTACCTTAGACTGGGGATATGAATATAACTTCTGAAGGCAAGTTGTAGAGCTTGGGTCTGCCTTGTATCCCATTAGAAGCGGTCTGCATGTGCATTGGTATATTGTTTTCATATTTTGCTATTAGTTTCTAGTTATAGCAGACTTGTAATGACTTTCATAATATAGCACAGGCCTTTATAGACCATGCAGTGGATAGCGCCTTTTATATGAAGGTCACTTAAGTAGAATTCATGTTCCAAAAATGTCGGTATGGTTGTGGTACAAAATTGAAAAATACTTCATCATATAATGACTCTCGATACAACCAAACCTAACGAACCGACTGTCAAGGCAATCCATTTGTGCCAAGTACACGCCCATATATGCTATATATATATATAGATATAGATATAGAGCCATATTCCCAATATTATATAGATATATGTATCTTATGAGATAGAGAGAGATCTAGAGAGAGAGAGAGAGATCATATAGAGGATAGACTAGAAATCTATATGAGATAGATCTCTCTCTCTATTATATATCTCTAGAAGATCTCTACTATCTCTATCTATTCTGTATCTTCTATTTTATCGAAGGATATTCTCTATGCATATCTCTTTCTCTGTGACGATCATAATATGAATATTCCTCATTCCATCTGATAGATCTCATCGATCAGACGATAACAGATATCCCTCTCTATTCTCTCACAGACAATGTCTCTCTTATGCAGATCTCCATTATGGGAACAAGCCAGGGACATTGACTCATATTTACATCACACTCTCTCTATATAGTTATATCTCTGCATCTATCTATATCCTACTCTATATAAAAGCTATATATATATCTCTATAGCCTATATATATATATTATATATATATATATAGGTAGTAGGTGTTTCGGAGACTCCTTGTCCCTCACACCTTTTCCCTATAGGGAGCATTGAGGAAAAACCTTATGCGAGTCTACCCCCACAGGTCAAGCGGCTACGCATGGAGAACAATAACGATCGTCTGGGCCATAGCTCTCATTCATTTAAGTATATCCTTATGTCCATGCGCAAGGGTTTCTATTCCTTTTGTGCGATCTCCCTCTTAGAACGTGCGTAGCATGTTCATGCTCATATCCAACAGGGCATACATGTATTGCTCTCGTCTTAGCTGCTTTTTCACAACAAACTTTATCACACCTTCAGCTTTTATTATTCCTCCCTCATCGGATAACAGATTAGAATACATTTTAGGCTGTAGCCCTACGTTCTCCTTTTTTGTCATCCAAGCGCATTCGTCCTTCATTTTGCCAAGAACCTTTTAACTTTATTTTCGTTGATCGACTGTATACGGATCTATATCTGGTCAAATCTTGCATCGTAGCACCGCATCTTGTGCTGATAGGGCATCTGAGAAAGGTTACCCTATCATCCATGATTCAAGTGGTTATAAATTAGAAATACGATCGATTGGCACATTTCGCCAACCTCAATGCCGAGAACGCATTGTCATTGCTAGGGCAGTGATGATAGTTATT
>CM067358.1:25424462-25509462 GCA_034190875.2 Urechis unicinctus | reverse complement strand
CAACGCGTTGAATGGACGAATCATAAACGCCCTTGACGCTGACGAATCAGTACAAGCACTGCGAGTTGCCCGACAAATCAACCTTCTCGACGCCATCCACCTTGCCAAGTCTTCGTGGTCGATGGTAAAGGACGTGACCATCGCCAACTGTTACCGTAAAGCCGGCTTCACTCGAACCGACCAGCCCGCCGTTGACGATTTCGACGGTGACCTGTACGACGTACCTTTGCCGCCAACCATGCCAAGAGAGGAGTTCGATCGACTCGTGTCACTCGATGACCCCGTTCCGACAAGCGGCGAATACGACGATGCCACTCTCCTCGAGCAAGTCAGTCAAAAACGCGCTGCCCCCAACAACGACGACTCTGACGACGACGACGAAAGCCCGCGCATGACGAAGAAAGAAAGACATATGCTCGTGGATTATTTGAGACGATTCGCTCAAGAGCAAGGCTACGGCGATGATCACGTTGTGTATTGTAGTCTGCACCACATCGAAAACGTGTCAATGGACTTAGCGGCCGAAGAAACCATCCAATCGCGTTTGGACCAATTCTTCAAACCGCATGGATATGTGGATGTATAAATACAATACGAACTCTGATGGGACAAGCCAAGCCGATTTTACCTTATGTTCATTGTACACAATTGTCTGTGTTTTTTTAGTAATTTGTAATAAATAATAAATTCAAGTTGTGGGATGATTTAATAGTTCACATTTTACATGCTTTTTGTGCATTGGGTCGAGCCCTGTAGTTTTCTGTTGGTTGTGGACACCTGCATGTTCTTTAGTTGTGCTGGGTTGGTGGGACCTCGCTATTTGGAATCCCTCGTTAAAGGGGATGTTAGACCGGCCACGGAGGTGTCCCCTTTAACGAGGTTGCACTGTATATATATATATATATATATATTTATACATATGTATATATATATATTTATACATATGTATATATATAAATATATATATATACATATATATATATATATATATATATATAGATATAAATATATATGCTTATATATAAATAAATATATATATATATATATGTACATATATATATATACAAACATATATATATATGTATTTATGTATATATATATACAAATATATACATATATTTCTGTACATATATATGTTACATATATATATATTATATATATATACATATTTATATATAAATGCATATATATATATGTTCATAAATATATGTATATAAATATGTATATATAGATATATTTTTCAATATATATTTATGTATATTAATATAAATACGTGTATATATATATATGTATATATATATATTTATATATATATACATATATTTTTACATATAAATATACATTTATATATATATATAGGTATATATATACATATTTATATATACATATATATATATTTATATTCATATAGATATATATATATTTAAATACATATAATTATGTATGTATATATATATATGTATATATATATGAATATTTATATATACAATATCCATGAAACCCATCATCCATGACGTCGATGCTATTACACTCGCCTCAACCAAACAGTACCGTATGTGATATCGTTGTAAATCGGAGGCTCAGTGTCCATTAGTCCGAATTGTGAAACAACATAGAAGCTTTCCAATATCCATTTTAAAGCTGGTAGCCTACGAAAAAGTATTGATTGCATAACTGGTACCCCATACAGACGGGATCATAATGTTTACGTTGTACATTAACATAACTTAAAAGAAAGGGAGTGGTGGTGCTATATAAAACAGTTATGCAAGTAAACAAGATTGGAGGGTGAACATATCAGTCACCGGTATGGGTTGATCAGTGTCTCTGTTCATCAATGCACAACAATTTTCCAAAACAGAAAATATGCAGTAATGGTCATTTAACTGAACACACTGACACTTTAAGCTGATCAGAATATCACGAAAACGGATACAATACGATGTAAAAATATAATCTTTGAACTACTCATGGACCACGCAGCAATTTTACCACAATTGATCACACACATGTAGATCCGGTTCTATTCGATATTAGTCACGGAACGGTAACAGAGTGGGACTACCTGAGAAGAACACACAGAGAGACAGATGATGTCATAGTTTAATAGATGTACCCTTTTCTAAAAACGGGTGTTTAAGGATAGATATTATATACGGACCATATGTTTTTGTTTGAAATAAAACATGCGAGCACCTTATGGTTGGCGTTATGTTGTTTATCATGACAACATCATGGAAAGAAAAAATGATTTCAATGTTTAACGCAGTCATCGAACAACATAAGAAATCAACTGTGCCGTGGTCACTTGTTCATATGCTGTGTGGTCACTTGCCATGGTTCACTTACAGGAAACGGCATTTCATCTGATTGTTATGGTGTATGATCATCGAAGATGATAACTGTAGCATTTCATCCGCTCCAGAACCGAATCGCAACCCATTATTCATGCTGATAGTATTTATGGATTCTTGATGAATGAAATCATGTTTTGACGCCAAAACCACCTCTGGTGAATAATTGCAGTTATACACGCGGTTCTCCTTCTCGGTACCATAAGCACGGTCTGCTCTGTATCGAAGCATCACCCGTGCAACTGTGTATCGCAACTAACTCTGATACAGTTAGCATATAATCCTCACCAGAGTATTATGTACAATCCCCTTACCCAGTGACATGCCCTGGGGTGTTCGTTTGCATTGTGATCCTAAGCATCTTGTTGTCCCTGTTCGTCTTCAGCTACGTGTGTTTATGTAATTTTGTCCCAGAAGGCGGCTGTACAACCAGGTCAAGCATATTTACTCATGTTTACCCAACCTGCGTAGGCACAATATAACACATTAGTGTTGGTGTCCTGTTTAACCCTTTTCTTACATAACCCTGCCCTTTACCATTGATTCAAATCACTTCCATCTCTATCAGGCGACATTATCTTGACTGAATATGACCTTGTGCTTCAAACCGGATGGTCAATTCATAAGGATAAGGCTAAGGCGATAACGCCTCTAGCTGCAGCAGCAATGCAAAGGAGAGGAAATGTAAAAGGCCACTTCTCTAATAACAGACTCATCATCTTAGAAATATGGTCTTGTTGCACTGAATAGTAGCGTTAACCGAGGCGGAAGTTGGTATATATTCATCTTCATCCGTTTTCTGCTTGTAGTAGTCGTTTTAGAATGAGGAAACGTCGCAGCGTATACCTAAACACAAAGATCGCGGTTCATTCAATTTGGCAAATAGCTTGGGAATGGTGTGCTACAAATAATGCTAACAGGTAACCAACGTTGTATACGAATCAATCTGTTCATCGGCACCCATAATGAATTTCTTTCCGATTGACGCAAAAATAATATCACTTCTGTCACTGAGCTAATATTATCCTATTATCAGTATTGTAACATGCAAGTATGTCAGCCGATTCATTGTAGCCACAGTCACTCAAAAACATCTTCCCACATATGCAAGCAGCATTCGCCGGCGAGGGTACTATGCTCGCTGTTGGGGGGTATTCTATACATCATAAACTCTCGATTTACGTGGCAGGCATTACATGACACTACCAGAATGGCTCTATGGAGAGATAGGTAGTGATATAGGTGAAATATTGAGCTATTATCTATAATTCAGTGCCCGGAAGTCCTTTTATTCCACTAACATAAACAGACTGTTGGTCGGCATTATCAACTTCCATGCCAAAGTAAGTATTAATTCTACAATATTAGCCATGTGGTACCATTGATGTTACCAAACCAATACACTAGATAAAGTTATCAATAAACTTATACAGAATAAGTGTAGCTGCCAAATGTACATAAGCCAATATGACATTAGATAGTTGGTGTGGCAACAGAGCGTTAATGATTAAAGCACACATTTGTCTAGTTATGGACGTCCATGCACTGCAAATGATGGCCCTGGATCTGTAGTTTTCACGAATATTTTTTTGATTTCGTTGGATTTGTGTGTGTGGGGAAGGACTTTGATAGCAGCAAGCCCAAGCTGAATGCAATGTAAAATCCTAATGCTTGATTAAAATAGTGATATGTATGAATTTCACCGACACCTTGCATGACATGGCCATAGAAAAAAAATTAATCCGTTACAGCAACGTTAGTCAAATGGAATTTTCATAACCTAATATTTGTTGCTCTCGTTCAGCTAGTGAAAGATATTAAAAAAGGAAGGTTGGAATCTCTGATAAATATGGTGCTTCTTTTTTTGTATTTGTTCATGATTTGCTGTAAATAAAGAGCAGATAATTATTACTTAAATCAGAGGAAATGATTGTTATTCTTTGGACAATGCCAGTTAGCTATTTTCACAATAGAAAGTAAGCAAAATTGTTTTATAAAATGTAATTGAAGCTGCTAACATCTTGATTGCTATCAGATAATGACGGTTAGATGATAAGTCGGAAGTCCTGTCTAATACACTGTACCTATCTGTAATATAGGGCTGGTTATGATACACGAACGGAGAGGAGCATAGCTCTTAAAAGTATGCGGGTACATCCATTCAGCTTAGCAAACCGTTGAAGCTTTGAACTTCCCCTGCTTAAAATAATCAACAGATGTCGCCGGTCTAGATGTCAGGTATTTGCAAAGCACTCATTCTTTCCATATCCTACAGATTGTTCATGATTGTAAAATGGCCGTCATGTGTATTCGTTGATGCCGATAAGAAAGGAACAGGTGGTGAAGAAGGGAGGACGGAGTGACGATAAAGGTAATACATATGGAAAGTGACTAGTTATCATCGAAAACTGTCGCGTGGTAGTAGCCTGATTTATCATGATATATATATATATATATATATATATATATATATATATATATATATATATATATATATATATATATATATATATATATATATATATATATGTGTGTAAATATATATATATATCTATATGTGTATATATATATATATATATATATATATATATATATATATATATATATATATATATATATATATATATATATATATATACATATATATATATATATATATTTATATATATATATGTTTATATATGCATATCTATATATGTATAAACATATATATATATATATATTATCTATATATATATATGTATATATATGCATATATATATATGTATAAACATATAGATATCTCTATCTATCTATATATCTCTATCTATATATATATCTATATATATATCTATATATATATATATATATCTCTATATCTATATATCTATATATCTATATATATATATCTATATATATATATATCTCTATATATATATATATATATATATATATATATATATAGAAGGTGTTTCGGAGACACCTTATTCCTCACACCTTTTCCAACTAGGGAGCATAGAGGTAAAACCTTAAGCGAGCTTATCCCCACAGATCAAGCGGCCACGCATGGAGAACAATGACGATCGTCTGGGCCATAATTCCCAATTATTTAAGTATATCCTTATGTCCATGCGCAAGGGTTTCTATTCTTTTTGTGCGATCTCCCTCTTAGAACGTGCGTAACATGTTCACGCTCATATCCAACAGGGCCTACATGTATTGCTCTCGTCTTAGCTGCTTTTTCACAACAAACTTGATCACACCTTCAGCTTTTCTTATTTCTCCCTCATCGGATAACAGATTAGAATACATCTTAGGCTGTAGTCATCCAAGCGCATTTTGCCAAGAACCTTTTAACTTTATTTTCGTTGATCGACTGTATACGGAGCTATATTTGGTCAAATATTGTGCTGATAGGGCATCTGAGAAAGGTTACCCTATCATCCATGATTCAAGTGGTTGTAAATTAGAAATACGATCGATTGGCACATTTCGCCAAACTCAATGCCGAGAACGCATTGTCATTGCTAGGGCAGTGATGATAGTTATATTGCTCTCATAGCATAAGCATGGCTTACAGTTCAGGAGAATCCCGGATATTGCGTGACCTTTCTTCTGTTTCGATGACATCTTATGAACGTCAGTGACTCCGGTTTAACCGTGTTTCCCTTTAACATGTGACGAAGCAAAGCTACAGCTTACTGATGTAGACTTGAAATATACCATAGCACGAAACACGAAAAGTTTGATGCATTTTATTCAGAACGTCTCTAAATCTCAAACTCAATAACTACACCCAACAATAAATATCGTAATTGCAAAACCGAGTTGTGCTTACAGAACGCAACAAGTGCAAGCAGTTTCTCAGCGGATGTTGTATTCGTAGACGGAAATGCTGAACTTAAGCTATTGGTAAGACAAAGTGATAGAAACAGAATCTAAAATTAGCCATACACGAAATAAACAGACGTGCCATCATGATATAAGCAACGGTATAGTAGACTGACGTCACCTCGATTCTATGATTTCAGAGATAATGGTCACCTAGTTATGTTAATGATATATTTGTAATGCTCTTTGAATTGTTATAGTCTGAATAATCTGCTCAGGTTTCACTCATGAGCTCATATCGAACAGTACAACTATAGAAGACTGTATTTTGATATATGCATTCGATTGTTTTGCCATCAAGTGCGCGTTCTTGATGGCCATTTGTACCAAATTATATGCAAAATTTCAACTTTAGTATATGAGACTTCGTATGATTGCAAAACTGTCCCTACTTTTCCGGGCTATATATCGGGGCAATTAGCATAGACGCAAATGCTATTAGGATACAGACATAGAGGTGAGCCATATTCCCAAATTAGCGGCATATTTGTCCATTATGTATCCACTGCATATTCATGTCAGCTCTAGACAATCATATTCCAGGATATATACAAGTAAATTATTTGCATAGGTGTGTAGGTTATTGACCTCTCGGAAATGATACCATTCTACTGCAGCGACTGTAACATGCTTTTTATCGAAGGATATTTGCTATGCATACACTTTTCCTCAACGATCATAATATGAATATTGTCATTCCAGGTGACCTACTCATCGATCAGACGATAACATTAGCAGCTATATTCCACACAATGTCTAGTTATGCAGAGTAGAACATTATTGGAACAAGCCAATGGACATTGACTCATATTTACATCACACTCAGCAGGGTATAGTTATCAATCCTGTATAGGGAGAGCATCAGTAAAAGCTATCGGTCATTCTAAATAGCCTGCCTTGTTGTTTATATCAATGCAGGTTGAGTTCTTCTGAAATATATTCACAAAACAAAATTATTATCTCTACGCTACAGCAAATGCAAGACGATATATAAAAGGACAAATAAGTGATTTCATCCTTTCGCAGATTAGCAAAGGGGAAGGTACACATGGCGTTTTTAATATATATATATATATATATTATATATATATATATATATATATATATATATACATATAATATATATATTTGTATATTAATATATATTATACATATATATACACAGATATATATATATATATACATACATATACACACACATATATATATATATGTATATATATATATATATTTATATATATATATGTATATAGATATATATATATAAATATATATTATATATATATATATATATATATATATATATATATATATATATATATATATATATATATATATATATATATATTTATATATATATATGTACTTATATATATGAATATTTATCTATCTATGAATATATATATAGTATTTTTTATAATGAAATATATTTTTTTTATATTTATATGCATATATGCATATACGTGTACACTAAAATATATATGCATATATAACAATGTGTATATACATATATAAATACATTTATGTGTTTGTTAATATGACGATTAATGTTTCGCCTTCAAATGTGGAGAAATGTGTTGCTCATTCTATTGTATGGGTTTGCATTGCAATGCCTGGGTTGCTGGTATTCATTCACCTGTGTTGTTAATTTTAATTATGTGTTGTCTTGCTTTCAAGAGTATGAATCTTAGATTTTGTACACAACAGTTAACGAGCTGAACTCTTTAGTCATATAGGTGCTAATTGAGCAGGTAGATGTTAGCGGATATATATCTTTATTGTCTACGTTGCTGTTTTGTATGAATCCTTCCTCACATGATCTCTAACCCCAAAGCATGGAGGTGTTTGCAGGACAAAGAGTATCCCTCAATTAGAGGTAGGTATTCCAAATGTATGGTAGTTGCTTATAGCGCTTCTGAAATATATACGGGAATTAGCTTAAATGTATGTAAATATAGCAGAGTTACATCTTGTGTATGGGTTAGCCTAGTGCTATATACTGCGGTACATGTGCAGTTACACAGTTGCCCTACTAATCAAGGGAGGAATATAGGTTTCACGCTCATGACAGACAACATTTTTTTCGGAAATATAAGCAGTCTTGAGATGATTCAAAATCGGCTGACATTTGTATATTATCACCAGCGCAAAAATATAATAAACGCTAAATTATTAGATAGGTCGTCCACACTTATGATTGCCATAGAGACCGCTATGAGATCGCTGGAATCACACAGTGTTTCTCAAGTGCGCGATTGTGACGAGAAGCAAAACCCGAGTCTGACCCGGTGGCCCGACAAAGTGGCAATTTATCCACTGGCCCGCCAAGATGATTGCCCATGTGAGACAAAAGCAACGTTTTGAAGACGCATGTTTATGATATAACGTAAAATGAATGTAAAAAAGTGGACAAGATATCTGCATTTAATACACGATGTTGTTTTCCAATAAAATGCTACTGAGTGTGTATGGAAAGTTTCCCTACAGTCAGAGCCCACGTCACGGCGTACCACATAGCATCATGCATTAGTCAACCGTCGATCAAAAATATCGTTGCTGGAAGAAGATAACATGTGATCGGACGATGGAATCAGCATCGATAACAATGACGAAGATTTGATTTGGATACATTAGGATAGAATTACATATTCGTGATATATAGATATCCTTCAACATTGTTGGATGGCATGATTGTCCATCAATGTATCTGATAATGAAGGCTCTTGATCCTTTTTGAGAGTGCATTTGCGAAGAATCAAATAAATTATAGGAGATTTTCACACAAAAACGAGCGCAATTCGTCTGCTGCGTTATATAGTAAGGCACGGTAGCAACAGATTCACCGCAATGCTTTCTATGCATCGACTTTATATCGTGCTCCGTCTGCGAGATAGTGATATAACGAATATAACGAATAACACTTATACATCAGCTGCCTCGTGTGACAATGCATCGTTATGCAAGGCATAGCATCAGGTGTCACCTGATCACACTCAAGTAGTTATCCATCAACTCAGAACTACAAGAAAATGCGTCATATATTGAGATAAATGCGCAGAACCAAGTTAGTATAAGCGATCTATCGTAGACTGACGCGGTTCACAAACCTTTTGAATGAAATATATATATACTATTATAGATATAGATACTATATATATAGTGGTATATCTATAAATATATATATATATGAATTCTAGATAGAGGAGATTTAATATTGGTAATATAGATAGGTATCAAGATATCTATTATATATATATAGATATATAATATAATATTATATACTCCTGATATATAAAGCACACTTTAATTCTAATTGAGTCATCTATCTCTTAGTTCGACATGTTGCTGCGATAATAGTATCTAAGGCCATATCTCAGGTAGCATACTCTACCACGTCCGGTGATGTGTAGATTCATAAATATATAAGTACATGGTAGCCGATACGTGCCCCGATAATGCTTCTGGTTATCAGGATCTAATTTATAATATGAACTATATAAGATGGCTTCTAGTCGAAAACTTGAATTTGCTCGTGTTAAGCCAAATTTATGTCATCACATCCTGTATATATGATCGCCTAATTATATATATGATTGCTTATATACCATACTGACGTTGTTAAGTCTGAAACCATCTAATCATCCCACGTCCGCTACGATCTGTTACAATATAATTTGATTTTCCGTGGGGTTTGCTTTATTTCATAATTATTACTATATATATACATATATTATATATATATTCATCTATATAATATATATCTATATATATATCCTATCTATCTATATATATATATCGAGTATATATGCTCCATATATATTTTCTGTCTATCTACTCATTTCAATATCGTCGCCCCTTCCTCCTATCTGCCCCCTATCTTTGAATCCCATATCTCTATATTATCTAATGTGTGATAACTATCCTCCCTCTCTCTATCTCTCGCCCCACCTCTCTATCCTGTCTCTCCGTGTCCTCTCTTGGTTTTCCCTCTCTCTCTCTGTTCCTCTCTACTCTTTTGGATTCTAGTCCGGATCTCTCTCTTCCTCTTTAGCCTTTTTTTTGGCTGTCTCTCCCTCTCTGAATCGGCTCTCTCTGTATCTTCTCCTCCTGTCCCTCCCTACCCTGTCTCTGACCGGAAAACATCTCTCTCCCCCTCTTTCGTCCCTGTCTCGATCAGGTCTCCTCTTGTCTCTATATTCACGTAGGGTGTCCTATATCTCATGTATGTATATATAATATATTAGATCTATATTATAATATATATTATACAATAATTTATTTATCTATAAACATGATGACTATATATATATATATATATATATTAATATCTAATACCTATTTATATATTTGATCTATATACATATATTCATATTTATCTTTTATGCTATTATATATCCCCCTATATGCACATCATTATGTATTAAATATATATATATATATAATTGTATATAAATATATATATATCCTATCGATATAGATAATATATAATACTATATGTATATATATTAATATATATTTATTAGTGACATTACCATAATTCGGCATAGTCTAATTGAGATAATGCAAAAGTTTAACATAGATGCAATTAAAAATCTTTCTTCTATTTCTAGGTCCTGGTAATTAGAGATATATTGAACATAACGTAGAAGTTGCCAGCCACGCGGAAAAAAATCCGGAATTCGACTCTGTTTATCCAATTGTATTGTATGACAGCCCATCATATATTAGCCGATGTTCAACCACTGTTGTCAAAACTCGGCTCATCGAATCGTTAAGGCATGATGCCATTGCATTTTACCTTTGACACTGTGCGAGGAATGTGGGTTTATTAATGCGAGTATTGTAACATGCAGGTATTTCAGCCGATTCATTGTAGCCACAGTCACTTAAAAACATCTTCCCACATATGCAAGCAGCATTCGCCGGCGAGGGTACTATGCTCGCTGTTTGGGGGTATTCTATACATCATAAACTCTCGATTTACGTGGCAGGCATTATATGAAACTACCAGAATGGCTCTATGGAGAAATAGGTAGTGATATAGGTGAATTATTGAGCTATTATCTATAATTCAGTGCCCGGAGTCCTTTTATTCCACTAACATAAACTGACTGTTGGTCGGCATTATCAACTTCAATGCCAAAGTAAGTATTAATTCTTCAATATTAGCCATGTGGTACGATTGATGTTACCAAACCAATACACTAGATAAAGTTATCAATAAACTTATACAGAATAATTATAGCTGTCATATGTACATAGGCCAATATGACGTTCAATAGTGGGTGTGGCAACAGAGCGTTAATGATTAAAGCACACATTTGTCTACTTATGGACGTCCATGCACTGCAAATGATGGCCCTGGATCTGTAGTTTTCACTAATATTCATTGATTTCGTTGGATTTGTGTGTGTGGGGAAGGACTTTGATAGCAGCAAGCCCAAGCTGAATGCAATGTAAAATCCTAATGCTTGATTAAAATAGTCAGTTGTATGAATTTCACCGACGCCATGCATGAAATGGCCATAGAAAAAAAATAATCCGTTACAGCAATGTTAGCCAATGGAATTTTCATAACCTAATATTTGTTGATCTCGTTCAGCTAGTGAAGGATATCAAACATGAGAGGTTGGAATCTCTGCTAAATATGGTGCATCTTTTTTTGTATTTGTTCATGAGTTGCTGTAAATAAAGAGCAGATAATTATTACTACAATCAGAAGAAATGATTGTTATTCTTTGGACAATGCCAGTTAGCTATTTTTATAATAGAAAGTAAGCAAAATTGTTTTATAAAATGTAATCGATGCAGTTGAAGCTGCTGACATCTTGATTGTTATCAGATAATGACGGTTAGATGATCAGTCGGATGTCCTGTCTAATACACGGTACCTGTTTGTTATATATGATACACGGACGCATAAGAAAGGGTTCGAAAGAGAGGAGCATAGCTCTTAAAAGTATGTGGGTACATCCATTCAGCTTAGCGAAGCCGTTGGCAGGGACAAAATTATGAATAATAATTATATTCCCTCATCCCTTTGCAACCCCATGCAATAGTTTAACGGCAATAATCGTCTCAGTTTGCTCACTGAACTCCCTCCACGAAGTTTATTTTGTGTAAGAATAAACATGTAACTATAGCGAAGCTAATCTGACTGCAATGTATGACACTTTCTAGTGTTGTTGTTATTTCTTTGTAACCATTTGCATGGTGACTATGGGCAGAACGATTACTTTGTCCTGGCCTCTTTGGTCAGACGGTCTTGGTTTGCCGTACATACGTACGTGCGTACGTACAAATATACATTCATAACAACATACATACATATATACATATACATACATACATACATACATACATACATACATACATACATACATACATACATACATACATACATACATACATACATACATACACATACATACATACATACATACATACATACATACATACATACATACATACATACATACATACATACATACATACATACATACATACATACATACATACATACATACATACATACATACATACATACATACATACATACATACATACATACATACATACATACATACATACATACATACATACACATACATACATACATACATACATACATACATACATACATACATACATACATACATACATACATACATACATACATACATACATACATACATACATACATACATGCATGCATAATGCAATGGCCTCTAATTTTGTCCAGTTATTTTACAGCGATATCAGGTCGCAGTGTCCAACAATGTTACAGCAACATGTAATGTGCATGAGAAACCAGGGTGCTTTAGCTTTTTTAAGCGCTTCCTCATTTGACACTAATGCGACGTGCGTTTTGAGTCAACAGACAGCTGCGTGCTACAGAATATTTGGAGAAGTAAATACCAATCATCCATGAAATACACATGGCCCATATATCAGATGTGAATGTTCCTGCGACATAGGTGGTTATTAGGCAGCTGTATGTGTTGGTTATCGCATGGTCACGTGGGTGATATGGGGAAAGAAAACGAGGACGCGCGGTAGTCCCTTAATCCCCCACTCGGCCTCAGCTGCCTGTGTTTTAGTGATGATTAGATAAATACTTTTGTTTCTATACTTGTTTGTTTATTTGATTAGAATATGCTTCGATAGTTTGTTGTGTGAGATTTGCCTAACATTCCCAACTCCGGCAACCAGAGCTCCGCCGACTTCCTCGTTGTTTGATGCTAGCAAACTGATGCGCAGTAGGCACGGCTCGGCAGGTGTTAGAATTTCGCGCCTTAGCTTGATTACGGGAAGATGGGATAATACCGTGACTTCCCGATGAGCGATACGCAACCAGATTAGCGGTTGGCAAGCAAATGACTCTTGAGAAAACCTTCGTTATAACACTTGTAAGGTGTCCGTGATATTGAGAATCTCCGTAGTGCTGCCATGCTAGAGCAGCGGAGCTCTGCGAGGCACCTTCTCAAATGAAGTTGTATCTTGGTGATATATCGACACGGTCGCAGTTATCGCACGGCACACTGTGCGTTTAAGGCGATATGGGAAAAAGACCGAGCTTTTTCTCAAGCTCTGATTGGCTGAGAGGAGGATGCCATGCGATAAATCATATTATGCTGTACTATGATCAGTCGCCTTTAACCAAAGCACATTTTCTGCACACGCCATAACCATGCCCATAAATGATATTCCCTCTTGACTGTTAGCTGTCAATTGGCGATTTTCTGTCTAAGGAATAGTAGATGAACGGATTTGTGATCCAGTCAGCCTTCTCAACTTTCAGTGCTGAGCAGCACAATGGAATCATGACTTGATTCACCTCGAAACTTACGTTGATATAGTCACATCATACAGAGTTCTAAGCGTCGGTAGCATTAGCTCATTGTCAAAGCAACAATCAGTTTGCAAGTGTACTTCTTGGTTTGCTATCCACAACTGAATGGATTACACTGAACCGGTGCTCTTCATTTCATAGTAATGTAAGTTGACAAGACATGGAATCTGCGTTAGTACTGTATAGTCGAGGAATGCAATCAAATACAATTATGTTACATGTGACTAACTTGTCCGCAAGCATAGATGAAAGAGTTGTGTATTTATAGGCACAGCATCGACGATAAGCATTTAAAAAGTGCGAAAAAAATAACTGCATTATGTACCGGCAATTCCTAAAAGGTCACGGATATACAATGGCGCGGTATTTTAGATGATGCATTGAGTACAGCAACTAATGACAAGCCGATCAGACAGAGCAGAGAGAATATGCAAAGGTTTGACGCCACTACACATCGGTTTGACAAGCCATCAGGGACTTTGCGCGGAAACGAATCGCCGTGATGTTTGGTATGCATAGAAAATCGCGCCTGTCGGAACGATTACTTAAATTCTTCCGTGTTACTGTTCAAGACACACCTTTCTTCGTTTAGAAGAGTTATTCTGACATTGTTGCTTTTATTAAACCATCAAGTTTCGGATTCACGGATATGCTTAAAAAACCATACCACGGCTAGCTCTGGCGATTCATACAGTTAATGATATTTATGCAGTTTGTGAGCACCCACAACTTACCGTCGTTAATAACCATTTGGCCATGCCTTCAAGGTATAATGCTAATATAGTCATGTATCGTCCGTGTCTCCCACGAGACTGCAAAGTAACGGACATATTGTACGTGAGAATACTGCAATGCAAACCAGCAACTCGTGATAGATACGAGACCAATTCATCAGAGGTAAAGCTTTAGCAACCAGAAGCGCTCGGTATATCGTGCTGCTAGAACAAGGCATTTGTAATCGTGTCCTTGATCCAACAAATAGCAGTAACAAATTGACGGCTTTAATGTGGGGTAGAGCTTAAACGGTGTAAAACTGGATATGTAACATTTAGCTTAAAGAGAATCGTGCTGAACTAATGCTTTCACAGAGTACCATGGGGCAAAATAAGGTGGTAATTGGGGCCACGGGAGAAATAGGAAAAGTATATGAGGGCATAAAAAATGGATTAAATAACACTCAGAGGGTTCATTGAGAAAAAAAAAACTCCATGTGAAGGAAAGTCAAGCTTCGAACTTCACCTGCTTAAAATGATCGGTAGATGTTTGAAGATCCTATTAAATGTAACAACATGTTTCGACATCGTCCGATCCGGTCATTTACTCTTAAATAAGCCTGAATGAATTTCAGAATATTTCACAAGCAAGATGCGAGTTGTGAGCTACATAGCAGCTATGGAGTTTGCCTTGGTGTCATAGCGCGTAAATTGTACATAAAAAGCTTCGATAAAAAGCTTCGATATATATATATATATATATATATATATATATATATATATATATATATATATATATATATATATATATATATATATATATATATAGATATATATATATATATATATATATATATATATATATATATATATATATATATATATATATATATATCTCTCTATATATATCTATGTCTATCTATCTCTATCTGTCTCTATCTCTCTCTCTATTATATATCTCTCCCTCTATATCTCTATATCTATCTATCTCTCTCTATATATCTATATATGTTCCCTCTCTCTCTCTATGTCTCTAAAAATATATATATATAATATTTATCTATCTATGCTCTATATATCTATCTCTCGATAGCTCTAGATATAAATAGATAAATGCATATATCCCTATATATATAAATCTATATATATAGATGTTCCTCTCTATATGTATATACATATCTATATATGTATATATAGAAATACTTATATATATATATATAGATATAATATCTATATATCTCTATATCTCATATATCGTCCGTACATATATATATGTTTTTTCATATATCTATATATGAATATATATATATCTTATATATCTATATATATATATATATATATATTCCTATATATATATATACATATTTCTATATATATATATAGATATCTATATATATATATATAAATATATATATATATATAGATCTCTATATAGATCTATATCTATATCTAGAGAGATATAGAGATATATCTCTCTCTCTCTATCTCTCTCTATATATCTCTCTCTCTCTATCTCTATCTCTATCTATCTATATATCTATATCTCTCTATCTCTATATCTCTCTCTCTATATATCTATATATCTATATATATAATCGTCACTAATCAACACACGTCCCGTTTGGGGACTCGAGTAATGGGTTCCTAGACTCAATGGAACATGACATGCCTCACTCGGATTCCAGGTACATGAAAGCTGATATGGGTACATTTTAGGTCGCCGGCCACATATTTGCGCCTCGTGTAATAAATTGTTTGGACAGCCAGTGGCGCATTCCTTTTATATTCATGGAATAATTGCTAATATAAACAAGAAGGAATTTTAAAATGGTATGGGCTTTCTATATATCTCACACTGGCCAAGATAGTCACATACACAACATGGAGCTAACGTCAAATGTCGCTGAAACGCACATCTACGAGATGTTAAATACGCAATCTGCCTATACTGTCATGCACTAGACTGCAGCGTTAATATCACAAGCTCGCAAAACGAGCAAGGATACAAAATTGTGATTGACATATTATATATTGTGTGTCGGAAACAACATATTGTACAATCAAAACACCCACTGATGGACTACAAGGGCACACCTACAGAGTTACCACGTAAACAACACTATTAGAACACAGTACAACCTACCCACACATGGGCGGTACCAACATTATGAAATTGCACCCATTATCATATATACCGTCTTATCAATCAAACAGTGTTCACCCATTAATGCCAGCTGTGCCGGGTATTTGGCGTCAAATAGTTCATCAGTAGCTTTCCCAATGGACTTTGGTATATCATGATATCCATCAATGTCTTTGCTATCGTTATACCAAATAAGCTCTTGTCACAACTACAAACCAAACGATGCCTGGCTTAAAGTTCTGCATCGATGTCACATACAACCACGTGACCTCTAAGTTAATATTATAACTTTATCGCGCTAGAGGATATTGTATTTCGAATTCATAGCAGAAAGCTATATATACGCTATAGCGCGGTGGTTATTTGCGGGGGTAGTTCGTCGTCTTGAATCACTCGATTTACATGGTCGACAGAATAAGATTCCAATATAACGAGCCTATCGGGGCTCAGATAGTAATCTAGAAAAACTTTCGTGCAATAAGAAGTGAGTTACGGTACATACTTAGATGATACGCTGCAATGCTTGGAAATGTTTGCAATCTTATCATTCCCTACCATACTGCGCCCACTGGAGTCTTTTCGCAGTTTCAGAAATATCTTATATTACACCAACTCTATAATAAGATAAATATAATGTACACTAGGGGTGCACTTGCTAACTGTGAACCTGTCATCCAATTACCAAATTCGTTAGCAGCGAGACAGTGACGGTGGTATTTATAGATATGCGGGTTATCCTATGGTCCGATAGTGCACATCGTAGATCAATAACTGAAAGGTAGCATTGTTGAACTAACACAATGCTACGGCATATGAATGTCACCTAAATTGTTATGAAATTCAAAATAAGAGCCATTTGAAAGTCGTATGTTTATGGTATTGTGTAACAACAACACGGTAAATGTGACCCCACCCCTGTTGAATTTAAAGACGTCTCCCAATTTGCTTTCATAACCTCTAAACCGTAAATGTTATTTATGTCTTTATTAAACAACACAAATGTGAAGCTATTTATTAACTTAAGTCATACCCATCTTTCATCTATTGCGTTTCGACGAATATGTACTGCTTGGAATCGATAACATATGCATAGACAAAATAATTGTCCACCCTAGCACATTGATAACGCCGTGACATCACCTGAAACAGGTAAGATTCTACTACTACCGGTGGCCGATTAATCGCTGTATCCAATGAAACCATAATCTGCAATCAGAGAGATTAACAGTCATTATTTATTAATCATAGAATGTCGACTTTGTCCAGGTGGTTAAAAGACAGGTAAATGATAGGTGTTGAAATACTGCTGGTAGATTCATCCTGATATGCTGAAAGATGGTATATGGCGAATGACCAGATATCTGTCTTGCATCTCATAAGTATTTTCACAAGCGTTTCACTGCTATAAATCTAACACCCGTAATCTCCCAGATGACCCGTTTAAACGTACATATTCGGCTGTAGAAGCACAGGTACTAGGGCATCGACAGTAAAAGACTATGCATATCATTATGTCACCTGGGAAAGTCGCCTGAAGAGGGCGATGGCCGGACAACCTTCTCCTAGCTAGCAAGATAACAAGAAATATTTTCTATTCATGGATACCATCATGGTATGGAGAAAGCATTACCATAAAATGATCAGATTAAGTGAAAGCCACAAATATACATCATAACATGTCACCTCAGCTCCTGTCTCGAGAGGCGCACAAACACCCACGCTCCTACTTAACCCACACCCCCACCCTAACACCATCACCCGCCTCCTGCTGAAACCGGGGGCTCGTCGTTAATTAGTAGACGGCATATCTCTATCACACTCGTGGTCAATCAATGATCCCGCATGGTATGTGGCATTGTTGTATGACGGACATCTCGTCCCAATTCATTCGAGCTAGAATGTGATCAAGCTGCCTTACAATGGCCGTTTTCTACACATCTCGAACGCTTTGTCGACGGAACGAGGCAATAACAAGGCGGGATGGGAGTGGGTCGACTGGGAACGCATACATAATGGGGATGGCTGTTAATATCACAATCTTCGTGTTAATTTCATGGGCGTGGCTGTACTGCATTGAAGCGTCCATTATTTAATTTATTTACTTTTTGCTGGGTGGATAATTCACTGACCACTGACTAATTAAGAGGTCAATTACGGTGGAGATTATTGTCGGTATTCCGCGAATATCTTCTGACAGAATTTTGTTTGCATTGTTATATAGTTTGCCTTTCTTAAAGCCGGGGATGACGGAATACTGACGTAGACCTAAGATGACGTCTCATCCACTTGTTTAGAAGGCCGGGGCCCCCACATGTTGTCAGCACATTGACTTGCTAAGCGTTATGCATCATGCACGACAAGCACGCTGGTGGCGTGATACGTTTACCTTCATTGCAGTGTTATCTACATACAATATCTTTCCCCGAAACATCCTCGTTAATGTGTAAATAAGTGAAAAATTACGTGAACAGAATTCTGTAGTCGCATCCTATGAACCCATGGTGCCTGCTTTCATCAATCAATTTCTAATACGCGTTATGTAATGACAATCACCCGCCTCCTGCTGAAACCCTAACGGTCTGATTATAGTTATAACTTTTGACACGGCATTCAGACCACAGCATTCAGTGATTATCTCGCGCAACTTGTTTCCTTCATGGATAAGAGAGAAACACCTAGGACCTTGATGTCTGTAGTCCCATCCTTTGTTACAGCTGCTGATCCTACAAAGCATTCAAAGTTGATCACGCGTTGGCTTCCTGGATCAGCTAAATGACCTCAGTCAGTTGCGATTCACACTTCTGTAGCACACACTGTTTTCTCTGGCCAGCAGTTTACATTATTCGGACGGTGTCTACCCATTTTACATACGCCTATCCAAGCATGCTGATGAAACAACAACCTCAAGGCTGTATGTGTAATCTTAACGTTTGATGACCCATTTCTTCTGTTCCAGCCAAGTTTCCTTAATATGAATATCTCATGCAATTATATTCATTATTATTTCATAGTATTTTTTTGCTATGATATATAATACACTCATGATATACATTCTGTCAGCGATCGTGCACATTCAACCTGAAGCGCGACCAGGTGCAGCCAATGTTCATTTGTGGTCTTCATATCGTCGAGTGGTGAACGGCTGTCACGTACGGTTTGAATTTGGAGAAACAATTGGCATAAAACTATATTTATCTCTAACTTACAACAGATACGATGCATTACTTCTTTATGTCTATGGTTGTTAACGAATTGATGCCTGCAAAAACTAATTCATCATTAACGGCGGAAACGTTGAACGCCGCGAAATAAGTGAGAGCGCTCAGTCAGGATTTGAATCTCATGCATGTCTTCAAGATTGCGGCTCAGCCTCTCGCCTTCCGTACAATTCCTATTGTTGTCTTTATATCAGTGAGAATGGCACTGGCCAATCTATGTATAATTATTCAAGCTCTAGCCTCGTCGCTTAATTTGCGATGATGGAAAAACAAAGCACTTGAAACAGTAGGCAACTATTTTGCTGTTGTTGTGGGAAATATTGCTCTGACATCTAAGCAATAAAGAACCCCAAATCTAAGTCCAGTCACGCTCTGTCACAAACGTGTCCCGTAATCTTTATATCCTCACCATGCATAGTCAGAGAATGATAGCAGTCATGTGCATAGGCGTTAATTAAGGCCAATTGTCGGCATATCAAGCATTGATTTAGAATCAAAGCAGATCAGAATCGATAGGAAGCATTGCCATTTGCGCCTACGTCGACTGATCGCATACCCGAAAACTTATTCATCAACATGTGGTGTTGAGGAGTATTTGGACCACATACCTAGTTTGAAATATGGCTATCAATATTCTACATTAATCTTGATACGAGCGTGAACGCAACCGTCCTGGGCTTTAATTTTGCATCAAGCATGTTTCGTACGGATAAATATGCGCGCTTTTTGCCACAACATAAAACATAATGAAAAAGCACTGGTTCAGGGTGAATTTGTTCGCAATAATTTTGTCAATAATTAGCCACCAATTATCTTTCAAACTGTGATTAATCTCCCATAGCAGCGTCACTTTCATCAACCACAGGGAAGCTTGGCACTTACGCTCGAAAACATAACCCGCTCTGCTCAAGACGCACACAACAGATTGCAAACCTCAGAGGATGGGGTCGGAGCAAGACACCAGTCTACTATCAATATTGCACCATCCCCACCCTACCCCCTCCAGTAGGGACCTGATATCGCTACTCACGACATACTTGACCTGACGTTGGTTCGTGAATAATAAGAATATACCGCAGTTAAGTGGAAAGGTATATTAAATGTTCATGATAAAGGCATCAAACGTTAAATATTACGCATTTTGAGACATATTAACTGAGCCAGCGATTTTGTTATATATTTGTGTCATTCACAGTAGTTTGGTTTTTGCCGACTTAATACTCTTTCATGATATCGTGCGTTGCTGCTGATCCATGAGCTTTGTGTCCCAACACTCACTATAACAAGTAGTACACCAAAACTGGCGCAGTATCACACAGGTGACATCATAAACGAGTTGATATGTGAGTTATATTGTTATTCATTCTAAGCAACTACCACTGTACCCTGATGATAACACGTTAGATTAATAATGAGGAATTAACGCCAAAGCCCAACCGACATTATACAAATTAACTTCAGGCGGCTTCGAATATAATGTATATTGTGGATTATGTATTAATCATACTAACACTGCGTTTTAATTACATTGTGTAAAGCTGAAGTGGGTGTCAACTCGGCTTGCATCACTACAGAATAATCACACAGTCAGTCAAGTGCGGGTATCATGAATTTAATCATCCTTATTGAACACAATGCAATTCAAATATTGTATAATAGAAGTAACTATTATCCCCACTGTAGTATATATAATAGCAACCAGTTCATCAGCGTGATAGAGGACTACTAGTTTATGAAACCACTCTAGCATTTGTTTTAATTGCTTTTAAGTAAGCGATGGTCCTCTTCATTAGATTCACTAATATGAGGTGATAAAACCTGGATGCAATTGTTTTCTTCTATACATTTCGTGTATAATGCAGTTCTAATAACAGATGATAATTGCCTTCTCCTAGCGCCATATTTCATCTCATATCTTGCATCAACTGCAAAGTTTTGCATCAACAAATGTCCAAATATTCGCATTGAAAATTAGCTATGTAAACTCCAGTGTGCGTCAATAGAGTGACTCTACATGCTTACTGCTGAAGTATAAATAACATGTTACCCAGCATACATCGTTGGAAATATGCTATGTAAGGCTTTCTGATCCCATCTGTACTTCTAGCGTGCCTTTATCAGCAGCTGATCGTCCGATGTGGCAGTGAAATATTTTTCAGGCTACATAAAATTCAAAATGCTAGCATTATTTCCTTTGTATTGTCAGCTATACCCGTTAGCGCACGCGATTGGGATCAGTTAGGGGGGTGTATAATGATACTGATCGAGGCAATGGACGATAGAACTGGTCATATAAATATATATAATTCCAGGTGTGTAATATCAAAACACCAATTAATACTGATTTACGTGTAATTGTACGTGAGCAGCAGCCACAAGCAATGCCATGGTGCGCAAGGGACGTTTGTTAGTACCCTAATGAGGCTCAAAGAAAAATACTAAATTAACGAGGAATTATGGCCAGCCATCTTGTTATTGTTTTAACTGAAGGCTCCACCGGTATTGTCCACATTGCAATCAAGTCAGCTCGTTGGATTGACCTGAAAGATAATGCGCCATGTTGAATGGGCGTCACAGACCTTGAATATTCACTGTGAGGGATTACAGGGAGGTAGTTTGTCAGAGACTGTCGTGTTGTAAATCCCCCCCCCCGTATCGCTCATTAGCACTATTCCAGACACAAAAACACTAGCCCACATCCAGACACTCTGAGGTTTAGAAATTGGTACCCAACCTATGCAGCAAAGAAAAGTGTATGATCCACTACAGAAACCTAAAGCTCTTCCTCTCTCTATAGAACAATAGAAAGCGGGTCAAGGTCGAGCTTGTGCGTTCTGCAAAAGAGGATAAAAAACGCAGGTTAAGTCGCCATTCCCGGCTATGCAAGACTTAAAGCTTTTGACGATGATCTTTCGGCCCAACACATACATAGGAACAAGCTAACACAAAGTAGGAAAGGTATGGTGAGGGGTTTCAGCTGCTGTAATCGATTAGATTTATCGGGGATTTGTCAATGGCATTATATCTAAATATTGCTTTGAACATTTCAATAGTTTGCAAGACGAGACTTTAATGATACTCATAGAGTTGGGGTCCTATCTTAGGAATCAGCTTGAAACTACAACACCCACACATTTGAGCGTTCATAAATCAACTATGCATTGCATCATGCAACGACTATGCGTATGGATTCATAAACTCATCAACCACATGTTGACTGTGATCTCCACGTTATCAAGACAGACATAGTTATGTTTTAGGAAACATTCTGTTGATGACAACTGCAGTGTTGCTTCATATCGGTTTCTTTTTCGTTTTGTTCTTCGACGATTGTTTTTTCTGACTTTGGTTTACCAAATATATTTTACAGCATGTTTCACATCAAACCTTATGCATCCCTCCTTCCACCAGGTGAAGATGACGATTAATAATTGTTATGGCTTTTTAAAATTCCATATTATGAAATACCATCGAGTATTTAACAGTAACGTTGATAGAACATATGAGATCGATTTCCCAGACCCCAAAACCTCTCTTTACTGAACATCATCAACACCCATCCTTAAAAACCAATGATAAGCCGCGTTAATTTTTTGGCGATGATTTTTAACTCTTATGATTTTAAATACTGTGAAGCACATTGTGCAAAAAGCCTGGTGATGAAAAACTGGTGCGCCATGAAGACCATATCAGGTTAAACCCTCACTTACAACTTTAAACGCTATGTATAAGACATGTATTAGCAGCCTAGATCCGCCTATCATACAGACAAGTTCAGCATGTTACAAATAATCGAAATGAAGGAAACCATGACAATTCGCCACGCCAGCAACTGAGTGCACAATTCACTGAGGTGGAGTGGAACGTTTTTGATACGAAAATAGCGAAGATTTAATAGCGTTTGCAAACCATGAGACGCACTGACACATCGTGACATCTTCAAAGACTGAGACACCGTGCTCAACAGCGAAACATATGTATTAATTAAATTGCAGAGCTGCAAAAGTTTTCGGAAATACGACAGAGCATCACATAGAATAACAAATATATTACGCATCTGTAACGATACGAGATAAATCTATCATGGATGTTAACCGAGACAGTGATGTTTTGTATATTCATGTTTGCAGACTTAAATATTCCAACATATCGTTTTGCATTGACAAATTTCCCAATATTCGCCTTGAAAATAGTTAGGCAAAATGTAATATGCGTCACATCTGATATTATGCAATGGCATGGCGTTTTTCGGTCGGTACCTTTTCAGACTGCCATGTTAAAATTAGAGAATTGTGGCTGCCAGGTAAATATAGATTTAATGTAACAAGTTGGTTATAAGAGAGTGATATCAACAACAGCTATGAATCGATGCCGCATACTTCCATCTACTGTCCGATTCATTGTAGCGGTATGTTGGCTATTGTCAATAAAATATTGCCGTTGGACTGCTTGTTTGGTTGACATAAGCATAAATGTCAAACATTCAGAAGGGCAATTATTCACTGTATTCCTCATCTTCAGCCCGAAGAGCGAAGCAAGATCAAAGAGTCCCTCAAATACGACAAGATGACATGCTTGTGTAGGATACTCATTGCATTAAATGAACTAAGAACAAAACACGCTAACCCAGCGTACTTCATCCGTAGACCACAAGCGTTCTTACCCACCTCAAGAAGTCGTCAATAATCATGACAGCGCATTAAAAGGGAAGATCCTGCGAAGATCGTAACCAAGGTTGTTAACAGTACTGTTCGTGTCAAATTTCTGCAATTTGAGAAAACATTTTCGGGGCGGAAATAATGTGAGTTTTTTGCTAAAATGCCCACGCCTACATCATCTCTTACAAATCCAGGGATCGTCATCACTAGCAGTTACCTAATTTGCATTATACAACTCTTTGGAAGACAGTGTAAGGGGCGTGGCAGCCTGACACGCACTCTAAAATCAGGGGAAGCCATTGCATATGTAGAGAGCAACTTAATTACTTACAACAATAGATGAGGCTATCCCTTGGTTAGGGAACTGCGTCCAATAGCACTGACTGCTAAGTGGGTGCAGTAGATCACTTGTAGCTAATTAACTTTCCAAACCGTTACAGGTGCACTTCATATAACGTCATAATATGCTTTCAACAGAGCGAAGTAGAGGCTGACGTGCCTCGGGTGGCACTTTTGTTCATACATCTTTATCAGTAGGGCAGTTGTAACAACAAGAGGGAGTAGTGTGTGACAAGGTTGCATTCAACTTTGAGACAGAAGTAATGCAACGAATACAGCGTATACAATAGCGAGCGGATTTTTGGTTTGATTCATACATTCATAGCTCCACACCCACACAGGAGGCTAGTCGACAGTCAGCAGCATCCACATCGCTCCTTAAGGCATGCCATGACAGCATAACAAAATATATCTATCACATGAATCATCGAGGAGCACAATATGGATTTACTCTATATGCCAAATGCTGTAGTATAAATAACCGGTAGCCCGGCGTGCATCGCGGCAAATACGCAGTGTAAGGCTTTCTGATCTTATCTGTCGATTAAGCGTGCCTTTATCGGCAGCTTATCGTCCGATATAGCAGTGAAATATTCTACAGGCCACATAATATTCATGATGTTAGCATCATTTACTTTGTATTGTCAGCTATACCCGTCTGCTTCTCTCGATTGAGATCAGTTGTGGGGGTGTACAATGATACTGATCGAGGCAATGGACAATAGAACTGGTCATATATATATTCCCCAGGCGTGTAATATCAAAACCCCAGTTAAGAGTGGTTTACGTGTAACTGGACGTAAGCAGCAGCCACAAGCAATGCTGCGGTGCGCAAGGGACGTTTGTTAGAACCATAATGAGGCTAAGGCAATAATCGGCCAAATCCTAGATGAGCGAAGAATTTATGAACGGCCATCTTGTTATTTTTCTATTGAAGGATCCACCGGAAATAGAAGGTAATGTCCACATTGCAATCAAGTCAGCTCGGTGGATTGACCTGAAGGATAATGCACCATGTTGAATGGGTGCCACAGACCTTAAATATTAACCGTGACTCGCAAGGGATTACTGGGAGGTAGTTTGCGAGAGACTGTCACGTTGGACGGGTGGATAAACACGATAAAGCAAGGCAAGGACGCGCATCTTGCTCGCCATTCCTACGGGCTCATTCAAGAATTACGTCACACTTTGTTTTGTCAATCCCGCCCCCCGTATCGCTCATTAGCAATATTTCAGACACAGATATACTAGCCCACATCCACCCCCTGTGAGGTTGAGAAACTGGCACGCAACCTATGCAGCGAAGACATGTACGTGATCCACCACAAGAACCTAAAGATCTCTCTCTCGGGATGCGCCTTAGAATGATTAACAGAGCGCTTTACTTCAACCAGAGCCCTTTGATGGAGCCCTACATCAACCTGAACACGGACCTTGCCTTGCGAGACATAACGTATTTGAGGACCTTGCAGCTCTACACTAGTCCTAGACAGGCCAGTATACGCCGGCATGTGCATTCCCGACTTATCTAAGCCCATCGATGTATGATGTATGACTTCTTCCATAACACAATGAAATAAAGGTGTGGCGAGGGGCTATAGCTGCTTAATACCGACACAGACTTCTTTGTGATGGAGATCAAAACTCCGTACGCGTATGCAGAAATGCTAAATGACAGCAAGTTTGAAACAAGCAACTATCCGCAATACCCTGCACGAAAATAAAGTTAAAAGGTTCTTGGCAAAATGAAGGACGAATGCGCTTGGATGACAAAAAAAGGAGAACGTAGGGCTACAGCCTAAGATGTATTCTAATCTGTTATCTGATGAGGGAGAAATTGGAAAAGCTAAAGGTGTGATAAAATTTGTTGTGAAAAAGCAGCTAAGACGAGAGCAATACATGTAGACCCTGTTGGATAAGAGCGTGAACATGCTAAGCAGTGAGGCGCATCAGATATATGGCATGCATATAAACAAGGTGTCTTTATCCCCGTGGGATTCTAAGAGGGAGATCGCACGAAAGGAATAGAAACCCTTGCGCATGGACATAAGGATATACGTAAATGAATGAGAGTTATGGCCCAGACGATCGTTATTGTTATCCATGTGTGGTCGCTTGACCTGTGGGGGTAGGCTCGCGTTTCCACTATGCTCCCTATAGGGAAAAGGTGTGAGGGGCAAGGTGACTCCGAAACACCTATGTATATATATATATATATATATATATATATATATATATATATATATATATATATATATATATATATATATATATATATATATATAGATATATAGAGATATATATATATATATATAGATATCTATATATATCTATATATATATCTCTATATATATATCTATATATATATATATATATATCATATATATATATATATATCTATATATATCTATATCTCTATCTCTATGTGTGTATATATGTCTATATGTGTGTATGTATATATATGTATATATATGTATCTCTCTGTATCGATGGTCATATAATATATACTCTATATATACCTATATATATATCATATATATCTATCATATATATATATATGGTCATGTATCTATATATGCTATCTATATACGCGACTATATATCTACATACACCTATTATATAATATATATCTCTCTGTCTACTAGTCACTGTCTTCCTATATATAATTATTTATATAATCCTATATATATATATATATCTATTGTATATATGAATATATATATACATAATAAATATATATATATCTATATATGCCCTATTGTACCTACATATTATATATGTATATACTCATATATATATAGATCCTATATGAATATCTATATACCTATATATATATATGTATTTATCTTATCTACATATATATATATACTATCTCTCTCTATCTCTCTATCTCTCTCATATACTATATCTATATATATTTATATATATATATAATTCACACCAAATATACGCGCAAGGTGCCGAACGGCACTGAACAATATATAGATCGAGCAACTGTTCCGATGGTCATCGCACTAAGCCATTACCACTTTACGGTATCTCGAGGTCATGTTATAACAAGCTACTACCACGCGACAGTTTTCGATGATAACTAGTCACTTTCCATATATAATTCCGAGTTATCTATTGCCCTTCCCCTGCCCTTGTACCTTTATCGTCACTCCGTCCTCCTTTCTTCACCACCTCTTCCTTTCTCATCTGCATCAACTATTACACATGACGGCCATTTTACATATGGAAAGAATGAGTGCTTTGCAAATACCTGACATCTAGACCGGCGACAGACGACGCCCTGGGTTCATTACATGTTTGCCTTTCTGGTGCCATGAATGCGCGTAATAAATAGATGAATAGGCTAAGGCCTGATTACCACTAAAAATACCGGCTCTTGAACTCGGCAGTATTCAAATTACTCGTTCAATGCCTACAGAGGAAAAGTAATAAAACGATTCGACTTTTTATTTCCTAAGAATGTTCGATTCCTACCTAAGGAATCAGTATGGAAAATAAAACTCTCATGCATTTGACGTGACATTGCATCATTTCAACGACTAAGTGTATGGATTCATAAACGCAACAACTACATGTTAACTTAATTCTCTACGTTTTCAAGACAAGCATAGTTATGCATTATTGAGCATTCTGTTGATGGCAACTACTGTGTCGCTCAATATCGGTTTCACATTTTTTTTTTTCCTCCATATCTTCGACGATTGTTCTTTTTTAATATTTGTTTTCATAATATCTTTTGCAGCATGTTTCATATCAATCCTCATACATTCTACCTGCAACCATAGGACGATGATCATTAATAACTGGTTTAAATTTCCATACTATGAAATGACATCGAGTATTTACAGTAAGGTCGATTGAACATATGAGGTCGATCCCCTAATCCCCAAAACCTCTCTTACCTGATCTTCATCAACACCCATCCTTCAACACCAATGATCTGCTGCGAAAATTTGTCGGCAATAATTTGTTTTCTAATAATTTTAAATACTCTTTTTGTGGCCAGAGCCTGTTGATGAAAAACTTATCCAGCTTTGGTTAAAACTTCAACTACAACTTTGAATGCTGTGTATGATGCAAATAATATGCAGCCTAGATCAACTTACCATACTGACAAGAAAAGTCTATCATGTTACATCCTTTGATCGGTAATTATCGATTTCAGACTGCCGTGTAACAAGCGAAATCTTTTGAATTCTTAAAGAAACCTTATTGTTGCGGCGATAATCCACTTTCAGAATTCCACTCACTTTGACAGCAGGATGATACTATCAGACGTGAACATATGAAGGATATGAAAGGGTGTGTTCTACTCCGACTACCGGGTATTGTGTCAAGTGGTCAGTTATTGCCGCAAAAGTGTCTTGGCAGTGCCTTACTTCGGGCGTTAAACCTTACCACTTGTTTCGGGTAATAGCTGAAAAAAATCATATAAAATATCACAGATAACATTTGAGTAGCTCAAATGACAACATACCATCGGCTGTATGGGATATATCGAGTAAGAACCGGTCACGTGGGACAACAGACGCACGCTTAGAGATGCAGCTCAACTAATATCCTAGTCATATCTCGTGCCTATGCAAACTAAGTGGGACTCGCCACACCCACTCTCATCTTGTACACAGCGCTCATCAGCTGCATTAACTGATCAGGGTTTCTAAATTTTATAATTGTTAACCTAGCTGTAGTTATTGTTGATTGCTTTCGTATACACTAAGCGAGTAGATATATTGCTTCAGATATCTGTGTAACTCTATCCGTTATGCGACAAAAGAGCTTTCAGCATACTGATATGTGCCCGGAAATTGAAATAATTATCTTGGGATGGTCGACTGTCATCTCCAATATTGATTAATACCCTAATAATTAGTTTATTATGGAGATGTTAATAATGACACTAGCTAGCAGGAATTAAAATCTGACTATGTCGCCTGGCGTTGCTTAGACTAATTGGTGCCAGATTCAAATTTGTAACAGGTATCATCCTTTTCTTGGAATCTCCTCAATCCGTGTATAGCCTGGGGGTGTAACGGTAAATCGTGGTGCATGACCCACCGAGGTATTTTTCCCTTCTGCGGTAAACATTTTTTTCCAATATGAACCTACGGTACGCAGACGGTATGCGCTTTCGTACTTGACATGGCAATATAATAGTCCCCTAGTCAATAATACAACAACGCGTCTGAATGGCTGACTGTTCTGAAGGTGTAATGTAGGCGTCCAATTACTGTCAAACTCAAATAACCTCCATAAGTCTTAAAGGATCCCAGTTTGGTAATACTTGTGATTCAAAGACTACAGCGTTCAATGGGGTGGGACAGTGAACAATAAATCAGTCAGTACATGCATTTGTTTAACGAATGTTATTAAGTGAGCATTATCTAGTATACAGGTAATACTGGCTTTGTGTTCAATAAAGGAGGTTTTAATTCGTGCTTTTTCTTCAAAAGGAATGTGCAAAATGGTATGAAATGCAAGACAAGTGATGATACCCTGAGTTAATTATGATATCTGGCCAATTTACTGTACATTCAAGGATTCATTCATATTTTGTTTGACACTGATGGGTTACTATGGCATTTCATTTACAGCTTTATTAACAAATATTGTTGTAATCCATTTATTGTATTGGTTTGTTGTAAATTTCATTCAATAAAATCGTTTTCTAATATGACCGTACGGTGGTGTTTGTACCGCGAGACATATCTTATCGTGACGTAAATGTATCTTTTCATCCCTAATCAAGCCCTACTGTGTCATTAACACCACTCCGATGGGGATATTGGAATAATAAAATGCAATGGACTAATTCCACATACAGTGTGTGGGACATCGACTATGTGCTAACAACTTAATCCACATCCAACTTAACTAATTATGATGGTTGTTCACTAATTGCTTCGTGCATTAGAAGAAGATGATATGAATGTTCCCTTTTGTTGTCATGCAATATACCCATCCCCGTAAACGTATATTAAGTTTAGGTACACTATTTGCCCTTTCCAATTGTGATCGAGTTGTTATTTCCATTAACAGTTGTATAGAGTACCAAGTCGTTTTCGTCTTGTTGTCCATTAGCAAACTACCATGCCACTAATTCCATGACCCCTAACTGATTCACGGCACAAAAATAGCCAATGCCACGAACTGGTCCGACCGGCCGTTCTCCAGCAAAGGTGTAGGTGTATTAGGTAAGGTAATGCCTCCGAGCCCTAACATGATTCCTGCGGATTGTCGACAAGATGTAAAGTACATTTTATCATTGAAGCTCCATGGTGCGGCTTCCTTTGATCAGGGTGTATATATGACATAGTTAGCGGGTATTTTGAGTAAACACATATATTAGCAGTGAATTGTGGCTGCCAGTTAGATGTAGAAATAATATAAGAATTTGGAAGTAAGAATCTATGTCGCTCACTTCCATTTCCTGTGCGATTCATTGCAGTGATATGTTCGTTATGATTAACATAGCATTGCATACTGCCGTTGGACCGCTTGTTTGGTTGACTTAAGCATCAATGTAAAACAGTCAGAATAGCAATAACTCGCTGTATTCATCATCTTCAGACTCCGCTAGAGGAACGAGGCAAGCTCCAACAGTCCTTCAAATACAACACGATTACATACTTGTGTATAACAGAAGTAGTAGGATACTCCTTGGTCGGCATTGAATGAACTAAGAACAAAACACGCCAACCCAGCGTTCTCAAGCCGCCACGACAGTGCAGCAATAGAAATGTAGCGCGACGGAAATAGTTACTTAGCTAATATGCCAGAGCCTATAAACTCTCTTATCAAACCAAGGGATCATCATCATTTGCAGTTAACTAATTTGCATTATACAAGTCTTAGGAGAAGACAGTGTATGGGGCGTGATAGCCTTACACACATTCTACCATCATAGGATTGCATATGTAGGTAACATCTCAATTCCATATAACAATAGATGAGGCTATCTCTCTGTCAGGGTACTGCGTCCGCTGGAACTGGCTGCTAAGTGGGTGTGGTAGATCACTAGTAGCTAATTGAATTTTCAAACCGTTACAGGTTCACTTCATATAACATTATCATATGCTTTCAATAGAGCGAAGTAGAGGCTGACGTACCTCGTATTGCTCCATTGTTCATAAATCTTAATCAGTAGGGTAGTTGTAAAAAGAGGGAAAGTACTGTGTGACAAGGCTGCATTCAACTTAGAGACTTACTCGGGACATAAGTAATGCAACGAATACAGCGTATACAATAGAGAACGGATTTTCTTGATTTGATACATGGACACATGGCTTATCACCCGCGCAAGAGGCTGGTCGACATTCAACAGCACCTTAAAGCGCGGCATGACGGCATAACAAAATATATCTATCACATTAATCAATAAAGAAAAATCACCGCATGGAATTACCCTATATGCCAAATGCTGTAGTATAAATAACAGGAAACCCGGTATAAATTGATGGAAATATGCAATGCAAGGTTTTCTGATCTCATCTGTCCATTGAGCGCCTTTATCGAAAGCTGATCGTCCCAGTTCACTAGCAGTGAATTATTCGTCAGGCCACATGATATATATGTTAGCATCATTTACATTGTATTCTCAGGTCTACCCGTCTGCGTCTCTCGATTGTGATCAATTGTGGGGGTGTATAAGGACTCTGATCGAGACAATGATCGATAGAACTGATCATATATATATATATATATATATATATATATATATATATATATATATATATATATATATATATATATATATATATATATATATATATATATATCTATAGAGATATATATATATATATAATGCATATATATATATTTATATATATATATATATATATATATATATATATATATATATATATATATATATCTCTATATATATATATATATCTCTATATATCTATCTATATATCTATATATATATCTATATATATATATATCTATATATATATATATATACATTTATATATTACCTGGTGTGTTATATCAAAACACCAATTAAGAGTGGTTTACGTGTAACTGTACGTGAGCGGCAGGCACATACATTGCTATGATGCACACGGGACGTTCGTTAGTACCCTAACGAGGCTCAGCGAATAATCTCCCAAATCGTAAATTATGGTCAGCCATTTTGTAATTGTCTTCGTGAAGGCTCCATCGGGATTCGACTGTCCAGTAAGCTCGCTGGATTGACCTGAGTTCGATATGTTAAAAGGGCGCTACAGACCTTAAATATTCACCGTGACTCGCGAGGGAATACGGGGAGGTAGTTTCTCAGAGACTGTCTGCTGGACGATACAGGAAAGGACGCGTATCGAGCTTGCATTGCTACTGGCTCATTCAAGAATTACGTCGCGCTTTTTTTATCTTGAGTACGGCGGCTATCGCGTGACTTTCCTGAAGATTAATGAGGCAGGAATCATTTTGTATCAGTTTGGCAAAGTTAAAAACTTACTTTTTGCGGAGCATAGTTTGTCTAGATTATATGAAATATAGTTTAGTGAAAATTGTATGGCATATTTGTGACTTACGGATGATAACATCACACCCCATGTCAATCCATTTGCACAACCGATATTTGCGTACTCCAATCGAAGTACGCTGTACCATGATTGTTTCAAATCTCGCTTGTTGTCCATCCGGGTCTGATTGAGTGTTCATATACGTGTTCAGTGGTGTTTAAAAATGAATGTTCTTATCAAATAGAATGACAAAGCAGCCAGGTGTTTGATATTGAACAGAATGCCCCCATAAACACCACAACAGTAAGTTTTCATACTTTTGTTGGCCTGTTCTGTTCGATTTTTTGAAAACTTTTTGTTCTTGTTTTAATGAATTGTTAGGTTATTATTTAAGCTTTACAGATAGAAAGGAGCATCATTGTATATGTAATGAACATTATCGTTTTAGCATATAACAATTACCAGATATGGAATGGATTGTTTTCATAAAATCACGGGTCACCGATCAGATTGTATTGAAATTACTATGCTTTATTACAGTGACTTCCATAACAATGTGGACAGTGGTCATAAGAATATTCCTCATCTGTAAACTTCATGATGGTGTTTATCCTACAGGCTGCTTATAATTGAGTTTCTATGGCCAAATCATATGCCTTTAACAATATATCATGCAGATTCATATTTTGTGAAGGAGTGGAGGAACAGCAATGTTTGGGTTAATTTTATTTTAGAAATAATTCTCAAGTTGCAAATTGTGTTCAAAATCACATACATGTACGTAACATACCAGGTATTACATAATAGGATACCGAGTAATCCCCGAGTGCAGGTACACTACAAATCAATTACCAGCATTACAATGAGGCAGATTATGATAACAAGTATAGTACAATATGACTGTTTGACAGCTAAAGGTATATGTATGATGTTGATGCAATAAGTGAGATATATAACTATGATATGTCTAGGAGAGGTTGCACAACGCAGGATAAAGCTAATAAAGCTACTTTAAATGGTCATGACACAGATAGGATTAATTGATATACCTATACATGTACAGACATACATATAACAACAGCGAGTGTTGAATGACAAAACTAGAGGAAGCATGTACAAAGAGGTGGGATGGCATTGAAAACGGGAAGGGGGGAGGGGTTTGGAACAGAGAGCAAATTGATGTGATGTCTTTGAAATCTTATCCCGAAATACAATGAAGCACTGGTTACCTGACCTTATCCGCGCGGGATTTAATTTGGGCAGGCTCTTCCATTCCAAGGAGGAAAGATAAGGACTTATGTGATATTTACAAATTTGACTCTGCACAAAAGGCGGCTGAAGCGTTTTTCCGCCCCAACCTATATTTTCATGAAAATGGAATCCAGAATAAAATATTCTCTCTGTCTCTGTTGTATGGTGTTAGGGCAATATTTTGGTTGAGTATATAGATGAGAACAATTAAAGATGGGTGTATTGTTCAGGCGAAACCTGGTGCACCCATCACAGGAATAGCTTCTTCATTGTGAAAGTTGAAACCAACTTTCAGTGGCTTGGAAGGCGGCTGCACAGACTCATCACGGCTGAAGGAATGTTCAAGCCTGGATAGATTTCATCCACTTCGTCAATGCATGATTGACAGAACTTAGGAGCAGTTTTTGTGTAATGGACAGATTCTTTTTTTCCCCCTTTGTGAATGAAGGCTTTCAGAAGCACACCATTTTGAAAATGGCATGGCCAATAGCTGTTCAATTCTGGAAAAAAACAAAGTAATTCAGACACTGTCTAGTCATAACATTAAATATTATAATCAATGTTTAAGTACACAACATTAACCAGCAATACTTGTGAGATTTTTTATATCACCCTCTACCAACAGACTAAATCATATTCGGTTGGAATTATTGACATTGTCACTTCAAGCCGTGCAAGACGTTTTGTTGATTTATATGTATACTACCGTCAGAGTTGGGCTATGTCACTTAATAAATACGAGGTTTAAAATTTCTAAAACAAATTATCTTATATAACTGTATAACAACACCACCAGGAAAGGCTACATTCGACCTGTGGTTCGGTCGTATGAATCATGTGTCATTCTTTTATCTGTATACGATCTGCTATCAGGCTATGGCAGCACTTCCAAAGGAAGTACGCCATACTTCGATTTAAGTACGAACGCATCAATACGCCCTTGTTTCAGAAAAATCATTCAACAGGGGTGTTACATTATTAGCGATAGCTCATTAATATGCCATAGAATTTTGAATAACATGTAACGTATAATAAGATGATATACTTGTAAATGAGAAAACATAGACCTTACCTCTGCCAAGTTGATGTGTGTACAAAATTTTAACCATGAACGACGAAAAACTTGCAGTCGCTATCGAAGAATGGAAGTGAAAACTCTTCTTGTTAATGCCCGATATCGCTCACAACAACATATTTGGTTCCAAATGTAGGCCATAATATATTTGCATAATTAAATCGTTCAAAGCCAATCACATTTCAGAAAATAATGTCATAAAATGCAAAACAGCAGAGGGCGGTGGCACGTCTATCATGCGTACCTCAATCGAGGTGCGCCGTACTGAGGTACGTACTTCGTTCTGCGGTCAGTCCGCGACCTGATTATTCCAGACACAGAAACACCAGTCACCATCCACCTCCTCTGACGTTGAGAAGTTGGTACCCATCCTATGCAACAAAGAAGAGTACGTGATCCTAGACAGCAACCACCTCTCTCTCGGGATGCAGCTTACAATGATTCACAGAGCAGTCTCCTTCAAACATTGGGTGGAGCCCAACATCAGGATGGAAATGGACCGCAGGAAGGTTGTCAAAAACGGGCCACGTACGACTGGGTAAGAGACCCCTATAAACTCCGTATTTGGTAAAACCATGGAGTGGCTACAATGAAGTTCACGAATTTCAAAGTAACTTCACATCACGCGAACATTTGTTTTGACTTCACTCGTTCTTTATCCTTTGATCCTGACTAAAATCAGACCAAATATGCGCGCAAGGCGCCGAACGGCACTGAACGAAACATAGATCCAACAACAGTCCCAATGGTCATTGCGCTAAGCGCTAACCACTTTACGGCATCTAGAGGCTATGTGAAAACAGGCCGCTACCAAGAGACAGTTTTCGATGATAACTAGTCGCTATTCATACATAATTTCGAGTTATCACTTGTCCTACGTAGGCCCTGCTACGTTTATTGTCGTTCCGTCCTCCTTTCTACTGCACCATTTTCTTTCTTATCTGCATCAACGAATACACATGACGGCCATTATACAATCATAAATAATCTGGAGGATATGTAAATGATAAATGCTTTCCAATTCCTGACATCTTGAATGGCGACGGACGATTCCCTGAGTGCATGAGGTGTTTGTCTTTCTCTGAGCAATTGAATAAGCGAAACAAATAACGAAACAGACTAATGTATCCATAAACTTGATAAACACTTTCATTTCCCTAAGAATATTTCATTCCCCATTCTGGATCCATTGTTACAGATTACATAACGTGCAGCATGTTGGGGGCTTCTCTGCAATGGCGAGGGTCTTATGGCAAGTGTAGCGACCCCCAATATGTGAAAATAATAGTAACAGCATATTAATCATCAGGTGTACTGAGGCTTTAAATTCGTTTGCAGCACCTTATACAAATAATGGTGGTGTTTTATGTTTCAATGACAAATTTGATAGATGTGAAGGCATCTGATTATAAAAGAGTTGTCAATGGCATTATATCTAAATATTGCTTTGAACATTTGAAAAGTTTGCAGGGCGAGACTTTATTGTAACTCAAACAGCTTTGATCCTGAATCAGGAAACAGCGGGGCAGTACAACACTCATGCATTTTAATTCATAAATCAACTGTGCATTGCATCATTCAACGACTATGTGTATGGATTCATAAACTCTTAAACTACATGTTAACTGAATTCTCTACGTTATCAAGAGCGACATAGTTATAGCATTCAGTTGATGGCAACTAACTTGTCGCTTTATATCGGCTTCATATTCTTTTTGTTTACTCCATATCTTCTACGATTGTATTTTTACATTGGTTTTACAAACAGGTGACGATGACCAGTTGTGGCCTTTTAAAATGCCATTTAATGAAATGACATCGAGTAATTACAATAAGGTCGATCGAACATATGAGTTCGATTCCCCAAACCCCAAAACCTCTATAATCTAAACATTATCATTACCCATCCTTCAACACCAATAATGAGCTGGGAAAACTTGTTGGCGATAATTTATTTACTATTGATTTTAAATACTCTGAAGCACATTTTGCACAAAGCCCGGTGAAAAACAAACTGGTTCACCAAGAAGACCATATCTCAACCTTCTTCTGAAATTTCGAACGCTATATACAAGGCAAATTATTAGCAGCCTAGATCCACCTATCGTACATACAAGAGAGGTTTAGCATGATACATATAATCGAAGCGATGGAAGCCGTGACAATTCACCACACTAGCAACTGAGTGCATAATTTTCTGAGGTAGAGTGAGACTTTTTTAATACAAAACATAACATGTGTACCAAACATTTACCATCGTGTGCAGACGAGAGGACTCACTGACCGTAACATCTTCGACAAACTGAGACACTATGCTCAATAGAGAAATCTATGTGTTTGTTAACTTGCAGAGCTGCAAGGGGTTTACAAATACGCAAGAGCATCACGTGACATAAACGTTTCAGGCTTAAGTGAATCTTTAACGATAGGCATGTTAACTGAGTCAGCGCTTTTTTTCTTACATATTTGTGTCTTGCAAAGAAGTTTCGATTTTGCCGACTTAACATTCTTACATGATATCATGCATTCCTGTGGGAACAATCACATTAACAAGTAATGCAACCACAACTGGCGCAGTATCACACAGGAGGCATCATAAACGAGTTGATATGTGAGTTACAATATTATTCATTTTTAGCAACTATCACTGTACCCTGATGATAACACTATCGATTAATACTGAGGAATTAACGCCAAAGCCCAATCGACATTACACAAATGAACTTCAGGCTGCTTCGAATGTTATAAATATGGTGGATTATGTATTAATAATACCAATGCTGCGTTTTGATCAAATTGTGTAAAGCTGAAGTGGGTGTCAACTCGGCTTGTATAATTACATAATAATCATACAACTAATTATCCTTTTTGAAATCATACTGCAACGCATTATTGTATAATACTGTAATCCAAGCACGCTACAGAACACGCGTCAGTTATTTTGTGTTAGTACAAACCGCCATGACTGACTATATCCTCATTACGTCTCCTCCTGTTCTTTTTAAAATAAATAGCTCCTTTTTGATTGGTAGACTTGTGGTTATCTGCACAAATGACCCCTGCTTTTCCAATCCCCTTCCCCTCTCTACCCCACTTCAATAACGTCAACCGCCAGGCTAGTATGGAATGCTATCTGTGAATATCTGTTGATTAATCAATTTGTGCTTCTGTAAATACACGACATCCATGCCTCTAAATATGCATTAGATATTTCGAGCAGTGTTGTATGATATAAGGTAGCAATAACCATAATGAAATATACTATGCATTTACAGTGCTCATCAACTGAATTTCTAAATTTTGTAATTGTTAGCCTAGGTTGGGTTGTCGACGACTGCTTTCCTTTACATTAAACTTGTAGAGATATTGCTTTAGAGACCTGCGTAACTGGACCCGTTATGTGACAAAATGCTTGCAGCTTACTGATATGTACCCGTAAATGGAAATAATCCTCCTGGGATGGTCGACTGTGCATCTCCATTATTGAAAAATACCCTAATCATTATATTATTATGGATGCGAAGTGAGTTAATAGTGACAATAGCTTGTAGGAATGATAACCTGATCATGTTTCTTAATTGTGGTAGATTCCAGAATTGTAACATGAATCATCCTTTTCTTGAAATTTCTGGTGTAAGCCCCCCTAGGGGTGAAACGTTTATTCGTGGTACAAAATGCACGGCGGTGTTTCTCCTATGTGCGTTTGATGGTTTTGTCATTGTGAGTCTGTGGTACGGAATATGGTGGTCCCAAAATCAATAATATAGCAACGCTGACGGTCCTGAAGGTGTGGTGCCTACGTCCAATCGCCGTTTTTGTTTCAAAATAAGACATAATGCGGTTTAAAAACATAGATGATCAACTCAAGTTGAAATTACCTCCACATTCTCATTGGATCCGGTGTGGGGATATTTTGGATTCAAGACTACAGAGATGAATAGGGTGACCTTAAAATGTTAATATGTCCGTACATGCATCATTTGTTCACAGATGTGAGCTATAAAGCCGTCAATACGTCGAACATGGCGATGAGAGAATGTTTTCAAGCTAGGGAAATTGGTGATCATTTTCAAACTCGATTCTTGATACAAAAACATATGAGGATGCCAAACGACCTTCAGTGAGTATTACCAAGTATACTGGTAATACTGACTTTATAATCAATAATGAAGGTTTCATTCGTGTTTTATTTTCAAAATGAATGTGCAAATTGGTAAGAAATGTAAGACAATATATAGTACCATGAACATAAGTTAACTGGGCCAATTTACTTTACATTTATTGATATTCTGTGTGATGCTGTGTGGGTGACAATGACGATCATAAGCATAAGTTTGCTTTTAAATTGTGTTTGCAGCTTGTTAACGACTGCTCGTTTTCCATTAATTTCATTGTTTTGTTGTAAATTTCATTGAATAAAATTGTTCTCTAATATAACTTAATTCATTATTTTGACAAATTTCAGTTATCTATTTGTTGTATTACACTGTACCGAATGTAGCAAACCGTGAAGTTTGTACCGTGATACGTATCGTATCGTGATGGTGGTGCATCATTTCACCCGTAGTAAAGCCCTATTGCGTCATTAACACTACTCCTGTGTGGATATGGGAAAATAATGTGCAATGGACAAAATCCACATTCAATGCTTGGGAAATCGATAGCATATGTCAACTATACACTAACAGCTTGATCCACATTGGAGATAGCATCCAACATAATTAATTATCATGGTTGCTCACTTATTGCTTCGTGCAATATAAAACGATTAACTGACTGTGCCCATTTTATATCATGCAATGCACCTATCCCCAAAAACGTATTTACGGTATACTATTTGTCCTAAGCAATCGGGCTGGTGTTGGTATTTCCTTTAACAGTTGTATTGAGCACCTAGTTTTGTCTTGTCTTAGCCAACTGCCAGTTATAAAACCCATGATCCCTAACTGATTCATGGCACAAAAATAACAAGTGCCATGAACTAGTCCGACCGAACGTAATAAGTGTGGGCGTAATAGGTAAGGTAATGCCTCCGAGCCCTAACACGATTCCTGCTGATTATCGACGGTGCGGCTTCCCGTGATCAGGTCGTACACATGACACAATTGATGGGTCTATTGGGGAAACACATAAATTGTTAGAGAATTTTGGCTGCCAAATATCTGTAGAATTAATATAAGAAGTTTGAAGTAAGGTAATCATCAGCAGTTATGAATCGATGCCGCATACTTCCATTTACTGTTCGATTAATTGTAGTGTTATGTTGGTTATTGTCAACAATATATTGCTTTCTGTCGTTGGACTGCTTGTTTGGTTGACATAAACATAAATGTCGAACAGGCAGAACGACAATTATTCACTGTATTCCTCATCTTCAGACTCATCCTAAGGAACGAAGCAAGCTCAAAAAAGAGTCCTTCAAATACGACAAGATGATATGCTTGTGTACAACAGAAGAAGTAAAGTACTCTTTGGTCAGCATTAAATGAACTAAGAACAAAACACGCCAACCCAGCTTACTGCATCCGTAAATCACAAGTGTTCTCTAGTCACCTAAAGAAGTCTTCAGTAATCATGCCCGACAGCACAGCAAAAGGAAGATCCTACGATGATCTTAAGCAAGGTTATTAAAGTGCTACCGACACGCCTCTGGCATTTTTGATAATTTAGATACTAGGCTGAAAAATAATTGGCATTCCGGTAATCTTGCCTCGGCGCGATGCTTAATAACGATGTATTCCGCAAAAAGACCGGCGGTTTCGGCATCTGTTTTTCAAAACGACCGCCATTTTCCCCAGAAGCCTTTGACGTCAAGGAGATAAATTGAACAAGCTTTCAGTGTTGATTACAAAAGCGCATCATTGGCCTGTCATAGTTTCTTTTGTGTCGCTCCATTTTCTCCGACTTTTTGACTCACGAAAATGGTCAGACGCTGCTTTGCGGGGGTTGTGGAAATATTCTCTCTACTACAGTAAGTGAACATAAATTTCCTGGCAAGGAAACTGATTCTAAACGTCACTTGGCGTGGATTCATGCAGTGAAATTGACAACGAAGGGATGGTGAAGTCCGTCGGTTTACTCTTAGACCTGATGCAGTTTCTTCGTTGTTCTCACTGCGAATATTCGACGATCGCCGATCGTCTCAAGTTAGAGAGAAGCGAGAGTGCTGGTGCACAGAGGTAAGATTCATTATTATGGATCCATTTTAATAATTATATTACATGGATAATCACTTTCATGGTGTTGCCAGTGACAAATTTGAAGTCCGTCCCCATCGCTATGGTAAAAACAGAGAATGTTTAGCTTACCAACTCAGCGACACGGAATCTTTTGCGGCGGATTCTGATGTAGCGTTACTCAGTGATTGCGGTGCCGATAACCAGGACCGACAATATATTTTTTTCTAGGACCAGCATTAGCATCTACTCCAAGCTTATCCCTGCAAGGAACGCCTTGTTGCCAACACCAACAGAGATAAACGTACAGCAGGGACTCTACTAAGGGTTATATTCAAATGCCGTGAATGAGGGAGGAAGTTTTCTTGGGCCACCCAGCCATATGTCGGTGTTACACCCAATTGGAACATCCTCCTCTCTGTTGCCATCATTTGTGCTTGGGCCACAGTGGGTAAGGTTTTGAGAGGTTTCAGCGCTATGGTCTGCCGGCAATCACAAGGAGAATTTTCTTCAAGCACCAAAAGAAGTTTGCTCAGCAAAGTCTGGCAAAATTATCAAGATTGGCATGTTGTCAACCTGCAGCCTCTGGGTAAAGATGTTGCGTTGGGAGGAGATATCAGAGCTGTCAGCCCTGTACACTGTACCAAATAAGGCACATGCACAATGATGGAGTTGAAAGAGAATGTAGTCCTTGCTTTAAAGATTGTGCAGGTTAGTTTGAAATAATTTGTGTGTTAAGTGCAATGAATTTGGTGGCTCATACCATATGGAGCTAGAAGGTATGAGGTGATCAGTTGCTTAGATTGAGGGCCAGGGCTGACTATTTGTACACTGGCGACTGACCGTCATCGCCAAATTCAGAAAGGTGAAAATCTACCTGCCACCAATCACAGATTTGATGTATGGCACATTGGGAAATGTAAGTTATGAATGTACACCATTATAGCCTTTGTTGGTCTGGAATGAAGGACTAGTTCTCCCTTTGGGTTGTATTGTGTACGTCACAATTACTTGTTTGATTTGTTCAGGCTTTGTCAAAGAAGCTTTCCTGGCAAAAGAAAAAGGGTGCCAGCAACTTAAAGGGTGGCTTTATTCTATCAACAACCACTTATACTGGTGTGCAACCAGTACAAATGGTGGAGACAGTGAAACAATTGTGGCTAAGTGGTTGTCCCTGAGCAACCACATTCAGGACATCCATATGGAACGTTGTTCCCAAGCTGTGAGCACGGCTCTTTGCACGGACGGGAAGCTGACAAAGAGTTTTCTCGACCCTGTTGGTTGAGTAACATCTACCAACATATGCTGGAATTCAAAGTGAATTATATAACAGTTATTTGAGCATGTAAAATGAATGCACTTCAGTATTCATACACATACTGCTCCTCACCAGCGCAGGAGGCTGTTCAGCAGTCAGCAGCAACCGGCATCGCACCTGAAGGTGCCATGACGGCATAACAGAATATATCTCTGTATGCCAACTGCTGTAGTATAAATAACCAGTAGTACAGCGTTCATCGTTGCAAATACGCAGTGTAAGGTTTTGTAATCTCATATGACGATTTAGCGTGACTTTATCGGCCGCTGATTATCCGATATAGCAGCGAAATTTTCTTCAGGCCACGTAATATTCACAATGTTAGCATCATAACTTTGTATTCCCAGCTATACCCTTCTGCGTCTCTCGATTGGGATGAATTGTGGGGGTTTATATTGTTACTGATTGAGGAAATGGATATAGAACTGGTCATATATATACTCCCTGGTGTGAAATATCGAAATCCCAAATAAGAGTGAGTAACGTGTCACTGCATGTGAGCGGCAGGTATGGTGAAAGGCTACAGCTGCTTTGTACCAACAGAGACTCCTTGTTGATGGAGATCAAAACACCAGACGTGTATGAAGATAAGCGCAATGACAGCAACTTCGATACAGCAACTTTCCGCAAGGCCATAACCTGCAGAGCTATGAAAATCAAAAGATTCTTGGCAAAATGAAGGACGGCCTAAATTATATTCTATTCTGCCATCCGGCGAGGGAGAAATCAGAAAAGCTAAAGGTGTGAAGGCAGCTAAGACACGAGCAATACATGGAGGCCCTGTTTGATAAGTGGAAATTCAGGCACGGCATGAACATGCTACGGAGTGAAGGGGCATCAGCTATATGGCATGTATATGAACAAGATATCCCGATCCCCGTTCGATTCTAAGAGGTGGATCGACGCGAACGGAATAGACACACTGGCGTATGGACATACGGATATACGTCAATGAGGGAGGATTTTGACCGAGACGCTCGCTATGGTTCTCTATGTGTTGTCGCTCGCCCTGTGGGGGTGGGCTCGCTAATGATTTTGCTTCTTTACTCTTAATAGCAATAAGGTGTGAGGGACAAGGTGTCTCAGAAACACTTTTGCTATACTGCTTCAAATGAACATATTTTACCCAGTCAATTTTTATGTTTTTCGCATTGAACTTCTCAAGTGTCTAAAAGTTACAAACAGGTTATGGGGTGTGGTGTTGTTGATAATAATTTTATATTGGATGAAAAGTCCGGGAAAACTGAATGCTGTATCTGGGCTAGTTAGGTGCACTAGCCCGACTGGGCTAATGGAACCTCTAGGATTGTTAGTCGAGACGTGGCATCAATGAAGTTCAACAATTTCAAAGTAACATCAGTATTTCACATCACGCGAACATTTAATTACGGCTTCATTCGTTCTGTGCCCTTTGAACCTGACTGAAGTCACACAAATATACGCGCAAGGTGCCAAACGGCGCTGAACGAAACCGATCCAGCAACTGTCCTGATGGACAATGCGTGAAGCGATAACCGCCTGTGAAAACAGGCTGCTATCACGCAACAGTTTTCGATGATAGCTGGTCACTCTATAAACATACTTCGGTGTCACCAACAAAGGCCCGGCTACAACACCATTTTCTTTCTTATCTGCATCAACGAATACACGTGGCAGTCGTTATACAATCATAAATAATGTGAAGGATATGGAAATGACAAGTACCTTGTCAATTCCATCTAGAACAGCGACTGATGACTCCCTGAGTGCATAACATGTTTGCCTTTCTCGGTTCAATTGAATAAGCCAAACAAATAGAGTAAGAGGCTTCTGAATCCATATACTTTATTTCCACTTGCAATAAACGCTCTTCGACTACGCCGTGCTTATTCAATAACTTCCACGGAAAAGCAATAAAGAATAATGAATAATTTGGACATTTCCTTTCCCTAAGAATATTTTATTCTCAATTACGGACCCGTTGTTACAATATTACATAACGTGCAGCATGTTAAGGGCTTCTCTTCAATGGCGAAGGTTTTATAGCAATTGTACGGACACCCATTATGTGAAACTAACAGTAGCAGCATGGTAATCGTCTGGTCTATGGATGCTCGATAATTGTTTGCGACATTTAATGCATGTAAAGATGGTGGTTTATGTTTCAATATCAAATTTGATGCATGTGAAAGCATCTGATTTATCGAGGATTTGTCAATGGCATTATATCTAAATATTCCGTTGAAAATTGCAGTAATTTGCGGGACGAGACTTAAATGTAACTCATCCAGCTTTTGTCTTACCTAAGGAATCAGCAGGAAAATACAACGCTTATGCTCTGGAGCGTACATAAATCAACTGTACATTTCACTGAAAGACCATGTGTATGTGTTTATAAACTCGTAAACCTAGTCCTAGAGAGGCCAGTATGCGTCGGCATTTTATGCTTCATTTATCTGAGCCCATGATGTATGACATTTACCATAACACAATGAAGTAAAGGTAAGGGGCTACAGACTCCTAGGTGATTGAGATCAAAGCGTCGGACGTGTATGAATATATGCGGATAGAGCGAATTTTCCTCTCTCATTAACTCTCTGCTATCTGCAAAATATCCTACTTGCGTTCCTGGAAATAATCCTTTTTTGGAATCTGAGGGCAATTCTAGAACGTCTGGGTATCATTTTTGTAAATCTGTGACAAATCTTGTATGCTTATTAACCGAGCAATCTATGTCAATCACAGATGTTTCGTTTTGTCTAACTTGAAATATTTACATTGTGTCGTATTGCATCAACAAATATCCTACTTTTTTACCTGACATAAAAGATAATGATCAATTCTATTGCGCAAACGAAAATTTTGCACCACTCCGTCATTCGACCGGGTACTGATTTTGTTGTCAAGTAAATCTTATTGCTATGGCGATGATCAACTTGCCGATATGTTCCACTCCGACTACCGGGTACTGTTTGTTGTCAAGTGGTCAATTATTGCCGCATCAGCAGCATACTTATATGTGGCCGGAAATTAAAATAATTATCTTGGGATGGTCGACTGTCATCTCCAATATTGATAAATACCCTAATTATTATTTTATTATGGAGTTAATAATGTCACTAGCTAGCAGGAATTAAAATCTGACTATGTCGCCTGGCGTTGCTTAGACTAATTGCTGCCAGATTCCAAATTTGTAACAGGTATCATCCTTTTCTTGGAATCTCCTCAATCCGTGTATAGCCTGGGGGTGTAACGGTTAATCGTGGAACATGATGCACTGCGGTATTTAAGCCTCTGCGGTTAACATTTTTTTCCGATATGAATCTACGGTACGCAGACGGTATGCGCTTTCGTACTTGACATGGCAATATAATAGTCCCCTAGTCAATAATATAACAAGGCGTCTGAATGGCTGACTGTTCTGAAAGTGTAACGAAGGCGTTCAATTACTGTTTTGGTTCTGAAATAATGCGGTTTAAAAACATGGCTGATCAACTCGTCAAATTGAAATAGCCTCCAAAGACCCCAGTATGGTAATACTTCAGATTCAACCGGGTGGGACAGTGAACAATAAATCAGTCATTACATGCATTTGTTTCGCGAATGTCCTTAAGTGAGTAATATGTAGTATACCGGTAGAACTGAATTTCTAGTCAATAATGGAGGTCAATAGAAAACAGTTAGAATAGCAATTAATCACTGTATTCATCATCTTCAGAATCCGCTAGAGGAACGAGGCAACCTCCAACAGTCCTTCAAATACAACACGATTACATACTTGTGTATAACAGAAGTAGTAGGATACTCCTTGGTTGGCATTGAATGAACTAAGAACAAAACACGCCAACCCAGCGTACTTTAACCATCACGGCAGTGCAGTTAAAGAAAGATCTTGCGATGATGTTAAGCAACGTTATTAGACGTTCTTTATCGAAGAGTTGCCAAAAACTTTCGCAACGGAAATATAGTTAGTTAGCTAATAAGCCAAGGCCTAATAAGCTCTCTTATAAAACCCAGGGATCATCATCATTTGTAGTTACATAATTTGCTTTATACAAGTCCTAGGGGAAGCCATAGTTTGCAGTATCATAGACATATGTATTAGCTTCTCAATTACTCATACAGCTTTGGTCCTGCATTAGAAAACAGCAGGACAATACAACACTCATGCAATTGAAATCTTAAATAAACTATACATTTGAAAGAGGTTTTGTTAAACCGACTCCTGTGTGGTCCTGATCATGCTGTTGTAAAGTGTTCGACACTAAGTGCTGAATGTCGCAAACGGGGATTGAATAAGCTCTACATGATGATTAACATCACTCAACGACTTTGTGTATGGATTCATAAACTCATCAACTACATGTTAACTGAATTCTCGACGTTATCAAGACAGACATAGTTATGCATTCAGTTGATGGCAGCTACTGTGTCGCTTTATATCGGATTTATATTCGTTTTGTTTACTCCATATCTTTGATGATTGTTTTTTTACGTTGGTTTTACAAACATGACCATCAATAACAGTTGTGGCTTTTGTAAATTCCATTTTATGAAATGACATCGAGTAATTACAAAGGGGTAGATCATACATATGAGGTCAATTCACCAAACCCAAAAACCTCACTCATATGAACACCATCAACACCCATCCTTCAACACCAATGATAAGCTGCGAAAACCTGTTGGCAATAATTTATTTACTAATGATTTTAATGTATAATCAGCCCAGATCCGCCTATCATTCATACAAGAATGGTTTAGCATGTTACATGTAATCGAAGCGATGGAAGCCATGACAATTTACCACACTGGCAACTGAGTGCATACTTCATTGAGGTAGAGTGGGACGTTGGTGATACGAAAATAACATGTGTACCAAATATTTAATATCGTGTGCAGACCAGAGGACGCACTGTCCGTAGCATCTTCGAAGTCTGAGACACTATGCTCAATAGAGAAATATCTGTGTTTGTTAAATTGCAGAGCATCACATGGAATAACAAACGTTTCAGGCTTTAGTGAATCTGTTACGATGTGTGACAAATCTTTGAGGCATATTAACTGAGCAAGCACTTTGTTTTTACATAATTGTGTCTTGCAAAAACAAGTTCGTTTTTGCCGAGTTAACATTCTCACATGATATCGTGCATTACTACTGACTTATGTTGGAACACTCACTGAAACAAGTAATACAACCAAAACTGGTGCATAAATCGCACAGTAGACATCATAAACGCGTTGATATGCGAGTTTTATTGTTATTGCAACTACCACTGTACCCTGATGATAACACTATCGATTAATACTGAGGAATTAACGCCAACGCCCAATCGACAGTACACAAATGAACTTTAGGATGTTTCGAATATAATACATATGGTAGATTATGTATTAATCATACTAATATTGCGTTTTAATTAAATTGTGTAAAGCTGAAGTGGGTGTCAACTCGGCTTGTGTAACAATATGATAATCCTACAGTCAGTCCAGTGGCCAATCACAACTTTAATCATCCGCATACTGCATGTCAATATTGTATAATAAGGTTATTGAAGCACGCTACAGAAACGCGTCAGTTATTTTGTGTTTATACAAACCACCATGACTTACTGTCTCCTAATTACGTCTCCTCCTGTTCGTTTTAGAATGAATAATTCCTATTTGATTGGTAGACTTGTTGTTATCTGCACAAATGAACCCCTGCTTCCCCAATCTCCCTACCCTCTCTACCCCACTTCAATAAGGTCAACCGCAACTACACTTAAATCGAAATAATTCTCTTGGAGTTGATAGTGACACTGTCTGGGTGACTTGTCGTAGTCACACAGTCAGTGTCACACAAAATATGAATAAATCCGATGAAGTAAATTGGCCCAGCTATCATAATTAACTCCTGTTTGACAATCAATAGCACAAGTTGTTTTTTATATATTATTTACAGCTTAAGTAACAAATATTCTTGTCATCCATTTATTTAATGGTTTTTTTTTTGTATTTTATTTACAGCTTAAATGACAAATATTCTTGTTATCCATTTATTTAACTGCTTTGTTGTTAATATCATTCAATAAAATAGTTTTCTAATATAACTTTAATCCAGTTATCTTTGTATTGTATTGTATCGTACCAAATGCAGCGTACTGCGAATCGTATATTATCGTGATGTAAATGTATCGTCCCATCCCGTATCAAGCCCTATTATGTCATTAACACCACTTCGATGTGGATATTGTGCAATGGACAAATTCCACATCCAGTGCATGGGAAATCGATAGAATATGCCAACTATAAACTAACAACTTGATCCACATCCAACATTACTAATTTTCATGGTTGTTCATTAATTGATTCATGCGTTACACAGAGATTATATGAATGTCCCCTTTTGGTGTCATGCAATATACCCATCCCCATGAACGTATATTAAAGAGACTGTTCAGCCTCTTATTTGGAACAAGGTTGCCTAGCAAGCCGCTTGGTAACCGCACCTTGGAAACCAAAAATGTTAAGTTTTCAGACTTTCAGTCGCTACGCGGCGCTGAGGTCTCAGAAAATAGATCCTTACTTCGGCTGTCGCCATTTATGTTGTCGGACATTACCCTTCCTGCTTGTCATTCTAATGTGTGCGCAAAGATGCCCACAACTTGAATGAGTGAAGATTTGATGAAATCTACATTATTTAACCAAAGCGGAAGAATACACATCGATAGCGAGGTAAATTCAGAGCGCGTTATGATTTACAGCTAACATTCGTGTGGTTCATGGTTTTAGGGAGACACCGTTATCGATAGAACGACATAGCTGAATAAAACAGATTTCCACAGTAGATCATGAATATTTCCAGTCAAATAATAATGTTAAAAACTTATCAACACAGTTTTCCATCATGTAAACTTTGCGGCAAAAATTAGAAGATGGCATTACTTACGTCTACGTTAAACGTAGTGATGTAAAAACGAAATGATCCCTGATAGGCTTTTTGGGGCTGAACAGTCTCTTTAAGTTTGGGTACACTATTTGCCCTTAACAGTTGTGCTTGACACAAGTCATTTTCGTCTTGTTGTCCATTAGAAAACTACCATGGTACAAATTCCATGACCCCTAACTGATTCACGGCACAAAAATAGCCAATGCCATGAACTGGTCCGATCGGCCGTTCTCCAGCAAAGGTGTGGGCGTAATAGGTAAGGTTATGCCTCCGAGCCTTAACACGATTCCTGCGGATTGGCAACAAGATGTAAAGTACATTTTATCATTGAAGCTCCACGGTGCAGCTTCCTGTGATCAGGGTGTATATATGACATAGCTAACGGGTGTATTGAGTAAACACATACATTATTAGAGAATTGGGCTGCCAATAAAATGTACAATCAATATAAGAATTTGGCAGTAAGAGTGTGAATCAGCAACAGCCATGAATCTATGTCGCATACTTATATTTAATGTCCTATTTATTGTAGTGATATGTTAGATATTGCCAACAGAATACTGCTTACAGCCGTTGGACTGCTTGTTTGATTGATAAATGTCTTACAGTCAGAACGGCAACAACTCATTGTATTCATCATCTTCAGACTCCGCTAGAGGTGCGTGATCAGCATTAAAAGGGAGTAAGAACAAAGTAAGCCAACCCAGCTTACTTCATCCATAGACAACAAGCGTTCTTTAGCCGCCTCGAGAAGTCGTCAATAATCATGCATGACAGCGCAGCAAAGGGAAGATCCTGCGAAGATCTTAAGCAAGGTTGTTAAAGGTACTGCTCGCAGCACATTTTCTGCAATTACACTTTCGCGACGTGAATATTGTAAGTTGGCTAATATGCCCAAACCTACATGCTCTCTATCAAATCCAGGGACCATCGTCATTTGCAGCTGCCTTATTTGCATTATACAACTCTGAAATCAGGGGACGCTATTGCATATGTATTACTTACAACAATAGATGAGGCTATCCATCGGTTACGGAACTGGGTCAACTAGCGATGGCTGCAAAGTGGGTGCTGTAGATCACTTGTAGCTAATTGACTTTTCATACCGTTACAGGTGCACTTCATATAACATCATAATGTGCTTTCAATAGAGCGAAGTAGATTCTGACGTGCCTCGGGCGGTGCTGTTGTTCATACATCTTAATCAGTAGGGCAGTTGTAACAAAGAGGCGAAGTAGTGTGTGACAAGGTTGCATTCAACTTAGAGACTTACTCGGGACACTCGTAATGCAATGAATATAGCATGTACAATAGCGAGCTTTTTCATGGTTTGATTCATGCACATACGCCTTCCTCACCCACACAGGAGGCTGGTCGACAGTCAGCAGCATCTAGCGTAGCACATGAACGCATGCCATGCCGGCATAATAAAATATATCTATCACATGAATCAATACAGATATCCGATATATCAGTGAAATTTTCCTCAGGCCACGTCATATCCAAAATTTTAGCATCATTTACTTTATATTGTCAAGCTATACCCGTCTGCGTCTCTCGATTGGGATCAGTTGTGGGGGTGTATAATGATACTGATCGAGGCAATGGACGATAGAACTGGTCATATATATATTCCCAGGCGTGTAATATCAAAACACCAATTAAGAGAGGTTTACGTAAAACTGTACGTGAGCGGCAGCCACAAGCAATGCCATGGGACGTTTGTTAGTTCCCTAATTAAGATCAGAGAATAATCGTCCAAATCCTAAATGAGCGAAGAATTATGATCGGCCATCTTGTATTTGTTTTCTTGAAGGCTCCACCGGAAATCGACGGCATCGTTCACATTGAAATCAAGTCAGCTCGGTGGATTGACATGAATGGTAATGCGCCATGTTGAATGGGTGCCACAGACCTTAAATATTCACCGTGATTCACGAGGGATTACAGGGAGCTAGTTTGTAAGACACTGTCGTGTAGGGCAGATAAACACGATACAGCCAATGCGAGGACTCGTATCTAACTTGCCATTGCCACGGGCTAATTCAAGAATTACGTCGCGCTTTTTGTGGGTCAATCTCTCCCCCCGTATCGCTTATTAGCATTATTCCAGGCACAGAAACACTAGCCCATAACCAACCCAACCCCTCTACGCTGGCGTTGCGTAATTTTTTTGTTCGCAACGATTTCAACCACCCCTTATGCCCTGCGCGAGCCATATGCCAACACTTCGACGCAACCTAGTTACGCTGAGAGATTGAATATATGGAATGACCGCCACGACATCCACCATTACAACCGGAAGCCTGTGTCAATCGCTCTGTAAGACCCTGTAAGTTCGTTTCCCGTCATTGTACATTGTATGATGATGTAAAGCATAACGGCGCATCGGACGACACGTTATGATTCTACGGCTAAATTAGTTATAGGGAGGCATAACGTAGATTCGTTTGCCACTTTTAAACGCATGAGACTCTAATAAGCGATTTACTGTGCCGGCATTGGATGATTAACGTGGAAACCAGACGGTTTTAATTTTCGCTGATTCCTTCCCGATTTGCGTTGCTAGGTGATGGATACCACAGCGATGAGATTTCGGTGACGCGGCTTTTTACCTGTTATGTACATGGACATGGTATGGATGATTTCGCCCGGTTTCCGTCGTCTTTATGCGTAATGTCTCCTGAAATTGATGATGCATTAAACACAGGGTTATGTAACTTATTACCCATTAAAACGGGTATTTCACGATTGTAATACGACACGACATTCAAGACCAATTAGTTCAAATAGACCTCCGGGGCCAGCGTCGTCTTAGCAATGTAACTGATCGTCACAGAAGCATTATTTTTGTTGCCGCAGGCGTACGATTCCATCTTAACACGAACTTAATGTTGCAATGGATACACGATTACACAGCATCACATGTAACCCTGGACTGTATCGGGCGTGTATCCACCCGCCTTACGTACCTAAAATTGCCGCGGGCCCCTAAACTGCGCCCCTCTGCCCCGAGGTGGCAACTGGCATCCATGTATGCTAATGGCGGTTACGCGAGTGGCGCATTTTCTAACATGCACGATGGGACGAGGCTACAATCAGACCCGCACTACATCAAAGTCTGTAGCTATAACAATGGGGTCAGAGGTTAGACGGTCATGAAAATTTGTCATCATGCCCGCCATCACTGCCTGGCAAGAAATCTGCTGTTTTCGTGTTGTCTAGGCTTTCATAACGGCAAACGGTATTCCTTTGGGCTCTGCAGTAACTGGAGACTGAAGCACAATATTACTAGTCATTTCGGTGGTTCGTGCCAGCACGGCGTTTTTATCCAGGCACAAACTCCCTAAAAGCCCCATTACAAATCGTAGAAACTTATGATATAACGTGTGTTATGGTTCTATGATACATTAGACCTATGATATAACGAGTGTTATGGTTCTATGATACATTAGACATATGATATAATGTGTTATGGTTCTATGATGTTATGTTCTATGATACATAAGACTTATGATATACGTGTTATGTTTCTATGATACATTAGACCAATGATATAATATGCTCTCATATTACCATACACGTTCTACACCCTGTACGATTCAGCAACGACACCCTGCTTCCCCTCCCACGCCCTACCACACATTCCACCTCCCTCCGCACCTATCATGGAATAAAGGTAAAGACACCCGGCTAAATACCATCAATAAATTAACCCCTGTACATACAAATATTAGGATAACAGTGTTATCAAAGGGTGGGGCTGTTATAAAGCGTTCTAGAATATTTGTTCTTATTGTCACAGCAGTGTTAACAAATGATGGGTTGTTATAAAGCTTTTTAGAATAATGTTCCTATTGTCACAGCAGTGTTAACAAATGATGGGTTGTTATAAAGCTTTTTAGAATAATGTTCCTATTGTCACAGCAGTGTTAACAAATGATGGGTTATGATAAAGCATTCTAGAATAAAGTTGTTGTTGTCGCAACAGTGGGAGCCTGTAATAAATAATAAGACGACCATTTCTATCTTTTATGTGAGATTGAATGCATACGCCCACCGTGCATAATTGTTGACCAGGGAATTGATACGACCTATGTCTAGTGGATGACGCCATAACGGTGATACGGATGGCCGGGAAGTACATTAGCTTACGAATGAACGGTCCATTCAGACAGATTGGCAATAGATGATTCTTTCCGTCTTCTCTAACTGACATTGCTTTTCTGGCAGTCCACAGATGTATCACTTTTATCGAAGTTCCGCCAGCGCTACTTAATTATATTTTAACTTACGTTGTTCTTATAAACGGCTGCATATATCAACAAATGAACCGTCGTCTGATTGACTAATCTGGTATCTGTATTTATTTATAAATCATGTTTGTCCTGCAATCATTCCACGCCGATCCACATTATCACTAAATTACCCAGTACACCTGTCAGGTAAGACAACAGGTAAGATGTAATTCAATAATTGTTATCACCGTAGACACTAAAACACTGCACAATCACTTGATATAAAACGTTTGATTTTTACAGTGGGAATCAATTAAAGATCAAATATGGGGCTGATGATACAACATGCCATCATTTGTGTGTTTATCTACATCGTTATATCGGCTCATTCCTCCGAGCGCTATCAGCTGTCAGGGTAAGCGATCTGGAAACGTCCCATGTGTGAACCGCTCTGGAAACAGTTCAACATCAACTACGTGATTATCAGGCCGGCGCATTTTCACAAATCCATCATTCCAATGAGAGAAAAGAGTTTAGAGCTTCGCTCTTAGCATAGCTATAAACTCTTTGATTAGAGAGCGTATTCCCGACTAACCTCGACAAACGTGGGGCTGCCATGGATAACGCCGTGGTAAGCGTAGAGCCCGGTATCGTTCAGGTAGCCGTCATGTGGGTTGTCATTCATACTGAAGTGAGCCGTCATGTACTTGGAGTGGACCTGCCAGGTGTTACCGATGTCATGGATGTGTTGATCCACTTCGCTGTATGGGATGTGAATGTTGTACACACGCACCTGTAAGAAAACTTGATGTATAATATGAGATGAATATTCAACAGTAGGAACAGGTTTGTTGTTATCAATACTCAATGGATCTCAAACTTTTTAAGGGACGTCACTAGAAATAGAATCAAAGGAATGATTCTATAAAGTTTCCATGATATAATTTTCAGAGAGTACCATCCACTCAATGTATGCAGCGGTTGTCACGATGTCAAGATTGGCTAGTCATGGAGCTTGAATTGACAATTTAGCATCCCAACTTTATATGACCACTGATTACCCGCCAGCCTCATATCTCTCCTGCTGAGCGTCCTTGACATATACTCCTCCCCTCCCCCCACATCGGCTACATTACAGCAGGCGGACAGCAGCGAATTGTCTGCGTTAATACATATCACATCTAGCCTTACCTCATCCATGTATCCTTTGAAATAGGCGGAGCCATTGGTGGCCAGGTATAGTGATGTGTCCGTGTAGTTACTCTGTAATCATTACTACATGTTAGCTTGGGCATATAACCTTCATGACAAAACGGGGCGGTGAGATTGGAAGGAAATGAGTCATATTAATGGCAAACCCACCCAGTCGACGGGCAGCACGCTGGAGTTGATGGAGTCCAGATGGTTGGTTCCGTTAAGGTAGAGATTAAGCGTGTGAGCTGCGCACGCAGTGTGAGGTACATTTTTTAAGATGTCTTTCTTTAAAGGTTTCAGTTCAATATTATTTGCAGCATTGAGTGTTTTACTGCTGGGTTGACTTTGGGCCGCATACATCCATTATCAAAATATGTACAGTAATGTTAATACCGATGCATTAAGACTTTGTCCTAAGCAACTTACTTTCCGCCTCGTAAGCCATCATGATGTGGTGCCAGTCTCCTGGAGACAGCGTAGTGCTGCCCTCTACCGTATCAGCTCCCACTGTTCCCACCAGCTTACCATCGTCAACGTACATACAGATGACGTCATCAGCTGTACATAGGACAGGCAGCGCTCCCGCCGGCACAGAATCGTTCCAATGGACAAATGCCTCCATCGTGAAACTGTTAACATAAGTTTGTATGTTTGAAGAAATCTACCATACAGATAGTACTTACTGCACATTATTCACAACCTACTTGCGTTGCCCGCATCAGTAACTTAAAGGTGCCTTTCAGAAGAAAATCATTTATAATTTGCTGTTAACAACACCTCAGAGTTCGATTTCATGCAACATTAGGTATCGATATTCTTAAAATCGAGTCCAACCTACGACTCCGGTTATTCCAATAGCCTTTGTAAAAAGTGTGATTTTTTTTTTTTGACAGGACTTAATAAACCAACAATGACAAGTGGCAGGTGTAAATGTGAATGCGTGGTAACTTGACACAGTCGATACTCATTTGCACATAAAAATAAAGTTCAGAGTCTGCATTCAAGGCACTGATATCGATAAATTATCAATGATGTGGTGTTCCAAATACAGAGAAAGGGTAAAAATCGAGTTATTTCAGCAGCTACGCCAAATAAGAAAACTAAAGAAGAGTTACGACAAATCGGCGAAAATGCACCTTTGACAGTTTTAATCAATATAACCAATCAGTAATCGTCCTTTCACGATTCGAAATGTGTGTTGCCTACCTTTCTAGAATCCCCAAGGCTGAGACGTTGCTCAGCACCACATAATCTCCCAGGCCGTCGAAGTAAAGTGCTTCATTTTCCTCACTGACACATCGCGCCTCCAGGTGTGACCACTGGTGGCCGTCTGATTGAAGACATACAGCCCCAGACGACCTCCCGTTATGGTCGTGTCATACACGTCTCCGCTGTCCAAGAAAGCGCTGCTACCCTCCATCACACGGAGTCTTGTATCCAACACAGCCATGGTTGGTTGATTAATTCAATTGATGTATCTTTGTAGAAAACAGCAATTATGCTTATGCACGTGTGATTCCTACCTGATCAAACCAAGTGAGGGTCTGAAATTAAGGTGCCAGCGGTAAGCTGTTTTGTGTTGCCAACCTCTCATGTGTGGGTCATGCCAGAGGACTGAGATAAAGTTTGTGGTGTCCACGCTGTTCCATAGAGCATAGGCGAAGAAAGTGCTGGGTGCAGTTGTCGAATCAACCAGCTAAATAGCCCAAATACACTGAGCGTAGGATGTTCACTCGAAGTGGATCAACAATCTATTTGCGGGCTATCGAATAACATTCGCCACATAGACTCACCTTAATGTTCAATCCTTTTATCCCACCGATGTACTTGGTTCCGCCATAGTTGTAGTTCTCATGGCGCCATGATACAAGATAGAACTTGCGGTTATTCTGATAACCAAATATGAAACCGATGTAGTCCTGTCCGGCGTCTGAGTTGACATACCACGTACCCGAGAAGTCCACGCCTTGGTAACGCTGCTCTCCTAGGGTGTGACATCACACTTCATGGTGAATTTGCATAATCAAATAAACAAACGGGATGATTCCCGAAAACTTTTTGCATAAATATTATTTATGCCCTGGTCTATTTGGCAGTTCTGGTAACGTCCGACAGCTTTTGAAGGGACGTAATAATAAACCACATTTGGCTATAAGTTAATGCCATAAGACACTTAAACTTCAAAATACGAGAGGTCAGTGTGATAAAATAAGACAATTATTGAATTGCGCATATGTAATGGTTCAGCCCATTGACTTCCATTTTGCATATTCTCTTATCTCGCATGTTTAAATTTGCGGTAGGTATCAATTTTACAATTAATGATGAAAATCACTGTCCAACAATTGCCGCAGTTACGAGCCCGGCAACACATGCGGCTGGTTTACCTATTAGTGCGACTGGCATCTCTGTGTCGACCACCTGACGAATTTCCCTCCCGTCATGAGTGAACTGCCATACAGGCTCGGGAAGGCCACTATTGGCCTGGCCCAGACGGACACGGAAGTGACTGCGGAAGTCCGTGTAGTTGATGTTGGGATTGAGAGGACAGTGGTCGTATTTATCTAGGAGACCGTCACCATCCGTGTCGAGTTCACAAGCGTCACCCACTTCGTTGCCTGTCGTCAATACAGCGAACCAGTCCGGTATTAGAATCAGTATAAATCGATATATAAACTTGGATACCTGGTGCTTGTAATTGTAAAGCATTGATGGAAATGTAAATGAACGCATGCTTCTTTTTATATGACATCTTAGAGACCCAGGGAGTTAGCTGTATTAAGCAATTGATACAAAACAAAACAAATGTTGCAATAAATATAAAAACATCGAAACCAGGAAATAATGAATTAACGCAATTTGCATGAAACAAAATGTTCACATATGAAAGCATTGGATCTTAAGCCAACCAGTTGCATGTTCAATTGTTGCAATGAATATAAAACACGCAGACCCAGACGTGAATGAATTGACTTATTGACACAAAGCAAAATAATATTATGCTGCTTTGGATATCATATGTCAGCTTAAAGACCCAGACTTTGCATAAATAAGCGATCACATATCCTTTGGTATTTTAGTTCGTACCAACGAAGGATGGATATATCTAATTACAACGTGATGCACTGGCATAAAACCTAACATTAATAGTAATTTATGCCACAAATGGACGCAAAGCAAAGCGATCACAATATGCTGGTGAAAGAATCCAAGGCCTGGAAACGATAAAGCAATTGGCAAAGAGCCACATTATTAAATGCTACAATATATATACATACTTAGGAATCTAGAATTGGCTCAGTTGAAATATTGCAATATGATCGCTTTAGCTACGGACATGTTAATTTAGAGAACCAGGCTTGGAATAATTTAAGTATAGTAAACATATACTATTTGAAATATATGGACTTAGATCGGCTGATCGGTAGCCCTGGTTATAATGAGATGTACTGGTATGTAACCAGACAAATAGTAGAAGGGATAATATTACCATTGGTGTCTTCCTGACCAGCGTTAGAAACATAGGGGCAGTTGTCATCGAGGTTCAGGAATCCATCTCCGTCGATGTCATCGTCACAAACATCACCTGTACATCGTCACAAACATCACCTGTAAATCGTTACAAACATCACCTGGACATCGTCACAAAGATCACCTGTACATCGTCACAAACATCACCTGGTCATCGTCACAAACATCACCCGGACATCGTCACAAACATCACCTGTACATAGTCGCAAAGATCACCTAGACATCGTCACAAATATCATTTGTATAACGCCACAAGGATAACCTGGATACCGTCACAAGCATCACCTGAACATCGTTACTGAGATCATCACCTTTGCATAGACGCAACGATCACCTCTACGTCATTAAAAAACCAGCGCATCGTCACAAATATAACCAGCATATCGTCACACAGATCTCACGAACATTGTCACAAAAAAAAACTAGGACATCGCCACGAGCATAGTATTCAATGAAAGGTGGGTATTCCACAGAAATTGTGCGAACAGAAATTGTGTGATTGGGAATTTGTTCGCTGTTCATTTAGATCATACGACTTACAAAAGAACACCAGTAGAGATAATTCATGTCTGGCGCCGATTAAACAATTTCGCGTAAACACCGCATTTTTATTGCCTTGTACAACAAGCCCTACCTTCTCCATCCGCATCCACATCTGTCTGGTCAGAATTAGGAACCACTTCACAATTGTCGAACAAATCCACTACCCCATCACCATCTCTACAAAACCAACACATGGCGTAAATCACAGTTATACACGGATACAAATAACAGAGATGGCCTGCCTGAACATGGATAGGCTATGAGGGTTTAATGAAAACAGCTGTATCCACAGGTTGTGTTGATCTCACTGACCATTACCATAACAAATTTATATTCCTGACACAATTGTATTTGCTATTATGGATCAAATTCAAAGTGTTGATGCATGAGATGGGGAGTATACCTGTCGACATTTGAGGCCCCGATCGGGTCACAGTCATCTCCGTAACCATTCTGATTACTGTCCTTCTGCCTATTGTTTCTGGTATTAGGACAGTTATCACAAGCATCACCTCTTGTATCCTTATCGCTTTTCTCCTGACCAGGGTTGCTGACCAGCGGGCAATTATCAGAACTGTCGTCGATTCCTGTCAAGCATCATAATATGTGGTATTTTCTCTTACGTTACCGGCTGTTGCTATAGATAATCCAGACATGGCTTTTGTTGAAAGTTTCGAGACATTAATGAACTGTTATGTAAGCATATCAGTTTATAACTGATCCCGCTTTGCCGTTAACCAGTTTCGCTGGAAGCTTCAGATAAACTGCTGACGTTCAAACCACAGCAAATATGCAGCAAAATTGCACATCCTTTCATAAGATCATTTTCGCCATATATATAATCAAATATATATTTTACAAGGTTCACAAAGAAAGCAAAAAGTTAAAAAAGCAAATAATTGCACAATAAATTGACATTTATCAATTACATCAATAATCTGATGGTAAACCACACCGTCGTTGTCATCATCAGTATCGCAGTCGTCGCCTTCGCCATCGCCGTCCGTGTCAAGCTGGTCTGGGTTAGCAACAGAGAGACAGTTGTCACAGGCGTTTCCTGCTCCATCATTGTCGTCATCCTCTTGGTGGTAGTTGGCTACAAACTGACAGTTGTCCTGAAAACGCAACAACCACCTCTGGGTTGATATAAAGTAGAGGTTGATCACGCCAGCTTGGTATAAAGAAGAGGTTAATCACGCCGGCTTGATATAAAGTAGAGGTTAATCACGCCGGCTTGATATCAAGTAGAGGTTGATCACGCCAGCTTGATATAAAGAAGAGGTTAATCACGCCAGCTTTATATAAAGTAGAGGCTGATCACGCCGGTTTGATATAAAGTAGATGTTGATCACGCCAGCTTGATATAAAGTAGAGGTTAATCACGCCAGCTTGATATAAAGAAGAGGTTAATCACGCCAGCTTAATATAAAGTAGAGGCTGATCACGCCAGCTTGATATAAAGTAGAGGTTAATCACGCCAGCTTGATATAAAGTAGAGGTTAATCACGCCAGCTTGATATAAAGTAGAGGTTAATTTTTTAACCATTAGACCGCATATCTCATGGCCGCAAAAAAACTGTATTCATTATCCTGCTAGACTAATTAAGGACACATGTTGTATTCACTAATCGATGGCACATCTTCTTGTCACTTTACACTGCTACAGATCATTTAAAATACTCACTGTTTCATCATATCGGCCGTCGTTGTCATCATCATAATCACATAAATCGCCCACTTGATCCTGGTCACTGTCCTCCTGTCCACTGTTAGATATACTAGGACAATTGTCCTGTCCATAAAGAAAACAACATTACATTGCACACTCATATACAGATGTAACAAGATATTTTTCAAGTTGTAGTACATTATGCGTATGGAATTCGAGGGCGGACCTTTAGACATCCTGGTTCGTTACAGAGTAGGTTGGTAGCAGGTAATCCGTCTAGGTCGAAGTCTTCTCCGCACATCCCTCCGGAGCCAGCGTAGCCATCAAGACACTGATACGGTCAAATGCCACATTGTGAGTCGACCGAAACATGTAAGAGACTTAATGACTCTCCTATTTAAATAAATCTTCAAGTTCGGTCATACGAGTCATACTGTTACTGGCATTCGCATGGAACTATTGGTTGGATATGTTGACAATCTGTGACACTGATAATGCTAACTCCTACCAGTGACGTCAAGAAAACTGTCATGCACACATCACTTTGAGAAACAATTTGCATCTTAAAACGTCTGTAAGACAAAACCTATAATTTGTTATTAGCATTGAGACCATAATTGTTATATAGCTGTAGTTCCTATGGAAGTGTACGATGGGTCAGGGCAGACCTCACAAAGGAAGTCTCCGGGACCAGTGTAGACACAGCTAGCAGTTGAATCACAGTTGTGCGCCCCGCTGCGACAGAAGTTGTCGTCATAGCAACCGTAAAAAGCGTCGCCTAGGTAGCCTTTCTTACAGAATCCACAGTAGAAGCTTCCCTGGAAGGTGGCATTTTATGTGTTCATCAGCTATTGTGATGTAGAAATAAACGTAAACTTAAACTGCTACTTAAATTACCGAAAACCACCAAAACTGTTTAAGCAGCTTATTTACTGAAAACCAGATGCAAACTTACCACAGTATTATGGCAGTAGCTGTTGGGATCACAGCCTCCGTTGCCCACGGAACACTCATCCACGTCCTCACATACCTGGGTCTGGACGCTCGGGTATGTTTCTCCACAAAACACATACAGACGCACGTTGGTGTCGACCGACAGAGCGTCGCTGTAGGAGCCTGTGTAGCCGTGTGGACATTGTTTACATTGGTAGCCTGGCACCGTGTTGTAGCAATTGCTTCCGTTCCAGCACGGGTGGTAAGAAGTGCACTGGAACAGCATTATCCGTTTATTTCACTAAATTAATTTTACGCCTAGGTTAAACCTTAGGGAGTTACATCCACAATAGACCACGTGATCAGTCATTCATCTTGGTATAGATCGGCCATTTTCGGATGCCCAACATCAATTACTAGTTAAGATTCAACTACCAAAAGATAAATAAGCTAAAAAAAATCAAATCGGTCGTGGATATTTCGCATGTAATCAAGCTGACCAGTGGTTAATACTGCTCGTCCATAACGATACAAATAGCATAAATGTAGTCATAACGGTAATTTTACCCATCATCTTGTTTGACCCATTATTAGTGAGGTGCAATTGTGGTATGCCTGGAGATGAATGCCAGTTCAATGGGTCAAATGGTTGTGCAGTATATGCGATATACAGGAGCCATGTGCTCAACTTGTCGGCGTCGGTACAGGTGGCCCTAGTGACCAGGCGGACTTACCTCGTCGACGTCAGTGCAGGTGACGCCATCTCCCGTATAACCCAGTGGACATGTTCCACACGTATGTGAGGCGCCGTCATTGCTAAGGTTAATGCACGTACTGCCAGAGAAGCAAGGGTACGGAGTGACGTCACACGCACACTCTCCCGGCGAGCACGGGGCACAAGTCATGCCATCACCTGCCGTCACAACATCACCATATAATAGGTAAGACAGAAAAAATGGTTAAACCAGTATCAGCTTGCAGCTGTGATGGTCGGCAAGAATGTCGTTAATTGGCTCTGTGAAATAACATAATAAAATATAATTTATATTTTACTTTCTTCGAGAAGGTACAAACCATACAATATGCTCTGGTTATGTTCTGATCATCACGGGGTGTGCATATGCTGTACACTTTTAGACCAACCGGAAAATTAGTAAACGGACACCTACCTGTAGAATAGTGGTCATGATTCATGTGTAGGGTAGTTTGGCTGCAACATTCCTGTAGTATGGCTTGATGTTACATACATGTAGAATAGGTGGTTTGGAGCTCTCGTTAAAGTATGTTGTTTTGACCTTCCTGAACTATACGCGATTTTGATCTACCTGCAATGGAAGTGGGTATGCTATACCTGTAGAATAGGCGGTTATGCCTTACCAATATAGGAAGTGGTTATGACCTACCGGTGGAGTACCTGGTGTTGATCTACATGTAGAGTGGCTGTTGTTGGACTACCTGTAGATTAGACATTTGCAACCTACCGGTTGAGTATATATTTGTAATCTACTCGTTTTGTTGTCGACTGTTATCTACCTGTACAGTATTCGGCCGGAACGTACCTGTAGAGTAGGTTTTTTTTAACCTACCTGTTATGTGGGGGTGTTTTAACCTACCTGTACAGTAATTGGGTGTAACCTACCTGTGGAGTAGGTGCCAGTGGGACACGGATTACAGTGGTCTTTCATCTTGGACGAGTAATGACCAGCTGGGCAGTTGATACAGGTCCCCTGAGCGGTGGAGTTCTGGTATTTCCCCGCAGGACACATCACACAGTTCGCTACAACAGATAACGGGTCCGCTATCAAAATCAACGAGTTCTTCGGCTGTAAGCTGATCTCATCAATTATCAAACGCAATTATGTAACATCTTCACTGGAGCCATTGTATTTGTATGGAAAAGCTAAATGCAGACAAAAAACTTCACATCAAGTACCCGTTGTCAGCTTTATTGATGTCTGCAACATTGTGTAACCCACAATAGAGACCCAACAGTGAGTAAGAATAGACCATGATACACCTGTGGGTGCTGGGTTCTGTTGGTTCTTATGGAACGAATGGTGTGAGTGGCCATGCAAAAAATTAGTTTATTGGGGCAAACCACGGATATTATAATAAATATGGTCAACACATAAAGAATCTTCATGTACACCGACTTCATAGATACCCACCGACGGAGCCATTGGAGAAGGTACCCGGTTCACACTGGTACCTTTGTCCTCCGCGACATGCGTACCCTTCCTCACACGGTGTACACGTGGACGCACAGTAGGTCTCGTTACACTCGGCGTAGGAATACAGATCACAAGGGGCGGCTAACCCGGCATGGCAGATCTGTGGAACAGTGAAACCAAAATCCTCTGAATGTGGATACCTTAATGAACTTAATGCACTGTGTTACCCGCATTAATACGAAGTATTGTGTCAACAAAACAACACCACAGATAAAATGAGAGACCGTGACGACGTGTCATTGCGCCTACCCAACCGGAAGGGCAGCTGTCGCATTGGTCGGCCGCCCCAAATGAATGTTCCGTCGATGACCGGTTGCAGTTGGCATCACCATCCATGTAAGCATCACACACAGAACACTGGTACTTCTCCCCATCCCCCACGCAATAGTAGCCGCTTTCACAGCGCTGACATGAGGTGTCAACTGTAAACACAAATAATAGTAGCCACTGTCACAGCGCTGATATGATATGCCATCTGTGAACACAAATATAAGTAGCCACTGTCACAGCGCTGACATTATGTGCCATCTGCAAACACAAACAACAGTAGCCACTGTCACAGCGCTGATATTATGTGTCATCTGTAAACACATACAACAGTAGCCACTGTCACGGCGCTGATATGATGTGTCATCTGTAAACACAAACAATAGTAGCCACTGTCACAGCGCTGACATGATGTGTCATCTGTAAACATAGCTGTCATATGTAGCCACGGTCAACGCACCGCCATGGTATGCTGAACACATTCTGTTTTTCAAACCAATGCCGTGTACGCCCATAGCAGCACTGCCTCAACACAATAATAGTAACGGGAACAACGCGACCATTGTGAAGTGCACTGCCTCAACACAATAATAGTAACGGGAACAACGCGACCATTGTGAAGTGCACTGCCTCAACACAATAATAGTAACGGGAACAACGCGACCATTGTGTAGTGCACTGGCTCAACACCATAATAGTAACGGAAACAACGCGACCATTGTGTAGTGCACTGCCTCAACACAATAATAGTAACGGGAACAACGCGACCATTGTGTAGTGCACTGGCTCAACACAATAATAGTGACGGAAACAACGCAACCATTGTGTACTGCTTTGCGTCAACACAATTCTAGTTGCGGAAACCGGAAGACTGTTTTGCAAGATTGTATATGCAAGCCCACTACTGCATTGCAACCAAACATTAGAACCAAATAAACAGCATCCAGTGAATGGTTGCTACACAATACAATCCTTACAACTGCCCTATTGGATCGCTAGGCTTCTTACCAATGGGCCATTTGGTCCCGTGCGTGCGTGCTGCGAGAAAACGAAGTGTCTATAATATCAGTTTCTATGGAATACCCGGCTTTCAACTCACAGTTTTTTTGCTCAGCTTGGGTGCACCCCGTGAAGTCCATGCGCAGTGATATCCCACCAGTCCACGTGACTGGTTCAATGCGGAGGTATTCCCCGTATATTGGAGGCACAAGGTCTATGATTTCTACTGTGTTTTGATCTCCAGCGGTGAAAAACAACTGCAAAAAGATATAGATTACATGTTGTTGAATCACCATAGATGCTCTCTGAATGGTAGTGGCATTATCTTTTAGACGCATCAACATCACATTTCTCCTTACATCTGTGCCGTTTTGGTTCGAATACTGCGCGAAGACGACAGCGTCATCGGAGTACAAGATGCGGAAGGAATCCACCCACATAGCAGCATCTTCACGCCCTTGAATAAGCAGCTGATGGATGATATACGGGTCCTGAAGGTCAACTTGCACCCATTGGTTAGCATCCTCCACAGAAGCAACCCAGCCTCCACTCAGCTGTCCAATCGGATCTACCAGCACAACGAAACCTTTGGAATTATAAAATGCAGCTTTATGATCGCGTGAGAAGACTCAGTCACGTGACATATGGATTATAAAAGCGCCGAGCATTTAATAGATCACCGTAGGTGTTATTGATTCTTGCGCGACCAGGATAGCTGAGACTGAGGTACGACGACGCCGTAATCCAGTCATCCAATATGTACCCTTTCTCCATCCACTGACCACGATCACATGCTTCACACAAATAGCGATGTCGTAGTTACGCGTTCCAGGCAAAGGCGATGCGATTCACTGCAATCTATGCTCCAGAATTGGAAATCACTTACAAAGGTCGGACATGTAGTACTTGGGTATTCTCAGCTTGACCTCCCCAGTGCTTGACGTCACAACTGGGACGATCTCGATGGGGTCATAGAGTACACTGATGAGGCACGTATTGCTCATGTACATGCGCACAGTGGCCGTGGCCCCCCGCGGAGGGCTGCCTTGATCTAAAGCTACGACGTAGAAGACGACTTCTGACGACTCGTTGTACACGACGTTGTACAAGTCAATGGTCGGGTCGTAGCGGGAGAGAGCAGGTCTGGTGAACACAGTGAAATAAAATATTATAAATTCATATTCTATATATGATGGTTGCACCAATATATTTGTTGATGAGCGCGCTGTTGTGTACACCATATGCATCCGCTGCAAGTACGTCAACAGGTTTCAAATATATGGAATCGTCAATGTCACATATTCATGCCTTTATTCCCAGGTTAATATACACGTTTGTCATACATCACAGGTCTGTTTGCCTACTCTATCGAGGGTGTGGATGCTGTGAAGATCATGTCTGCATTCAACCCACTGTCAGCGTCTGTAGCATTCATGAAGAAGATGGGGTCGATCTGAAGCGCTGGTACGGGCTCCAACACGTAGCTTGTATTGCTGAGGATGGGGCAGTTATCGTTAACGTCACGGACCGTCACCTAGACGCACACATATCAACACTTTGATTGTCATCACTATCAGAATATCACAGCAACTCGAGTTGTATTACAATCTTAAAATTGTTCACCCTGACGACAATAGTGCCCGTCCTGGCTGGTGCGCTGCCAGAGTCCACTACGGTGGTAACAATAACATATCTGGTAGCAACCTCGTAGTCTAGCTGCGTGTTAAGTGTGAGTAGAGCCGTGTCTGTAGTGGCGGTCAGTGACTGTGTACCGGGAGTGTACGGCTCAGGGATGAGGGTCGCCGGACTCGAACACTCTATGAGAATGGATCAAACAGTGTGTGACAAAAACAATTATTCGAAACAGTCGTGTAGCAGCACCTCGTGACTGTAAAAGCACAGAAGTGTCATTGCAGTTGCCGTAATAATTAGGCTTGAACGCATACATACATACATACATACATACATACATACATACATACATACATACATACATACATACATACATACATACATACATACATACATACATACATACATACATACATACATACATACATACATACATACATACATACATACATACATACACACACACACACACACACACACACACACACACACACACACACACACACACATACACAGACACATACACACATACACACACACACACACACACACACACACACACACATACATACATACATACACACACACACACACACACACATACATACATACATACATACATACACACATACATACATACATACATACATACATACATACAACATACATACATACATACATACATACATGTCGCCACAAACATCCCCCGGGAAGTCTACATACATACGCATACATACACAGACATACATAGGACTTTTCATTTCATTAACACTACCTATGAAAGGCTTGGTTATTAAATAGCACAACTCGGTCCTTTTGAAGGGCTTTGCAATTCTATAGCGCATCATCTGCACAAATGAAGACATTTGCTACTTATCAACACAGCCTCTGGCCTATGAAGGTCTCTGCTGATCACTCTAACATATGAGGGCCTTTGCTTCAAATTAACTCAGCTGCCGGCCAATGAAAGGCTTTGCTGTTCAATTACACCCCTCAAAAGGTCTTAGCAATTTCATCACACAGCCCTGACCTATGGGGAGCTTTTATATTTATTGGCTCTGATCTATAGAGAGCTTTGTTTTTGTACACAGGCTCTGATGTTTGGGAGATTTGCTATCAATAACGCAGACCCTGAACTATGAATGGCTTTGCTATTCAATGACACAGCCCCTGTACTTTTCTCTTCAAATACACAGCTCCTTACCACTGAATGACTTTACAATTCAACAACGCATCCTCTAACCTACGAACGTCTTTGGTATTCAAAAGCTAACCCTATGGCCCATCAACGTCGTTTCAGGACTTTGCTAAATTATAACACAGCCTATGAATGGTATTTCTATGTCGCCTTTGGCGTATGAGGGCATTGCTATTTATAAACAGAGCCTCGCACCTATGAAGGGGGTGGTAATTAAATGACACAGTCTTGAAAAAGGCGAGGCATTCATTAACACGTCCAAATACCTGCGTAGGGGGTGTCTATTTCATATCACAGCCGACTCACCAATAAATGGCGTTGCTATACCAGGGAGAACTGTGTAGTTGTAGGCAGGCAGTACTGGCGCCACAGCCGCGTTGCGATTACTCGTTGTGGCGGACTTAAGATCAAAATGGCGAGCTTCGTTACCTGTACACCCGAAAATATATGATGAGATTCCATGATCTACCAGTACACGGAATTAGAAACTACATTGATTTTGTACAGTAACCAATTACTGAAACACTTCTTGTAAGACATGTCTGCCAAACGTGAACGATGTTTTTCGTGTGCGACCTTCAAAACCAGCTCTTTTAATGCGGTCAAACATGTTAAACTGTTCATTAATGACGCTTAATCCACCTTGCGTCAGCTCCATCACGTACGATGGTCCAACTGAATACAAATCCACCAAGTTTAACTCGGCCACGATCCCATCCAGGTGAAAATCTTCATCAACATAAGCAAAGTAATCCATGGCCGGAAGTGCAGATGTGGTGTTCTGCACAAACTCGATGTCTTTTGTCTCAATGAAGAGTCTCGATGTGCAGAGGGAATTCTCAACATGGAAGAGGTCAAAATGAAAGCTGTCTCCCACCTATCAATATGAACAGCAACGGATAAAAGCCTTTGCATATAAAGCGACTTAAATGTAAACTGGACCGCTAAATCTTCGACAGAAAATGTTCGTTGATGTCATTTCTATGTATCGCTAGCTAGAGAAATCGAAGGCATCACCTCGAGCTGCAGGAAGACTTGCTCGCTGGTCAGTGCTGTTGTTGTAACACAAGTCCCTCCCGATACAGTTCCCAGGTATGGCGTTAGATACGCTCCACCTTCAGTAATCAGCAAACACTAATCAAGGTGTGCCTCACTCATCAGTATGATTTTCTCTTTAATCAATATCAGCTGTCTGTATCGTCGGTGACGTTAATTCGGTGAGGCATATGTCACCTGCATTATGTCAATTACAACCGTGTCATATCACCACTACACAATACCAAGAATCAATAAGTCACCTGGTGTGGCTGCTGGGCTGATTTCCACCTTCTTACAGACAAAATTGACATCATCCGGGTTATTCACTTCCAATATAAGGGTGTTGTTCAGGTAAAGCCACACCTGTTCTCCTCCTCCTACCGAGATCTCGCCTTTCCCCGAGAACTTGAAGCCATTGCGACCGGCCGACGTGAACCTTGTTCAATAACATTATATACAGAATACTTCTATTTCAAAACGCACGGCCAAACAGGTATGCGAGACAGTAAGTGGAGAAAATGGCCGACTAGCCTTGTCTTACCCGAAGTTCTGTAGCATCGAGTTGCAGTCACGTTGTTCTTCGTGTCCAAATCCTAGTGTGTTGACAGGGAAGAAATCAGTATCGTAAAACCTGCAAAAATGATTTGAAGACTGGTAGACAGGTGAGTGACCAACGATATTGCAGCACTGCCGAACTCTATAATACGATGGAAGTATTATCAAACGTTTAACAGATTACGCGGCATAAGATTTGTGCATTACTTCGGTTGCACTTACAAATGTGTCCCCGAGCTGGGTTGATACGTCAGGACGATGGCGCTGGCTAGCTCAACATTGGTCCCCGGACTATACCTAAACCAATCAGAGAAGGTGTCAGCTGTTGGGTTGGAGGACTTATATAACCAACTTCCATAAGGACTCGGCTCAAGGCCGGGTCTGGTGACTGTAGTGTCGTATAATTCCATGAAGTCAGGGTGGGCCATGCTGAAGTCGTAGTGTGTTATGTCAAAGCGATAGTCGTTTGGACCCTGAGTTAGATTCCCTCCTGAAATTGGAGCACACATCTCTTACTTACTATCCTAGGGAAAAATAATGTCCCTAAAGAGATACCATAGGGCACGTACCTAGCGATGTCAGTGTTGTGACGTAGGAGACGGCGCTTGTGGAGCTGGTGTAACCGTCCGACTCCAGTTGGACACTACAGCTGTAGTCCGTGCCTTGCTTGACGCCGTCAGCGCCTGTAAACGTCAATGAGAGAGGACTGGTGAGTCCGCCTGACGTGTCGACCAGGCTGTCCGTGACAGTAGGGGCTGAGTCGCTCTCACACGTCACAATGTAAGTCCTACATCACAGCCATAGATAGCGCATTTAGAACTTTGGTGTTGATTGTAATTAGACTTTGAAGAAAATGTACATCAGACTATTTCCCATGATCACCATGTCATGATTGATGGAGAGATACGAGCCATTTTGTCCATGCAAGGGCATCAAAAACGGCCCCTTTATGTCCTTAACTAGTGTTCACAGTTACAACCAAGATAATGAGCTCGCTATTAGCTCATACAGGTACTTCCTTAGCATATCTTCAAAGCAGAAGAATTGCTCATTCACAACGAACCCCTACCAATACACGCAGCGATTTGCCATGCTTTCCAGCTAGTCTTTGTGTGCCATAATGCCCAACCAACATCGATACTGGCTTGTTTTATTTTCTGCCGGTGCTAAATGCTGACTAACCATGTTTCCTTGCCAGTTATGCGCGATCTAAACATACTCCACTGCCAGTTTAAGTGCTGACTCACCATATTTCTGCTGACTCACGATGTTTCCTTTCCAGTATAAGTGTTGGCCTAACAAACTTAAGCGCGATCTCAACATACTTCTAAAGCTGTTTAAGTGCTATGCATATGTTTCAGCTTATTATTTTTGTGCTCGTTTAAGCCACGGTTTATCATATTTCCTTGCCGACTCAAGTGTGAGTTTTGGCTCATTAGTTTCCCGGTGAGTATAATAGCGGGTTCAACAGTTTTCCTTTTACAGTAATGTGCTAGCTTATTACGTTTTCTTGCCAGTGAGTGAGTGATGGCTAACCATGCTTCCCTGCCATTATAAGTAACTGCTTACCATGTTTCCTCGCCAATACTAGTGACGGCTTACCATGTGTACCTGCCATTATAAGTAACTGCTAACCATGTTTCCTTGCCAATTCTAGCAACGGCTAACCATGTTTCCCTGCCAGTATACGTGACGGCTTACCATGTGTCCCTGCCATTATGAATAACTGCTGACCATGCTTCCCTGCCAATACTAGTGACGGCTTACCATGTGTCCCTGCCATTATGAATAACTGCTAACCATGCTTCCCTGCCAATACTAGTGACGGCTTACCATGTGTCCCTGCCATTATGAATAACTGCTAACCATGCTTCCTGGCCAATACTAGTGACGGCTTACCATGTGTCCCTGCCATAATGAATAACTGCTAACCATGCTTCCCTGCCAATACTAGTGACGGCTTACCATGTGTCTATGCCATTATGAATAACTGCTAACCATGCTTCCCTGCCAATACTAGTGACGGCTTACCATGCTTCCCTGCCAATACTAGTGACGGCTTACCATGTTCCCCTGCCATTATAAGTAACTGCTTATCATGTTTCCTCGCCAATACTAGTAACTGCTTACCATGTTTCCCTGCCAATACTAGTGACGGCTTACCATGTTCCCCTGCCATTATAAGTAACTGCTTACCAAGTTTACCTGCCAATTCGTGTGACGGCTTACCATGTTCCCCTGCCAGTTTAAGTAACTGCTTGGCAAGTTTACCTGCCAATTCGTGTGACGGCTTACCATGTTCCAGTCCCAGGAGCTTGAGATCGGCTAGAGTAAGTTTTCCCACCAGGGAAGAGCTGCTGGGGTGCTTCCCATGCCACCTGTATCAGGTACTCGCCTGGCGCTGTGGCATTGATATCTTCTGCAGCTGAAAGGTAAATCATACAACTACCTTAAAAGACGCCGGTGTGTGTGGTCAACGGACGATGTGCATTGCGTGTGAGACTGCAAATAAGGCTCACCTCAGCTCGAAATCAAAAAGAACCATCGCATGACGTAATCTCTGATGTCAAACACTTATGGTGCATTAGCAAAAGCAATCAAGTACCGGCCACTTAGTAACTTACAACACTGGAAATAATCCGTAAAAGTCCTGAGGAAATGGAAGTTTTTTGCTTTGTCTGTTTTATCAAGAGAGATGCTCGTCGTAGAAGAGGGCGTGCCACACATGTCACCAACGGTGAAGGTGGCCGTCTCGCTCAGGGTGTAGTACAGGTAACAGTCACAACCCAGAGGTTCTTCCTGATGTCACTGCAAAATCAATGATAACTGATTTTGGAAACGGACAAGCATTATGTGTGCAAAACCTCAGAAAAAGCCTACACAAGTTGGGATGTTGTTCAGTCTTACAGAGAGTTGAATATATTGGAGTTTACGGCCGAGAATGCCATCTCTCCCATAGACTCCAGCAAGTTGTTACTGAGGTCCACAACGCGTAACTTGACCAGTTCTGGCATCGTGGGCCAGAATTTGATATTGTTTTTTTTCAGTCGTATGTACTGGAGCGATGTCAGACCTTCAAATGCGCCTTCTTCAACTATTGCAATAGCGTTGTCCCTCCAATCACTTTGCACACAAATTTGTTGAGAATAACATCAAATATCAATCACGTTTCTCTGCAAAATACCGCCCTTCAACAGAGGCAATATACCAATAATTCACGAATTTGTGCGTGGATTTACCTGCAAAGTCGTTGATGATCATATCAAATAGATTATGCTATTTATTTTAAACTAGCAACATTTTATTTAACAAAGAACCGTGTTTTACTTACAGCCTCTCCAAATTAGACAGAGGTGATAAAAGACCTTTCTGGATCCTGGTGATCTGATTTCCTGAAAGATCTATTTTCACTATAGCGTTGTTGGATGAAGAAAAGGAACCGAGAGGGACGGATGTGATCAGGTTATCTGCTAATTGTCTGGGCATCACAAAACAGTTCCTCGTTATAATGCAGTCAGAAGCATCATATTTGCGTGATAATATGCAGCAGAGCTTATGATTATGACGTTGCATGTCTACGTTCTACCGAAACTATGTCAGATATTCCGCCTACTTGCCGAATGTTGTGTGTATAATTCTGCAGCAATCATTTGTGGACTTACATAGTGTCGAGATTTTGGTTGATAAGGGCGGGACCTGGATACTCAATCAACTTGTTATTATCCAGTGACAGCATGTTGAGTGTGACGTCATCGAAGGTATCATCGGGAAGGTCGGGTAAACTGTTATCATTGAGATACAGCGTCTCCATCACGCTGGATCCCGTGGTGAACATCTGACCTTCGATGGTCGTGAGCCCGTTGTTGTTCAGATAACTGGGTGGAAACAATACCGATCACAACACAAAAGACACACGCTTTATACCATATCATTTATAATTGAATGGCTAAACGAGAAATCGATATTCGCTATGCATATTCATGAATGTATGATGAATGTGAAACATACAAGTCACGGCCAACGGTGACTGAAGAGAAGGCGCTGGTTTCTATGGTCTCTATAGCGTTGTTTTGCAGAAGTATATCATCGGAGACCGATACGTTGTTGAAAACATGAGCTCGTAATTGAGTGATCTCCATGTCGTTAAGGTACAAAAAGCTGGAAATGCAGAATGTGATCTGGTAGAAATACGTTCGTTGAGGTGACGACATCAGTGGACAGTGGACTATGTGCGTTATGACAATCAAGCATCTCATGTGTGCTGTATGATAACCCCTCGATATATGTGAACTACAAATTACGCCAATGTACAGCGATAAGTCTCACACAGAAATATACCTTGTCTGTTGCAGGCTAGATATATTTTACATACCGACTGTTGAAGTCGTTAAATGCGTACGAATACATCTCCTTGAGTGGGTTATTCCGCATGTCAACGTCTCTGGAAACTGTAACGTTTTCAAATGCCCCTGTATCAATGTATGATATTTTGTTGTTTTGGAGATATCTGCAACCGAAACAGTGCTGACATGTACGATTAGTGGATCTAGGTACTTTTTGTTCTTTACATAAAGACGCATAGGATATCAAATGATCTAGATCTTACATAAATCTGCTTTCCAAGTTCTTGAATGTCCCATTAGCGATGGAGGTAATCCGATTGTTTTCAAAGAATAAATCAGTTGTCACTTCTAGATCATTGAAGTCCCCCCCATTTGGCAGGCTGGTCAATTTGTTATTGGCAAGATTCCTGTAAAAAGAAGGCTCCAATGAACTTCTGACTCAGTGCATCTATTAATCAATGTGATTTACAGCAATTAAACTTACAAGTAGTCAATCGTTTGAATATGCGCGAATGATCCATCTTCGATAAAAGCCAACTCGTTGTTGTAAAGGTTCAGAGCGTTCGAGAGAGGGCAATCTTTGAAATGTGTAGCCAGGATTCTCTTCAGCTTGTTATTTTCCAAGTATCTGAACGTCAAACATCGTCATATTTATCATAGACCCATATATGTCGAACTTATTAAGACGCATACCATATGATATATACTTCGAGCTTCTTGAATTGTTAGGACCTCAAACACTAACATTGTGCTGAGGTTTGCACAGTTGTGGAAAGCGTCATCGGGAATCACCGTGATTTCGTTATTCTGTAGCGTTATCGAGTACAGCACTGTCAGATTTGTGAAAGGGTTGCTGTCCAGGAAACGGAATTCGTTGTGTCTAAGATAACTGAACAAAGCACCTGAATGAGTTGATACATAAAATACAAATGCAAAACTAAACATGAATATTCATAAGTTATATCGTTGTTGTTCTATATCGGTCCGGTGTTGCATGACACCACTTGCAATCGGTCGGTATAATCAAGCAGATACAATTAACGAAATACCAAATTAGAAATTTCACATGCGGTGTCCCATATTTAATTATCAGTGGAAGTTTATGGACAGAGAAAGACATGCACGTACGCACGTACGCAGATTACCACATGCACGATTCATTTATTTACACAAGAGTAACGATTGGACATATTATCGTAAATCTTACAGATATTTCAGATTCAACGGGAAGGTCCCATCCTCAATCGATATGATTTTATTGCAGCATAAATACCTGCGAAGAAAACGCGGAGCGCATTAAAATCAATCAGGAATCCCGGTCGGTAGATATCGACTTGGCCACACAGAGGTGTGATTTACCCGTTATGATTGCGCTTACAATGAATTGAGCGTAGACATATTACTGAACGTCCCGGTCAGTAAGAATGTCAAGAAATTGCTGGACAAATCGAGTAACTGAATTGACGGTAAGATCGATGGTAAGGTGAGTGCTTCTGGGACGTATTGGCAGGCATTAGCCTCTAGGTACCTGCACTCAGACACAGATATGACTCACCTGGGCAGTACTGATTTCTACACTAATGCATCCACACTTATTGACACGCTGGGAAAAGGAATATTAATATATCAGCCGATACCTTCTCCGCCATAGTCACATTATATGAGCAAAGATGATTTCCTAGCTTAATCATCAAATTATTACAGATCCCTAATTCTCCGACTTTATATAGCCGAGCGACAGAGGAGAGGGCATTTATTTGGGCGCACGGAATCAATATATACTGCCCGTCTATGTGTCATGTTGCCTCACAGTTCTTGGAGGCTGGTGAGGCACGTGAAGGTCTCCAGCTCTATAGTCTCCTCCGTCAACAGGTTGTAGTTGAGGTCCAGTATGGCGAGAACGGGCATCTCACACAGGTCATTAGCCCGGAGCCCTGCTATTTTGTTGTGGGACAGGAACCTGTCTCCAAACCAGCGATGAATGTAGCAGATAGCAAATGGCGATGAATCGGGGCAAAACGAACAAATATAAATTATCATTTTTCCTTCATAATATTAAGATTCATGTTGTAATATTTAAATTTGTAATATAAAAGGAAAGTAATCATTATATGTTTAACAAAAATGCATTGATATCTCACAGTTGCTTCAGGTTTGATATGGTCTTAAACGGGATGAAAGTCTGTTTCTGCAGGTCGTAATAGGCAGTGAGATGCTGAGGGTAAGCTTCCCGTCCGAACTCGGTCACGTTAGTGATGGCGTTATAGTCTGCATAGCTGGGGACGTAGACGAACGGTTTATAGGAGTGTTTGATTGACCTAATGCGGATGTCGAACTGTCAATTAAGCCTTCCTGGTAGTAAGGTGATATGTTCAATGCAGTGCTGGTTGATTGGGACAAGTTAGTTGCACAACAGACGCAGCATTGGTGTCGTATGATGGGTTGAATCCATACATGATGCTTCGGTTGTTTTGTATACAAAATCATGCAGTACAGGTCAAATATAATGGCTTTTCATCATGATGCAATGTAGGCGCAAACTAATGCATTATTAATACATACCACTCGATTAGTGATGGGTACATCTCCTCCAATAATACCGGATGCGGAAAAGTAACAAAGCCATTGTCACTGATCCATCTGGCGCCATCACACAATGCAATATAGCTGAGACTCCGATGAAAACAAATCCATCACAATTAAATTATCTACCTTAAAAATCAAACCGCTAGTTAAAGAGCACTGTTGCTATGGTTTCATCGACTAAAAACCTTACTGTTGTTTGGGACTAGCGTTGAAGAAGGCGTTGTCTTAGCAACTTACAAGTGTTTAAGGCTGGAGCCAATGTTGAAGAAGGCGTTGTCTTAGCGACTTACAAGTGTTTAAGGCTGGTGCTGATGTTGAAGAAGGCGTTGTCTTAGCGACTTACAAGTGTTTAAGGCTGGTGCCGATGTTGAAGAAGGCGTTGTCTTAGCGACTTACAAGTGTTTAAGGCTGGTGCCGATGTTGAAGAAGGCGTTGTCTTAGCGACTTACAAGTGTTTAAGGCTGGTGCTGATGTTGAAGAAGGCGTTATATTCTATGGCCTTCATTCCTCCGTTCTTCTGTGAGTGTAGCCTGAGTGTGATCAGCTTGGGCATGTTAGTGAGGGCTCGGCGGGTGAGCACACTCAACTCATTGTTGTTCAGATCACTGACACACAATATTAACAATTTGATTTCCATGACATTATAGGTAATCTCCATATAGCATATGACACTTTACATTGATTCGAATGTGGTTACGGGTGCAGTTCGACCATACTTACAGGTGTAAGAGCTGGTGCAGCTCATCCATGGTCTCCACCGGGATCCGCGAAATGCTGTTCTGGTGAAGCTCCCTAAAACAAAATAACATCAGTCAGTTCTCATATACAGTGAGTGACGTTGCTCTTTCTGCGTCTATATGTATTGCACGTAAATACCCACAGGATAGTGAGGTTACTAAGACGTCTTAGCGCGCGTGCTTCCATGAAGTAGATGTTGTTGTTGCTAATGTTGCTTAACACAAACATGCATAACGCAATTCAGTATTCTTTGACAGATTATCATGAAGCGTGATACATCCACACAATCCATTGGTCATATATTTCGGCCGGTGAGCTGATTGTGAACAATAGGCTATCTTCGCTGGATTAACGAAGATAGCTAATATTGATGCGAACCTTAATTCCACACGGCTCGCCGGGCTAATGAAATCTTCAGTAAGGGATATTGCAAGATATAAAACGACAAAATGTTTTAGAACGAATCAAGGTCAGCATCTGAGCTTTTCTCGTGGAATAATAATCAAAATTAACAAATAGAACAGTGTGTAAGTTAGGTATACATCTTACAGATGTTGAATGGGACTGCTGGCCATAGCATCCATGTGAGACCTGGATATACTCTTAAGGTTGTTGCCATCAAGTCCGCTGAAAACAATAAACATCAATGCAGCATGTCAAAATGCTAAAACAACACTTGTCTCATATTCTGCATGGATTTCACTCACAGGTACAGAAGATTTGGCATATTGCGGATGGACGTGACCGGAAATGCCTTCAACTCGTTATAGCTCAAGCTTCTGCAACAGCAACGCACAATCCCCAGACGGATATGACACCGTGCATTATGTCAACGAGTATTTTGTTTATGACGGACTGTGCTAAAACGTATGGATTTATCAAATAATTCGACTTTGGTGCGGAATGTCCAAATACAGCAACTGTCTTACAGAATTCTTATTTGGCTGTTTGAGAACAGGTTGGGTGGAATCCAATCGATCTGATTCTCCGCCAAATGCCTGTACACATGATCGCGATTGTGGTCGTACAGACTTTTTGGGACATGTTAGTGATGGAGTATGATAACAATGGGAACCGATTTGAACACTATCAACCGCTTTGTATTTCATGCCCTTATATTCTCGCTGTTGAATTGGCTACCTTCTCTTCGGTGACTTCACAAATGACACATCAATAATAGATAACACATCAATGAAGAAGATATTACACTTACACATGCGTCAAAGTAGAAGGCATCGGATTGATGGAGTCGTTTGCGGTGTGAAACTTGATCCTATTACCAGCTAGATTCCTGATCCGCAGAACAAAACCCGCCGTTCTTAGATACACCAGTGGTTATGTTCACATACCAAGGCTTTCTATCGAGATTTCAATCACCTTGAAACTACCCGCTCCAGAAGCCGTCATTTACACCAAATTCAGTTCAACCCCCCATAAGCTAACTCGATAAAACACTATCCTTCGTTAATATTTACATGCGAGCAAAGCATCGCTGGTTGAATTGAAGACCAAATATATATGTATACATATCGTATGCGACCATAAAACATACTATGTACACATTATATGTGTATCACATACAGCAACTCACAATGTAGTTATCTTCGTGTTCGATATGTCGGGGAATTTTTTCAGCCCCGTTTGTGAAATTCGCCTGTTTTGGAAGACCACAATAGATCCTTATATCTCCTCATTAACCAATATATGATGTATGGAAGATACGCGCGACATATATATATATATGACTTACACGGTCTCCAGGTTAGTGAAATTTTCGAATACCCTGTTTCCTAAAACTTCAAAGCTTTCACAGTTGAGAATAGTGCTAAGGACACAATTGACATCATAGAAATTATATATTTAAAACGGGTGGTTGAATAATAATCTGTGAGAATGTGTGTAAACAACCCTAATGTCCGATTATTGTATTGAAACGGTGGTTATTATGTTGATTACGGACGTAATTACACGAATAAACAGCGACCAATTCGGTACAAACGTATTATAATGTGCGTTATGATTTTTATTCCCATTAATGGCTATCCATAATGATAAAAAATATTATATGTCGGTATAATATATGACTAGTGATGCTCACAGAGATGTGATGGATGTTGGATCTGGAAAATGTTCCACTGTGAGATTGGGGAAGTTGACGTTCTTCAGTGTTCTATGCGACACAGACTACATTCGATGACGCATAGCAGGCGGTACCAGTGGTACCAGGTGGTACCAGGTGGTACCAATCATCATCAACAAAATAATGGATAACTAAGTGGTTATCTGGATATCTTCATGCGCACAACTGACAACTGACGAGGTGTTTAACGCGTGAACCACTTAACAGAGCAGTGTACTGACAACATAGCGTAGGTGACGTTGATGTAGCTAGTGTTTACGCGGTCATTTAAAGGCCGTGTACTCACATGGATGGCCCAGTACAGGTGGTGATCACGTTTTCGGAGGTGTCACAGGTACAGCCGGAGCAGGATGTGCCCTTATAATCCGATGATGGCCCTAAGTAAGGTCCCTCCCACGATGTCATGTGATTCCAAAGACCGTTATCAACGTCATCTGTCAACATCCGTGCAATACAGAGTTCATTCGAATATGGGAGTAATGCATGAATACTTTAAGCCAGCAGTTGGCCCACGTGGTAACCTAATGTCAGTAGTATCTCACTCGGTAACATACTGTCAGTTGTAGACCCGCTCGGTAACATACTGTCAGTTGTAGACCCGCTCGGTAACATACTGTCAGTTGTAGACCCGCTCGGTAACATACTGTCAGTTGTAGACCCGCTTGGTAACATACTGTCAGTTGTAGACCCGCTCGGTAACTTACTGTCAATAGTAGACCCGCTCGGTTACCTACTGTCGGTAGTAGAACCGCTCAGTAACTTACTGCTTGTAGAACAACCGCTCGGTAACTTACTGTCGTGAGACCCGCTAAATAACTCACTGTCAGTAGTAGACCCGCTCGGTAACCTACTGTCAGCAGTAGACCCGCTTAGTAACCTACTGTAAGTAATTGACCCGCTCGGTAACCTACTGTCAGTAATCAACCCGCTCGGTAACCTACTGTGAGTAGTAGACCCGCTCGGTAACTTACTGTCATTAATAGACCCGCTCGGTAACCTACTGTGAGTAGTAGACCCGCTCGGTAACTTACTGTCATTAATAGACCCGCTCGGTAACATACTGTCAGTAATTGACCCGCTCAGTAGCCAACTGCCAGATATTGACCCGTTCGGTAACTTACTGTCAGTAATTGAACCGCTCGGTAACCTACTGTCAGTAATTGACCCGCTCGGTAACCTACTGTCAGTAATTGACCCGCTCGGTAACCTACTGTTAGTAATTGACCCGCTCAGTAACCTACTGTCAGTAATTGACCCGCTCAGTAACCTACTGTCACTGTTAATTGTCCCGCTCGGTAACCTACTGTCAGTAATTGTCCCGCTCGGTAACCCACTGTCAGCAGTAGACCCGCTTGGTAACCTACTGTCGGTAATTGACCGCTCCCCGCTCAGTAACCTACTGTCAGTTATTGTCCCGCTCGGTAACCTACTGTCGGTAATTGACCTGCTAGGTAACCTACTATCAGTAATCAACCCGCCCGGTAACCTATTGTGAGTAGTAGACCCGCTCGGTAACTTACTGTCATTAATTGACCCACTCGGTACCTACTGTCAGTAATTGACCTGCTAGGTAACCTACTGTCAGTAATTGACCCGCTCGGTAACCTAGTGTCAGTAATTGACCCGCTCGGTAACCTACTGTCAGTGATTGACCCACTCGGTTACCTACTGTCAGTAGTAGACCCGCTCCGTAACCTACTGCCTGTAGTAGACCCGTAAGGTTAGTTATAGATGACATTGGTTCCTGCTTGTAGCAGAAACTGTCATGATAAGTTTTCGCAAAACTGAAACCTTCGTTAGGTGTTCGTCAAAATGACGCCTTAATTTCCGCTTACTATCAACCAGTCAGATATGTTTCGATTCGTCTCACAATACTGAGCTGTGGACGTATGTGTTAAGGTGAATGGTGAATTAAGTCGCCATGACATATGAGTCACTGAGATGGAACTCTTGTTATGTTGAATGTTTGTTCACTTAAGACTTTCATTCCCCTGTTATTTCAGTAAGCACTTCACTCTTGCTGACCATGATACTAAGCACTCGTGGTAGATTGACAGGAGTGAAGATGGTAAACATAGCGATGTCAGTCACCAGTGTCAGGATGAGTCAGAGCTGGAGGAACAGCCGCAGCGACTAAATAATAAGAATGAAAGCACATAGAGTGACATAACACGCCAGATTGACAGAAGCAACCACGATGGTTAAATTAGCCATCTGTACGAGAGAAGCAAACACATTGAGTAAATCAAAACGAGTGAGATGAAGCTATCCGTGAGGCAGGAGGAGCAGCAGGGGCACGAGAAATGGTAGACTCTGTAGCAATTGCAGAGGCTGAGAAAACTAGAGGATGACAGGTGTAACCATAGAGACAGACTTCTGACACATATGTAGCTGAAGAATAAGAAATGACCCATCCGGAACAACGGCATAAGAAACAGCTACAGTGACAGATGAAACCAGAAACACAGAACAAAATTACTGGAAATGAAGTTAATGTAAAGACATGGGTAGAGACAGAGACAGACAACCTTCATGGACAGAGGTATTAGCATAACAATCGACCTTTTTATAGAGACACAAACTGCAGATACTGATATAACTGTGAAGACAAATTATTTCAGAGACAGAAACTATTACAGAGACAGCTGCAGATACTGAAATAACTGTGAAGACAAATTATTTCAGAGACAGAAATCAGTGCAGGGACAGATGGAATTTCCGAAAACAAATAGCAACATTCGAGACAGGAGGAAGTACCAAGCTCTAAGCTACTGATGCGACAGAAGTGAATATCGAGGCAGAGGTACTTGCTACGACGACAAAAGTAACTGCGGAGGCCGAAGTAATGAAAAACCAATGCTAATACATACATGCGGTCACCGTAAAAGAACCGCTACAGGGAATTGAAATATGAGGCCATATTTCAGTTGAATTACATATTCTGATATCGATTCCGGTTTATTAACCAGCTGAATGCATCCATTGTTTTGAAATGCCTCCGTGAGGTAATGTTTGATCTGACCGGCTTTGATCTGTAAGAGGTAATTAAACGGACGAAGGGATCGTGAGGATACATACCTCATATTAGCAGCTTTGTTGTCAAAGTGCGATTGCTAACACAAGGTTTATAGATTCTTCACCCCCGCTGCCGTTTAATAAGGCGCAACCGATCGACAACCCAAAAACGCGATATTCCGCCCCATGCTATAGTTATATCTACGGTAATGTGAAAAACGTAACTGGCATTGATGACAATGTTTGTGATATCTTTAAGCCAGCCGGATGACTAGTTGTCGGTTAAGAGCGATTCATAGGCACTTGCATACTAGATTGGAGTATGATAAAGAAAATCACAAAGCATTGATTCACTATGAAACATGTGGACACTCGTGATTAATTCATGGCATATCGGTTATTGCTCACGTGCTCGCCACACGTACACGTCACCACTCGACCCCCTCACTACTTCTACACGTCACCACTTTACCCCTGACCACTTAACACCTTTTACACCTCATCACTTTTACACCTCGACACTTTTATACCTTAATTCTTTTTTACCTTACCACTTTTACACCTCATCACTTTTACACCGCGTCACTTTTATACCTTAATTCTTTTTTACCTTACCACTTTTACACCTCATCACTTTTACACCTCGACACTTTTATACCTTAATTCTTTTTTACCTTACCACTTTTACACCTCATCACTTTTACACCGCGTCACTTTTATACCTTAATTCTTTTTTACCTTACGACTTTTACACCTCATCACTCTTACACCTCGACACTTTTATACCTTAATTCTTTTTTACCTTACCACTTTTACACCTCATCACTTTTACACCTCGACACTTTTATACCTTAATTTTTTTTTACCTTACCACTTTTACAACTCATTACGTTTACACCTCATTACAAAAACATCTCACCACACATGCACCTCACCTCATGTACACCTCATCAATACCTCTGATAGACACATCTCCCCTATGATAAGCAGGTTATTCTTACCGATATCGTACGAGGTGAACTCGGGGTAGGCGTCGTAACGTTCGTTCCAGTAGGCATCAGCCAGCCACTGAGCACCAGCATCACGTACCAGCATCAGCAACAACAGCAGCAGCAACCGAAGGACCTGATACCGGCTACCAGAAGAATGATCCATCATTTCCCGTAGATCAGCAGTCCTCGCTAGTCACATTGATATCAATCGAACTCATCGTAGCTCTTTATTGCGACTTCTTCTGATTTGTGTGAGAGAGAAGTCAAGGTTGTTTATATATGTAAATGAGCGTGTTAAGCCACTGCCGTGGTTTGCGCGAGTCAATAGAAGCGCGACGGTCGAGTCGCATGTTTGCTCATGAAGAGATTGGCACCATACAATGCGTCGATGGTTAACATGGCAGCGAACGAAATCACAGGAAGCGTTATCTACACTCAGGGCTTCTTGTGGCTTTTTACGCCCGGCATTTGGGCAAACTCCTCTTGATCTACAAACAGCGTGTTGTCTGTTGCTTTGCAATTACATATATTGATAGTATTGCAAGAATGTATAGGCAACTCGCTGTCGCAGCTCTCATGATATCGGGAAAGAGGGAAATTGCCCTCGTATATTTTATATTTCGTTACCACATTCACAGTGGATGGGTAGGTGAGATATATACTGCGCAGTAAGACGGAACTCTATTGTTGAAAACGTGGATATGAACAATAGAACAATTCAAGTAAGTATATTTCATCCGCAAATGAAAATAATACGCCAAAGGTAAATTCATTTTGCCCGCGATAGAAATAAATAATCTAGCA
>CM067358.1:25409462-25416962 GCA_034190875.2 Urechis unicinctus | reverse complement strand
GGTACAAAGGCACTCGAGTTCGGACATTATGATTTCTCTACACTAGCATTATGATATATCATATTATATCATAACGCAAGGGAGATAATAAATCACTATGTCCGAACTCGAGTGCCTGTGGTGCGGTAAGGTAAAGCTGCCATGAAGCCCCGGTTAACGTGTCGTCCACCGTACCGAGATCTGACACGCTGCTTGATGCGACGGTGTGCACACATAGGTTGCATAGTAAGCGATTCGTCCCCTTTTTATCAGCAAAGGTAATCGATAACCGATAATATTGCTCGCCTTTCTAGAATCCCCAAGGCCGAGACGTTGGTCAGTACCACATAATCTCCCAGGCCGTCGAAGTAAAGCGCTTCATTTTCCTCACTAACACATCGCGCCACCAGGTGTGACCACTGGATGGCCGTCTGATTGTAGGCAAATAGCCCGAGACGACCTCCCGTTATGGTCGTGTCATACACGTCACCGCTGTCCACGATAGCGCTGCTACCCTCCATCACACGGAGTCTGCCAACATAGACATCCCCTGTTGAACTACATCATGGCTACTTCATCAACTTGTATTGGGCAAATTGTAAGTTACAGCAAATTCTAAAGCATGTTGAACGATCACTGCCCTATATTTGATCATTTCCAACATAAGAGAACATTCTTTTGCACCTGATCAAACCAAGTGACGGTCTAAAGTTGAGGTGCCAGCGGTAAGCCGTTTTGTGTTGCCAGGGAATCATGCGTGGGTCATGCCACAAGACTGTCGTTCTGTCGGTGTAATCCCTACTGAGCCACAAGGCTCTAGGAATATATATACTCGGATCGCAATCGACCAGCTGCAGCATACAAAGCACTAAACACATTGATATACATCACTAATGATCAAGATCAACTATAAGCTTAGTTAAGATGGCAAAATATACTAGCACAAATCATCAATTCTCCATCACCAACAGCTCCAGATGCACACAAAATAAACCGAAACTGCCATTCAACAGTGTGTGACATGTGATTGACCATGAACCATGATGATGTGCAGTGTGTCTATACATGATTGGTAGTCTCCCTTTTGGATCGACTGGTACGTCTCTCTCATGCATAGAATCGCCACAACCAGTGAACGTGATTTCAAGAACAAATTGATGTCACCCACCTTAATGTTAACTCCTTTGATCCCCCCAATCAGTTTTCCATGTAAGTAGCTTTTGTTGTCGTGGCGCCATGATACAAGATAGAACTTGCGGTTGTGCTGATAACCAAAAATGAACCCGATGTAGTCCTGTCCGACGTTTGTGTTGACATACCACGTACCCGAGAAGTCCACGCCCTGGTAATTTTGCTTTCCTGCAATCAAAAACATCGAGCTTTCCTTGGATTTTGAAATCTGATGTAATTCGAAATATATATATTCTTCACTAAAAAACGATGGTACCTATGAGTGCAAAAGGTTTTTCTGCCCTGCCACGCTGTTGTATCTCCATGCCTTCATGTGTTGATGTCCAGACAAGATCTCTTTCAGCAGGAGCAAAAACCACAATGAAGTGATCGCGAAAGTCCGTGTAGTTGATGTTGGGGTTGAGAGGACAGTGGTCGTATTTATCTAGGAGACCGTCACCATCCGTGTCGAGTTCACAAGCGTCACCTACTTCGTTACCTGACGTCAATATCACATATTCAGTTTGTGCCGGTCATCGATCGGGACTCACGGAATTTGTCATGTGTACAACAAGTGACCGACAGGTGATCCTCAGCCCCACTTACCATTGGTGTCTTCCTGGCCAGCGTTCGACACATAGGGACAGTTGTCATCGGCGTTCAGGAATCCATCTCCGTCGATGTCATCGTCACAGACATCACCTGTACATCGTCACAAACATCACCAGTACATAGTCACAAACATCACCTGTACATCGTCACAAACATCACCTGTACATCGTCACAAACATCACCTGGACATCGTCACAAACATCACCTGTACATCGTCACAAACATCACCTGTACATCGTCACAAACATCACCTGTACATCGTCACAAACATCACCTGGACATCGCCACAAACATCATTTGAAAATAGTCACAAAGATCACCAGTACATAGTCACAAAGATCTCCTAAACATGGTCACTCAAATCGCAATGTACAAGCCGCGTAAAACATTGGGTTACCATTACTTCCAGTGACGTCATTTCAGAGGGATAGAAATATTTGCGCTAAAATGCTTACCTATTCCATCACCATCCACATCTGTCTGGTCAGAATTAGGAAATATTTCACAATTGTCAAGCAAGTCCGATACCCCATCACCATCTCTGCATAAAAACAAGGATAATATATATACATCACTGCATAAATCTATGTACAATTTGTGAGTGTTAGTGCATCATCCGTCCTTTTATGACGCTTCCTATACAGCTGAATTTGAACAATGTATTACAAAAGCCGTTACTCCGGTATCTGAGATTGAAAGGCAAAAGGTCTCTGTTACTTATTGTTGCGGCAATATTGAGCATTCACAAGTGATTTATGATTGTATTCTTCTTTAACATGTGGCTGAAAAGAAGTCTCACAAGAATCCGACATCAGACATAAACCTTTTTTATTTACCTGTCGGCAGCTCCTTCAGGGAAGCATGCATCCCCGTAACCATTTTGATCGCCGTCAAGCTGGTCGCTGTTAGGGGTGTTGGGGCAGTTATCACAAGCATCACCGACACCATCACCGTCGCTGTCTTTCTGGTCGGCGTTGGGTACCAGGCGACAGTTGTCAGATATATCCAATGAACCTACCAATATAACACAGCACGGTAAACCATAATCACTGGCAATATGACACAGAATAGTCAACCATGATCGTCGGGAATAGAACACAGCATGGCCAACCATAACCACTAGCATATAACACAGCACGGCTTACCATAATCATCGGCAATATAACACATAACAGTGAACCATAAACAGTGGCAATATAACACAGCACGGTCCACTATAATCACTGGCAATGTAGCACAGCTCAGTGAACCATATTCACTTGCAATATAACACAACACAGCCAACCATGATCATAATGATATAGCCAAGCACCGTCAAACATAATCAGTGACAATATCACACATAACAGTCAACCATTATCACTAGACCCATCTCAAGGGTAGACCCCGAAAATAACCTTTGTTCATCATTCTCATCCACACAACTTATTGGGTGAGGGGGGAGGGGTAAGGACGAGGGGATTTGCCAGCTTAAGTCATATTTGTAGAGGAGTTCAAGTCACACATGAGACTGACTGCTTCAGAGCATAAAGGCGTGAATATTTTCTAGGTTTGTCAAAGTCTGTGTCTTTTGTAAATACTTTCCAACGCCGTCCAGGTTTTCTGAGTCTACTTCCGTGGTACGACTTTCACAGAGCTTTTTGGTGTATGGTATTGTCATGTTGTCTCGGGCAACATGACCTGTCAGCAATGTATAAGAGTTTTTGCCTTCTTCAGTTTCATCTGGTTTGTTCAACTCTAATGATCAGCTTGCATTTGGTCCACGTAATATGCTGTACTGGTTTGTTCACCTCTAATGAGCACCTTGCATTTGGTCCACGTAATATGCTGTACTGGTTTGTTCAACTCTAATGAGCAGCTTGCATTTGGTCCACGTAATATGCTGTACTGGTTTGTTCACCTCTAATGAGCAGCTTGCATTTGGTCCACGTAATATGCTGTACTGGTTTGTTCAACTCTAATGAGCAGCTTGCATTTGGTCCACGTAATATGCTGTACTGGTTTGTTCACCTCTAATGAGCAGCTTGCATTTGGTCCCGTAATATGCTGCACTGGTTTGTTCAACTCTAATGAGCAGCTTGCATTTGGTCCACGTAATATGCTGTACTGGTTTGTTCACCTCTAATGAGCAGCTTGCATTTGTTCGACTCAATACGCTTCTTTAGTTTCCTTCCACAAAGCTGCCTATGTTTTTTCAGCTCATTTGGACCTTTTGTGTAAGGTTCGGCTCTAGTTTCTGGCTTCGGACTGCTTAACATTTGCTTGAATTTCGTGGACCGAATATTATTACGATCACTGCTTCAGTGTACCCGTTTCAAGTTTGTATATCCCGTTAGACAATTAAGGTACTTATAGTTTAGCTAATTACTGTACAACTTAAGGAACATTGATACTTATAGTGTAGACGAAGTGATTCACCTTTTACAGGAACTCCTTCACAAACTGGGATGTCACAGTAATCCCAGCGTGTGTTTGGATCTGTGGTATAGCACCAAGGTTTCCCCTCATCGCCAATAGGATCCCGGCAGTAATTCTCAGCCATCTCGATGTCACCTTCAGGAAAGTGCTGTGGAATGTTATACGGATAGTTTATATTGTGAGGGATATCTGTATTCCATCTGAAAACACAGGTGTGGCGTAAATTATTAATAGGCATAATTATGTACAGCATGTATTTATCAGCCATAATAACAATTAATTGTTGTTTCGCGAAGTGCACCAGCAATTAAATTCCAGGACCGTGTTGTGGAATGTCCTATTGGGGTTAAATGATGGCGAGTGCTGTTTGCGTCCGACCTGACGGCAAGGAAGATCTTTGGCAAGCATTTTTACAAATCTAGCTTTCCAATCAAGCCAGATGTGCACAGGCCAGTGTATTTTATCATGCTTATTAGTGCCTGGGTAACTCACCTACGTCGTCAAATACCCCCCGATGGAAGCATTAAAGAGTTGAATAATAGGTGGAATCTCTGTCAGCTCAATTATCGATTCGGTTCCAACCCAAACTCGTCAGTTGAAATCAACTGAACGTTAAAACGCCTTGACCTTGTATTTTGCTTACAAATTGCATCATTTAACTGCTTTAATGGATAGTAATATCCACATACATGCATGTAGATATGATATTGGTTAACAAAAATTCGTTACACTCTACAACAATGAATTCACCAGGTATGCAGAATTATTGAATTGTGAACATGGCAATGTTACCGCTGACAGGGAATCCCAGTTCTTGTTACGCTGCGTTTTCCTGCATAATACGTCGGGTCGGTTTTCTTGTAGCACAGGCTTCTCGTGGGATCATCTGGGAATACAAATAGTGAAGACATCATTTAGATAAGGTTATCACCCGGGGGATCGAATCATTATCTGATTCCGTCACATGGTAAAGTTAACATAATTAATGTATACATGTAGGATTGATGATGATCTATTTTCTATGATCACAGGAATCGTTCATGACTCAAACTATAACATGGGACATGTTGGGAAGGTTATGTGGTGTAAGGGTAATGTGCAGATCAAATCATGGCGGAAAGTATTGGGTAGGCATGCAGTAGGCAAAAGCTCATGGGTCGCGGTGGAATGCGCCCATGGCTCATGATTGAAACCATAGGAAGCGCCCGTGGCTCGTGATTGAAACCTAAGGAAGCGCCAATGGCTCTGATTGAAACCAAAGGAAGCCATGGCTCGTGATTGAAACCAAAGGAAGCGCCAATGGCTCATGATTGAAACCATAGGAAGCGCCCATGGCTCGTGATTGAAACCAAGGGAAACGCCAATGTCTCGTGAGGTTAACCATAAGAAGCACCAATGGCTCGTGATTGAAACCATAGGATGCGCTCATGACTCGTGGTTGAGACCACAGGAGGCTCTTAGGTGCAGCAAAAGTTATAGATGGAGACCGTTTGTGAGGCACCACTAGCAAGATAGGCTGAAGTTCCAATTACACATATTAATGGAGGCCGTTTGTGAGGCGCCACTAGTAAGATAAGCTGAAGTTTTAATCAAAAATATTAATGGAGGCCGTTTGTGAGGCGCCACTAGTAAGATAGGCTGAAGTTCCAATTACAAATATTAATGGAGGCCGTTTGTGAGGCGCCACTAGTAAGATAGGCTGAAGTTCCAATTACACATATTAATGGAGGCCGTTTGTGAGGCGCCACTAGTAAGATAAGCTGAAGTTTCAATCAAAAATATTAATGGAGGCCGTTTGTGAGGCGCCACTAGAAGATAGGCTGAAGCAATTACAACTAGTAATGGAGATGAGGCGCCACTAGTAAGATAGGCTGAAGTTCCAATTACAAATATTAATGGAGGCCGTTTGTGAGGCGCCACTAGTAAGATAGGCTGAAGTTCCAATTACAAATATTAATGGAGGCCGTTTGTGAGGCGCCACTAGTTCCAATTACAAAAGATGGAGGCCGTTTGTGAGTTCCAATAAGATAGGCTGAACACAAATATTAATGGAGGCCGTTTGTGAGGCGCCACTAGTAAGATAGGCTGAAGTTCCAATTAAAATATAAATGGAGGCCGTTTGTGAGGCGCCACTAGTAATAGGCTAGTTCCTAATGGAGGCCGTTTGTGAGGCGCCACTATAAGATAGGCTGAAGTTCCAATTACAAAATATTAATGGAGGCCGTTTGTGAGGCGCCACTAGTAAGATAGGCTGAAGTTCCCAATTACTAGTAAGAAATATTAATGGAGGCCGTTTGTGAGGCGCCACTAGTAAGATAGGCTGAAGTTCCAATTACAAATATTAATGGAGGCCGTTTGTGAGGCGCCACTAGTAAGATAGGCTGAAGTTCCAATTACAAATATTAATGGAGGCCGTTTGTGTGAGGCGCCACTAGTAAGATAGGCTGAATCCAAGGCTGAAGTTTTCCAATTACAAATATTAATGGAGGCCGTTTGTAAATGGAGGATAGGCCGTGGAGACCGTTTGCGAGGCGCCACTAGTAAGATAGGCTGAAGTTCCAATTACAAATATTAATGGAGGCCGTTTGTGAGGCGCCACTAGTAAGATAGGCTGAAGTTCCAATTACAAATATAAATGGAGGCCGTTTGTGAGGCGCCACTAGTAAGATAGGCTGAAGTTCCAATAACAAATATAAAAGGAGGCCGTTTCTGAACTAAGTGATCAAAGTTTAAGCCCTGCTTAGTAATACGCACATTGTCAGGGATTAGCCAGAGCCGTTCTGGTTCACTGCATTCTATTTCGTCACAAAGCTCCTTGTACAATGAAGGGACACAAAATAATTTTTGATTGGTTAAGCAAATTCTGGTGTCATCTGGGAAGAAAGGCATACTATGGTAAGGTCGTGAGAATTCAGCCGGGGATTGAGCAAATAGTTCCCCATCACTAAGGAGTAATGTCTATTTAAGGGGTAATGGTTATCTAAGGGATAATGTCTTTCTAAGGGGTAATGGTTATCTAAGGGATAATGTCTATCTAAGGGGTAATGGTTATCGAATCGTGCGGTAAGGGAATATGTATGAACTCGATATGCTCGCTCCCTATTGTGCAACGCAAACAAATCGATATGGTAAGATAAGGGTATTAATCGGGGTATTTGTGGGAAAATTAGACTGGAGCATTCCTTTGTCAGAATACCTGCTTCCATACACAACTCGGCTACTTGTCGACATGAGTTCTAAGGACAGCCGTTATTTAATCATTAAGCTTTAGTGGCTGAATTCGTGTTGGAATCATTTTTATATCTGAGCCAAAAACAGGGG
>CM067358.1:25359462-25404462 GCA_034190875.2 Urechis unicinctus | reverse complement strand
TCTGGCCGTCGTCTGGGGAAAAGCAATCGCGAGCTCTGATTGGTCGAGCAGGAGGCTCACACATTTTTCGGCAAGATGATCAAACCTATCGTAAACAACATAAAAAAATCACTGATATTTTTTTTAAGTTCACAAAAACAGTCAATGGTCTGTATGATGTGAAAACATTCGCCAAAAGATGGCCTGACGACTACAACCGAAGAAAGAAAGCCTACAAGGGTTTAAAACTAACTACAGACGTTCGTGTTCGCGCTAAAACGAATTAAACAATTCTTATTAACGAACATTATGCGTTAAAAATAATATCAGTGATTTATTTATATGTGTGTGTGTGTTTATATAGTCAAACAGTCCATAATCATGACACATGGATAGGTTAAAATAATTGATTATACATAAACGACGGGTGGTGGTCGATTGTGTATGACAAACAGCGGCTCTTCGCTGATTACTTTTCCAATGCTCGTAAATCGGAGGTAGACGACAAACTAAAGCAAATATGCGCCTTCAGCAAACCAAGCAGGGCATGAGTAGCTAACGGAGGGAGTCCTTTGTGTGTCGAGGCTTCTTTTCATCAAGTGAACTGGCTATGCTTTACAGGAACTCTCTTGGTATAACAGCACAAACATTTAGTCTATATGATATATCGTGTAGCTTTTTTATGCTAGAAGTACATATGTAAGTTTGCTCGGTCTTCCAAAAATATAGAACTGTTGACGCAATGAAGATGTGGTTCTTGTGATTGCCAAGCGATCAATATAAGCGTCCGCTGTTTCTTTGTGCCATTGTCTGCCGTGTCTCCAATAACTTTATCAAACAATATACTGAAAAGTGCGTTCTGTATCGCGAGACAAAAAATAGTTAACAGATATTGATTCAGAAGCTAACCAACGTTAAACGCAAGAGGCCCATGAACCCATGGGGGAACTTGGCGAACTTTATCAAGAAGTTCGAAAAATTTCAGAATCGGCCCACATTTAATATGACCGTCGAACGCTTATTGTCGATTTTATAAGCAATCGAAAATTGACTTAGTGAAACTTGCTTTTTCAACTAAACGCGCTCTGAAAACGACGAATATTTTGATAGCATATGTCATTTATCAAAGTCTGGTAATTGTATCAGCTTTTAGAAAATGTTAATCTTGTTACGATAATTAGTAAAAGTATTGCGAAATTAAAAAGTTTAGAGATTTTGGTCACCAGAAATTTTCGACCTACTACAATTTTTTTAACAATGCATTATTTACTACTAATTATAGATAGAAAAAGTTTACAATTATATTACACTTACAGATTATCCAAACTGTTTTAAAATTTTGTTCTAAAGCATGGACGTATTGATTATTGAAATAGTGTCATTTTTTGAAAACTTTTGTAACTAGAAGTGACGTCATCGACATCCATGACATTTTAGGATACGTCTTAGTGAATCAACTTTTATTACCTTCGTACATGTATTGACGGTTTTATTTGAAATACTCATTAAACCTTTTTTGACATTTGGACTGATACCACGATTTTTCGACCTTAGGCGCTTGGGAAAACTATTGGTTCGATGGCCACATATGTCATTAGAAAAACTATGCAATTAGAATGAGCTACATAATGATGTAAATTATGTAACAATACAATCATTATTAACGGAGTTATTCGAGATACTTCTTTTGCACTAATTCGATGACCTTGACCTTAGCTTCATGTCAAGGTCAAAAAAACCCTCTCGGTTCTGTGCTTCATTGACACCTAACGATTGAAGAAAAAACATACAAACAAACTTACAAACCGCACTGATCGCCATAACTTGGCGAATGCGAATTCGCCAAGTTAATAAGATTTTGACCCTGTAGCCTATGAATTTCTCTCTCAATGTGTGTTGGTAGCGAGTAAAGTTACGATGACTTGCCAATAGTGCATAAGCCAGGAGGGTATGGTTAGAGTCAATTAACATAGCTTATGATATGCATGTTTTCGTGGGAAATAGCTCGGAAAACAGAAACGTATTCTAATAAGTTACGTTGAATCAACAGTCACATGTGCTTTTGTATATTTCATAGAACCTATGTAAATATTGATTGCGCATGCGCGCGATGGTGCATGTGGTTGCATTGTGGGATAGGAATACAACACGGGTTAGAAAGCCTAAGCAGTTATCAGGTTATACGCAACCCTTCCCTGATTTTGAACACCACTGAGATACATTCGGTCAATAATCTATAAAAGCACATTACGATTGTAATTGAGAACAGATGATGGTGTTATAGCAGAGATAAGTTTGAATTGATTGAGCAGCCATAATCAAGAATAAATGGAACCAAAGAGGAAAAACACTTGGATGATGAAAAATATATAAAAATGAAAACGATTATCCCAGGGTATGTCAACACCTGCCGATTGATTGGGCCAGGCCATTGCGGCCTATCGTGTGGGCCAAAGTGGTGTGTTGCAGACATGGTCCTCACAAGGACCTCACCGCTCAAAACACCAGGATCCTATTGTCCTCCGACACAAGTCGCAACCCACGACCAACAGATGAACGCCCTATTAGCCGCCTCGTTCGACATTCAGGAGGATAAAGTTGGCCTATTTTACCAACGGGTACGGGGGTGGGGGAAGGGGCTAGCTGGCTGCGTTTGAGCGAGGTTGAAGTAGAAATGTCACCAGTTACTGCGAAAGGAGTTTATTGGTGCAGCCTTGCGCTCCGTGACGCCACTTACCTATTGCTAGAACACTAGGATACATTTCATTTTGAATTGCAAAACATGCTGAAATTTTCCAGCGGCATGGATACCCATTCCGTGTTATCCACGCCTCAGAATGTCGGATGACGTACCTTGTCGACGTAAGCGCTAGTGCCACAGTCGCCCATGTAACCCAGTGGACTTACCTCGTCGATGTCGGTACAGGTGACGCCGTCGCCCGTGTAACCAGGCGGACATGTTCCACACGTGTGGGAGGTGCCGTCTTTGTCCAGGTTTATGCATGTACTGCCATAGAAGCAGGGGTACGGAGTGACGTCACAAGCACACTCTCCCGGCAAACACAGGCTACAGGCCATACCTGGTTGGAAGAGGAATGGAATAGTACTCTGGGGAAGGTGAGCAGCAACAAAACCCTCTAACAAACTTGTACATGAATTATTAAGGCCGACCCAGTGCCGACAGGAACAGCAATAACCTTCGGTATCTTCTAGTCAGTAGCTACAGGGTGTATGACTCACTGCTGCGAGCCAAACAGTTGGCCTTCATGTCTACAGTTGTTTTTCACCATAAGGGACATAGTGCCGACAAGACAAATATTGGCTTCGGTGTCTATGGGAATAGAGTCCCCTGCAACGTTAATGAGTCACATACAACTCGGAATGCCTAATTGGTATATATGGCAGCAGCATAAATGCAACCCACCTGCTAAGTAAGTTCCCATTGGACAGGGGTCACAGCGCTCTTTCATCTTAGAGCTGTAGTGTCCCACTGGGCACGCGAGGCACCCAGCCTGTGCTGAGGCGTTCTGATACGTGCCAGGAGGACACATGGCGCAAAATGCTGAAGCAAATGATGTTGAATGATGAAACACATGTTGCAGATCGTTGCAACACATGGTGCAGAATACGGAAACACACGGTGCAGAATGCTGAAATACAAGATGTAGAAATCTGAAAGTTATGATGTAGAATACCGAAACACCTGCAGAATGCTAAAACACATGGTGTGGACCGCAAAAACAGTTGATGCAGAATGCTAAAACACATGTTGTAGAATGCTTACACACTTAATGCAAAATGCTGAAACAAATGGAGTAGAATGCTTGAACACATGGTAAAGAATACTGAAACACATGATGCCGAATGCTGAAACACATGATGCGAAATATTGAAACACATGGTGCAGAATGCTGAAGTACATGGTGCAGAATGCAGAAACACCTAATGCAGATTGCTGAAACACATGATGCAGAATGCCTAAACAATGAATGCCAAGACGTCTTTCTGGTTACTATATTCAAGCCATTCGACACAAATAACGTATGGCGTCGTGAATACTGGCACAAAGCATGCTTCAGACAAAAGATGGAGATTCGTCGGTCACAAACAACGGTATTTCTCTTAGAAAGATCCAACTTAATAGCAAAATTAACCCACCGACTGAGCCGTTGGAGAAGGTACCCGGTTCACACCGGTACCTCTGTCCTCCCCGGCAAGCGTACCCTTCCTCACACGGAGTACACACGGACGGACAGTAGGTCTCGTTACATTCCACGTAGGAATACAGGTCACAGGGCGAGGCTATTCCGGCCTGGCAAATCTGTGAAATAAGAATCGCCTGCTAACTGAATCTATGTTGTGGTAATTCTTCAACCCATGTAGCTCTCATGGCAACGGTTTCTGATTGGCATTTCGAACATGAAACAACACATAAGTCCGAATTATCCCACGTTATGAACTCACCCAACCGGAAGGGCAGCTGTCGCATTGGTCGGCCGCCCCAAATGAATGTTCCGTCGATGACCGGTTGCAGTTGGCATCACCATCCATGTAAGCATCACACACAGAACACTGGTACTTCTCCCCATCCCCCACGCAATAGTAGCCACTGTCACAGCGCTGACATGAGGTGTCAACTGTAAACACAAATAATAGTAGCCACTGTCACAGCGCTGACATGAGGTGTCAACTGTAAACACAAATAATAGTAGCCACTGTCATAGCGCTGATATGAAATGCCATCTGTGAACACAAATATAAGTAGCCACTGTCACAGCGCTGACATTATGTGCCATCTGCAAACACAAACAACAGTAGCCGCTGTCACAGCGCTGACATGAGGTGTCAACTGTAAACACAGACAACAGTAGTCACTGTCATAGCGCTGATAGGATGTGTCATATGTGAACACAAATATGAGTAGCCACTGTCACAGCGCTGACATGAGGTGTCAACTGTAAACACAAACAATAGTAGCCACTGTCACAGCGCTGACATGATGTGTCATCTATGAACACAGACAACAGTAGTCACTGTCATAGCGCTGACAGGATGTGTCATATGTAAAAACAAACAATAGTAGCCACTGTCGTGGCGCTGACAGGATGTGTCATCTATAAACACAGACAATAGTAGTCACTGTTATAGCGCTGACAGGATGTGTCATATGTAAAAACAAACAATAGTAGCCACTGTCATGGCGCTGACAGGATGTGTCATCTATAAACACAGACAATAGTAGTCACTGTCATAGCGCTGACAGGATGTGTCATATGTAAAAACAAACAATAGTAGCCACTGTCATGGCGCTGACAGGATGTGTCATCTATCAACACAGACAATAGTAGCCACTCTCACATCGCAGAGATGATGCGTCATCTTTAGACACAGAAAATAGTAGCCACTGTTACAGCACTGCCATTATGTGTCATCTTTAACCACAGAAAATAGTAACAACTGTCAGAGCGCCGACATGATATGCCGTCTGTAAACACAAACCATCGTAACCACTGTCACAGCGCTTGCATGTTGTGTCAGTTGTCATGACAACCATTTCTATAATTTGTCAACTGTCCCTAACAGCTTGAGACAGTAGTCACTTTCTCATCGCTGCGATCGCTTCCACAGCTTGGCCACGCCCGCTAACTTACACTTTCGCTTGGTGCATTTCAAACATTTCAAATGCATGGTACTGACGCATTACCGTTGAATATATTACTCACATAACTTTTGCTCCGCCTGGGTGCAACCCGTGAAGTCCATGCGCAGTGATATCCCACCATGCCACGTGACTGGTTCAATGCGGATGTATTGTCCGTGTATTGGAGGCACGAGGTCGATGATTTCCACTGTATTTTGATCTCCAGCGGTGAAAAACAACTGCGCGTAATGTCGGTAAAGATCAACAGAAGATACAAAAAGCATATGTAAAATCTAATTGCTGCACTTACATTCACCATGATCAACTTCGCATTCTTACGTTTGTGCCATTTCCAGCCGCGTAGTGTGTGAAGTTAACGCCAGTATTTGAGTAAAGGATGCGGAAGGACTCCACCCACATTGGAGCATCTTCACGACCTTGGACTAGTAACTGACGGATGATATAGGGCTCCTGGATATCAACTTGAAGCCATTGGCTGGTATTATCGACTTCCGCTACCCAGCCTCCACTCAGCTTGCTTGTCGAGTCTGCCACATTGAGTCACAGGTATTTTTTGTCAGAAGTGGGACCCTATATATTTGAATCTGTATGATGCATTGAAAGGTTGTGGCTACCGTAAGTTTGATTGGGTCTGGCTCTTCCTGGGGGGCTGTTTGGCAGCGATGAAGAAGCAGTCACCCAGTCATCCAAAATATAGCCTCTTTCCATCCAAGAGCTACGGTCACACGCTGCATGCAACAACAACGCGTTTATATAGTGAAGCCATGTAGTTGTACCAACATTAGTTAACATAACAGCTCGGATTCCCGCAACACAGAAATGTACAAACAATGTCAAAGGTTTGTATGAAGCTTGTATCTTATAAGAAGCCAAATTGAAACAGAATTCACTTATTATTAAGGGTTCTGCATTGCGGAGCTAATACTGCAATAATGAAGCATTTATTGAGTTCATTCGCCTGAATGACAATACTACAATCGCCTGGACAGAGCAGGCACCTTGGATGTCATTTGCTGCCACCTCACTGGTTGCTACATTGCCTAAGTCTAACTCTGCTCATCTTGCACAGCCTGTTGATTGATCTTGGTTTGGGTTCAAGAAGTATACAGACACCTTTCCTGAGATTCTTGGGTCGTTTGGTGTCCGTTTCATACTTGTTTTAAGTGATAAGTTGGGAAAACGTCTATGGTTCAACCTGCGTATGAGAGGTTGCGTTAGAAGAAAGAAATACTTACTGTAGTCATTCACGTAGTACTTAGGTATTCTCAGCTTGACCTCCCCAGTGCTTGACTTCACGACAGGGACGACCTCGATGGGGTCATAGAGTACATCGATGAGGCACGTATTGCTCATGTACATACGAACAGTGGCTGTGGCCCCCCGCGGTGGGTTGCCTTGATCCAAAGCTACGACGTAGAAGACGACTTCTGACGACTCGTTGTAAACGACGTTGTACAAGTCAATGGTCGGGTCGTAGCGGGAGAGAGCAGGGCTGATGTACAGAAACATTCACATAGTCAACTATAGAAAATGACAGCAATTGATATGAATACCGAGAATGTACATTACCACTCTTTTATCATCATAGAGGTGGATGCACAGCCATCTTAAACTTTGAAAGGAAGTATTTATAACCTGCAATCTAAAGATGCCATACAGATGAATTCCTACTTAATTGTGGGTGTAGATGTCGTGTAGATGACGTCTGCATTCAACCCACTGTCAGCGTCTGTAGCATTCATGAAGAAGATGGGGTCGATCTGAAGCGCTGGTACGGGCTCTAACACGTAGCTTGTAGTGTTGAGGATGGGGCAGTTATCGTTAACGTCACGGACCGTCACCTGGACGCACACATATCAACACTTTGATTGTCATCACTATCAGAAAATCACAGCAACTCTGGCACATTGTATGGTATTGGCTTTGTGCAAGGAATTTACTATATGATAAGCTATCTGGAGTAGCTCAGTACTGTACATGCTGTTACACGGCGATATATACAATAGGTATACATGATAATTCGATCTCAAAATTGTACGCTTCACCTTAACAACAATAGTGCCCGTCCTAGCTGGCGCGCTGCCAGAGTCCACTACGGTGGTCACAATAACATATCTGGTAGCGACCTCGTAGTCCAGCTGCGTGTTAAGTGTGAGTAGAGCCGTGTCTGTAGTAGTGATCAGTGACTGCGTACCAGGAGTGTACGGCTCAGGGATGAGGGTCGCCGGGCTCGAACACTCTTTTGTAAGCCACAGTTAATGTATAGTTAACACACAAAGCATATAGCATCGCAGAGAACGGATCACTGTCCACCTCTAGCAATATTGCTCGCACAGACTATGAACGACTTTCATTACACTACCCACAGATATATGAATGATTAACACAACTTATTTATCAATGAATGACGTAACCTTACAATAACACAACTAATTGATCGACGAATGTCGCAATTATACGTCAACACAACTCATTGATATAAATGAGGCGTTACGTAACCCACAGACTTGGCGCTGCTATTTCATCTCATAACCCACTGATTTATGAACGGCTTTTCACTTTCATCACATAACCCATTGATTTATGAATGGCTTTTCAGTTTCATCACATAACCCACTGACTTATGAACGGCTTATCAGTTTCATCACATAGCCCACTGATTTATGAACGGCTTTTCAGTTTTATTACATAGCCCACTGACTTATGAACGGCATTTCATTTTTATCACATAACCCACTGACTTTTGAACGGCTTTTCAGTTTCATCGAATATCCCACTGACTTATGAACGGCTTTTTAGTTTCCTCACATAACCCACTGACTTATGAACCGCATTTTAGTTTCATTTCACAACATTCGGACTACTGAATTGCTTCGCTATTTCATCACATTATCATCTGACATATACAGGGTGTGGCTATTTATAAAGACATCCTCGGACCTATGCTGTGAATATCTGTCCACTGACCTATGAATGGGATAGCTATGCCAGGGAGCGTGGTGTAGTTGTAGGCAGGCAGTGTTGGCGCCACTGCCTCGTTGCGATTACTTGTCGTGGAGGACTTAAGATCAAAATGACGAGCTTCGTTACCTGAATAACTCACGTTATGGCATAATGAAAATATGAACCTAAGTACCAACAACAGTCTTTGATTAGATAGGGCATATTGTTTATGATCACACCAATAATACGCGTATACTGACTGAGTAAGGAATCTGGTTTTTGAACGACTGAAAAAATGCGGCATACCATCTGTCTACTCGGAGTAGCGTACAAACCATGCATGAATACTTGGGAAATATTGTGTCTGAAGAAATATCATACCCCGCATAATGTCGACGTTATAAGTTGGTCCGATGGAGTATATATCCACCATGTTTAACTCGGCCACGATCCCATGCAGGTGTAGATCTTCATTAACATAAACAAAGTAATCCATGGCCGGAAGCTCAGATGTGGTGTCCTGCACGAACTCGATGTCTTTTGTCTCAATGAAGAGTCTCGATGTGCAGAGGGAATTCTCAACATGGAAGAAGTCGAAATGGTAAGTGTCACCAATCTTGCAAAGCATACCGCATATTGATCACAATACACTCACAAATATATGTGATCAGACATTGCCGAACAAAATGTCTTTATATTTAACACGTATTGATTGATGAAATCATGCTATTCTATGGATTAATAGATTGGTCAGTCGATGACTTTACCTCCCAGTGGAGGAAGACTCGCTCACTAGTTAGCGCCTCTGTTGTAGAACATGTGCCATTGGAAACAGTGCCCAGAAATGGTGTGACATATGCCCCACCTGTGACAGTAATCAAGTGTAAGGTCAAGTTAAGGGCAAGAAGATTTTGACGACATGGAACCATACAATGAGCTATTTATTTCACACATATAAAGCAAAGGAAATATGGTCCAAGATGTACACATATGTCATGCGACGGAACAGAATTAACAGCTTTTGAAGGAATAGTACTAATTGACCCAGTGTGTTTGGTTGTTAGTCGCCACTCTCGCTATTTGCGAGATATCATGGAACTTTATCCACTTATTTCCAATGAAATCGAGCTCACGAGAAGACATTCTGTACCATAGAGACGGCAGGCAGTTTGGAAGACTGCCCGGCATATTACACTAAATTGTATCGTCAGTTATTATTGATAAATGTCGTTCTAAGCATTAAGATATTTTTGCCGTTACGCTACGATATGTAACAGATATATATTGACAATATGCTAACAGGAATGAGAAAGTGATTTCTTTATTCGGAAAACAGCCACTTTCACAAAAGCATCATCTCATTGATTCATAAAAAGACAATAAACGATAAACTTGCAAATTAGCTCAACGTTCATGAGGAAAGGAAATGATTTGAATGCAATAACTCACCTGGTGTGGCTGCTGGGCTGATGTCCACCTTCTTACAGACGAAGTTGACATCATCCAGGTTATTCACTTCCAATATGAGGGTGTTGTTCAGGTAAAGCCACACCTGTTCTCCTCCTCCCACCGCGATCTCACCCATCCCCGAGAACATAAAAGCCTGATGCCCAACGGATGTAAACCTGGTACAACCGACGTTTTTTTGTGTTGGACACTAGTACAATTGATTACCACAATATAAGTGCCGAGAAAACCTTGCGTATTATTCGAAATGTCATGGCTAATTTGAGTGAATAAAAGTAAATTAGCAATTGCTTTTCCAACAGAATGACATTGCTACGAACCCGAAGTTCTGCACAACTAGACTGCAGTCAAGTTGTTTCTCATTACCGTATCCCAGCGTATTTATAGGGAAAAATTCATCGTCGTAAAACCTGAAGTTACAATGCTAAGCTCATTCATTATTATTCACAGCAGAGCTATTTAGTCTATCTCTGACTATTTTTATAGTTATCATTAAATATTCAGTAGGTTCATATTGTAGGTGACTTACAAGTGGGTGCCCGTATGGTTTTGGTGTTCAAGGACGATAGCGTTGTCAAGCGGTATATTGGTACCAGGACTATACCTGAACCAATCAGAGAAGGTGTCTGCTGTTGGGTCGGATGACTTATATAACCAACTTCCATAAGGACTCGGCTCAAGGCCGGGTCTGGTGGCTGTAGCGCTGTATACGCCCATAAAGTCAGGGTAGGCAACGCTGAAGTCGTAGTGTGTCAAGTTAAAACGGTAGTCACTCGATTCATTTGTTAAATTCCCTCCTGGAAAGAGAGCAAACGTTTGATTGCAACATTCACCAAAAACCGTGGAAGCTATAGCACACAATGATTGCAGGTATTGAACGCAGTTGCTGATGCTGGTCGGAGACACTGCCAGAATACGATATCCTATCCCGGGCAACATGCACTTCCGGTCACAGCACCTCATATCATGCTTCACAACAGCAATCGTACCAAATATCAGGATATATCTGATCGATGGCAAGCAGTGTTTTACGAGTGTATGTTTCCTGCATATTGAAATGTACTTTTGTGGCTGGGTTCCCATGTCCTGTTAGTTACTTTTGGGAGGATTTGACAGAGTTTATGCTGCGTGTGCTGCTGCATGTAGGATAACACTGTCACGTGATCAACTCGACTAATATTTTGTTATCAAATGAGAGGTCAAATGACTGGTTTAACTCTTCCAAATAAGTGATAATGCTCTACTAAACGTGCGGAATCATTCAACCAGGAGATGATTGTTTGGACAGTGTGAAGAAACTCCCGTAGCAAAGGCAAAGCCTATCCAATTTCGAAATTTTTGGTCGGGACATTACGATGATTGTAGGGTCAGAATGGTGAATCTCTGCGTCGTATTTTGTATGATGGTGATTGTAGCGTCAGAATGGCGACTCTCGGTATGTCGTATCGTGTATGATGGTGATTGTAAGATCAAAGTGAAGACTCTCGGCTTTGTATTTTAAGTGATGGTTTGTTGTAAGCTCATATTAACGATACATGCTCGAAGTTGAATTATGCGTAATGATTCAGTGAATGACGACACAATGCAGTATCCTACCTGGCGATGTTTCAGTGGTCACATGAGCAACCAAACTCTTAGCACTAGTGGAGCCTTGAACTTCCAGCTGGACACTACAGCTGTAGTCCGTGCCTTGCTTGACGCCGTCAGCGCCTGTTAACGTCAGTGAGAGAGAACTGGTGAGTCCGCCTGACGTGTCGACCAGGATGTCCGTGACAGTAGGGGCTGTGTCGCTCTCACACGTCACAATGTACGTCCTACATGGCAATTATAAACTGTTAGTATTAGTTATAAACACCGCTATAACTGTCGGTTGTATTGGTTATTACATTATGACATTAGTGTTGACTTTAAAATGGCGTCATTTGTCGAATAGCCAACTTCAATCGTTGTCTGTGGTACAGTCGCCTGCGCCGGTGGACTCAAAATTCTTACCATGCATTTAGGTCAGTAGGAGCAGTACTACTGTATTCGCTGATGTTAGGACTCTCATTACTAAAGACACCTGCATTGTTTGCATTAGCAGTGGCATCATCCGAAGGAAAGAGTTGCCGAGGGGCGTACCAGGTCACCTTGATCTTGTACGGCTCAGGTGCCATAGCAACTACGTTCTTTGCAGCTGTTGACAGTATGGTTCAGCATTTAGTAGATATGATTTGACGCTATATATGCGCCTACATAAGAGTTAACTGTGGTCTGCCTAGCGAATGTTATTACACTGGGATACCCCCAAGCTGCGTGAGTGTATGATAATCGACTTACAGCATTGGAACACATTTGTGTTCACCTTGAAGTAGTTTGACTTTAATCGGTCGTTTACGCTAAAAGAAATATTGGCGGCATCGCACATTCCATCGACGACTTGGATAGAATTCACCTGCAAAGATTGGTAGAGGAAGCAATTGCACCCCAGTGGATTGCTTCTCAGGTCTCTGCAGTACCGAAAACACATAGATACATAGATACATACATAGATACATACATAGATACATACATAGATGCATACATACATAGATACATAGATACATAGATACATAGATACATAGATACATAGATAGATACATACATACATACATACATACATACATACATACATACATACATACATACATACATACATACATACATACATACATACATACATACATACATACATACATACATACATACATACATACATACATACATACATACATACATACATACATACATACATACATACATACATACATACATACATACATACATACATACATACATACATACATACATACATACATACATACATACATACATACATACATACATACATACATACATACATACATACATACATACATACATACATACATACATACATACATACATACATACATACATACATACATACATACATACATTAGACCTACTCACATTTTAGTGTGGTTCTTAGAACTGACGGAAGAGAAGGCTGAATAACCTAACGATTCTATTTGGTTATTGCCAAGGTCAACATAGAGAAGATATTTCATTTCCGGCATTGTCGGCCAGAATTCTATTCGGTTGTTTTGCAGGTATATTTCCCTCAATTTGGTTAATCCATTAAATGCAGCATCATCAATAACTCCGATCGCGTTGTCGTTCCATACCCTACACAAAGAATCACAGTTTGTGTGGTACCTATGCTTACAAGCAAGATAATAGCAAATAGCGCTGATCCCACTAGCAAAATTGACTCACAATTTCCGCAAGTTGGTCAAGTTAGCGAACACATCGCCATGTATCTTTGTTATCTGGTTGCCAGAGAAGTCCAGAATTTGTAAGCCATTGTTTCCCTTTGTGAATGTGCCAGGTTGTATCGCGGCAATGTAGTTGTTCTTTATACTTCTATTTACAATATAATGTTATACATCTTTTATACTTTGAAACACCGTCATAATAGTATTATTTCACCTGTTAAGTAACGTACTTACAAAGTACTGAAGTTGTTGGATTGGAGCGCTTTTCCAGGATAAGTTGCTAGCTTATTGTCATCCAATACTATTCTTTCAAATATGACGTTAACAAATGAATCATCAGGAAGGTATGGGAGATTGTTGTTACTCAAGTCCAGTGACCCACCAATGCTGGATGCATTCGCAAACATGGATCCCTCTATCGTTGATAAATCGTTGTTGTTAAGCAGTCTGTAGATACAACCAAATACTATAACACGTGAAGCTAGGGCAAGTAGATTTCATTTGATGCTGCGTTGAATATAATTGCAGATGTTGTTTCACGTTATATAGGCACAAACACAGTAGGTACCCACATATCCTGTCCTACTGTAACCAATGAGAAAGCATCCAGCTCGATTGTCGCAATCTTATTGCTGTCTAAGTGGAAGTTGCTGTCAATTGACAAATTGTTGAAAGCGCGCGTACGCAACCGTCTCAGCTCCATACCATTCATGTACAGCTCACTGTTTCATGAGGTAAGATCACGGGTTTGCATTTAACCTTTGCTGCGTTAATATTCTTTGCATACCACATGAATGACATAAATAAATGGTCATGCAAGTCATATCAATCGTATGATTCTACTTACCCACAGCTTAAAGAATTGAAGGCGTAGGGGTATATTTCCTTGAGAGGGTTATTTCTAAAATCAACACTCCCCGAAATGATCACACTATCAAAGGCACCCGATTCTATGTAGGATATTTTGTTGTTTTGCGATACATCTGAAATATGAATTTTATTTAATTGTATTGATATAAGTAACAAAATATTGCCGATCTCATTTGATTGAAATACTTACATGTCTCGTACGCGTAGGTTTCTAAATGTTCCGATTTTGATGGAGGTTAGGCGGTTGTTGTTTATTTTCAAGTCATCAACAAGGGTAATACCATGGAAATCGCCTCCATTGGGTAAACTGGTCAATTTGTTGTGGCTAATATCCCTAATAGGTGGGGACATATAATCGTTACGAATGTCAAAAGTAATGAACACTTTATGCAGCAAAAGATCACTCGGATACTTACAGCCAGTATGTCCATTGTACGTGGTTGAATACGCCATCTTGGATGTAGCTCAGTTCGTTGTTGTTAAAATCAATATTCCATGCTAGACGGCAGTACTTGAAATGAGTGGCCATAATTCGTTTGATCTTATTGTGGTCCATGTACCTGTACATCACCATATGCGTCTTATCACACAGTCGAAGCCATTTGCATCGGTCATTTATGAAGCGGAACTATCATGCAGCGGGTAAGTTAACTCACAGTGAATAGAGAGAGGTGCAGTTGTGGAAGGCATCATCAGGTATGTCAGTTATATCATTTCCAGTAAGCGTCAATAGTCGCAATGACTGCAGGTTGGTAAAGGGATGGTTGTGTAGAAATCGGAATTGGTTGAAAGATACTGATCTGAAAGATAAGCAGATATAGCATTGAACATCAGTGGAGGTAGTGACCTCCATCCCGTCACGTGCGGGATGCAGCGGGATAGGCTTCATGTGAGCACCAAGCTGATACAATATGACTTACAAGTAATACAGCTCAGGTGGAAATGCCTCATCCTCAATCGTGATGATTGCATTGTATGACAAATACCTGTGAAAAAAACATATTGAATCGGTTTTTTTTATCATCTATTTAATTGCACATATATGTACGTCACATCTTATTTTGATCAATCTGTGTTACAGCGAGAACGGGAAACCAGCGGATATATTGGTTATGGGACTATGTGGAGCAATGCAGAGTGGGGTACAAAACTGCATGTAGTGTCGGCTAAAAACGGAGTACGATAGCTTGATTTAGAAAGACCCCTTGCCAATCCAAACAATCGATGGAATAAAACACACCTGACGAAACCGAACAGCTCCGCGTATTGAGATTATCACAATCAGACACGGATAGAGCTGAGTTTGGGCCATCAGTAATATGAATCCACCGATATTCCCTTAGCTCGCTTGTCGTTTACTTATATTGACTAGCGTGATCATAGACTATCTTAGACTATCTTTAAGACGTTTATATTATGAATGACGATGACTAAGAGTCGGTAGCTACGAGAAAGGACCGAAATCCTACCACCCTAGGAACCATAGTGTGAATAAACCGTATGCATAAATCTAGTGTTTGACAGAACCTACAGGTATCGGAGAGTGGATAAACGGCTGAATGATCCTGTCGAGATATACGTCAGGTGGTTTCTGTCCAGGTCCAGGGATTGTATCAAAGGTAAGCTCTCAGACGATGATAATGGCGGCGGGATGTATTGGATTTTATTGCCATCGAGGTGGCTAAACATAACCGACACACAAGCAAAATTCTAAATATATCAATAATTGTCAGGCGTAATTGCACTGGCATAGCATGGATGTAAATAGTTCACGAAAATAGATCATTTTCCTTGCACACTGACATTCTTTTCAGCTCAAGCAGACAGTTGAATGCTTGGTTTTCCGCTGTCAGCTGATTGTCGGTTAGACTTAGCTCTTTCAAGTGTTCCAGTTCACAATAACTATCTGCATCTGTTGTGTGGATGTCATTATACGCAAGCCACCTGTATTGACGCAAAACGAGTACATTCACCTTTGGTGGCATAATACGATTATCTTATGTCGCCTGTAGTGGCAAAATATGATCAAGATATGACGCTAGTAATGGCAGATAACTAAAAGTGATAGTGACAGCTGTGGTGGAAGATACTTGACACTAATAGTGACACCTGTGGTGGCAGATAATTAACATTGATGGTGACACCTTTTGTTTTAGAAAAGAAACACTGATAGTGACACCCGTGGTGGAAGATAATTGTCACTGATAGAGACACCTGTGATGGCATATAATTAATATTGATAGTGACACATGTGGCGGAAGATAATTGACACTGATAGTGACACCTGTGGTGGCAGATCATTGCTAACTTAATGGCAGAGTTCAATGAATGCAGCATACCTGGCTGCTACAACACCTCTATTGCCGTGATATTAAGCAATAACATCTAACCATAATTGACAGCATCAGTATCAGGGGGTCACTCATATATTATCTGCCAACAGAGTGTCATTAATTCCACGTCATGAATTCATTGCATTTGATTCAGCACAATTCATTTCATTGTTTGATAGTGAAAATATCTCACAGGATTTCGAGATTGGGGGTTGTCTTAAATGGGACAAATTTCTGTTTTTGCTTCAGATAGTAGGCTGTCATATGTTGTGGATAAGCCTCCCGCCCGAACTCAGTCGCGTTCTGGATAGCGTTGTGATCTGCGTAGCTGAAAATGAAAATCAAACAGCTGGCATTACCACGAAAAACGCGTTCCAGTAACTGTTATCTGAAGCTTGATGTTATACATACCATTCTATGAGAGATGGGTACGTTTCCTCGGCCAGAACCGGATGAGGGAAGCTTTTGAGTACGTTGTCACTCACCCACCTCAAACACAAGGCAGTCAGATGTCTTTGGTTGTGAAGCCACATAAGAGTTTGGTGCTGATGTTTGTGAATGACTTACGTATGTTTTGAGGCTGGTGTCGAAGAGGGCGTTTAAGCAAACTACACGTGGTATTTGAGAGGCTTTGCATCAAAGACTTTTAGGTGTTTTAGGGTAGTGCCGATGTTGAAGAAGGCGTTGCCTGAGTGACTTACAAGTGTTTGAGTTTTGTGCTGAAGAAGGCGTATGTCTAAGCGACTTACAAGTGTATAAAGCTGGTGCCGATGTTGAAGAAGGCGTGGTCTAAGTGACTTACAAGTGTTTAAGGCTGGTGCCGATGTTGAAGAAGGCGTTGTATTCTATGGCCTTCATTCCTCCGTTCTTCTGTGAGTGTAGCCTGAGTGTGATCAGCTTGGGCATGTTAGTGAGGGCTCGGCGGGTGAGCACACTCAACTCATTGTTGTTCAGATCACTGACACACACCATCGATAAACATTCGTATATTCGTACATTACTCTCATGTTACTGTTACACCGATCGAATGAATTGCGTTATTTAGCTTCACATTCATAGTGATGTATGCGAACAACGAGTATGTATGTACTTACATATGTAATAGGCTAGGGAGATTATCCAAGGCCCCAACAGGAAGGTGAGAAATCTTATTCTGATGTAGCTCTCTGTTCATATAAGAAATAAATAAATCAGTTATGTGTATGTGGTTGGAAGGGAAGCCGGTGCAATGTGCGAGAAGCAATCATTTGTTATGACGAGTACTCACAGGATGGCCAACTTTCCTAGCTGACTCAAGGCGTTAGCTTCGATGTAAATGATTTCATTGTTACTAATATTGCTGCAAAATATAGCATGCACTAAATTCAATTCACACGCACGAGTTCTTGAGACATCAATTCATGCAATGTGTTTGAAACGATGGTGTACTTACAGGTGCTGTATGGAACTTCCAGTTAAGACAGCCATGTCGGCTCTAGATATGATTTTAAGGCTGTTGCCATCAAGTCCACTGGACGAAATAAACAGCAAAATATATCCCCTCACACAGTCATGACACAGGCCTCTTATATGTTAATCAAATTTCACTTCTTCAAACAGTCATGATAACATTATAATAATGGCATTTGTGCTCACAGATAGCGCAGTGATGGCATATTTTGCACAGCCTTGGCCGGGAAGACCTTCAGTTTGTTTGTGCTGAGGCTCCTTGAATCGTGAAAAGAGCATTTGTGGGGTATTCAATATGCGACAACATGAAAGTTGATTCCACTTACCGAGCATCTCCATTGCTAAATAAACCCTCCACTCAACTTAATTGGTTTGTTTAAAAACATTAAAGTAGCTGCTCGTTCTATATATCTTTATATCTCTGCATTTTTCTTCTCTCTTTATTTTAACCTTTTCATGACCCTCATATCACCTCTATGCCTAAACGTACAATCATTTTCGTCTTACCACTTCTAAATCTCAAGTGCACACTACTTGAGAGTCCCTTTCGTTTACAACTACTTCATGCCGCCCCCTAATGACCACCCCCTTTCTCATTCGTGTGCCTTTCTGTCATAGTCTTCTCTTTCAGAGCCTGTACTTCAAAACCAATCTTACTATACACAATCTCGCTTTGTTCTCTCTAAATTTCGCAGGGAACTGAACCTTTTTCTCTCCCATTCTCCAAACTTTAATGCTCACCCAATTTCTCTTTACCTCAACTGTTATCAACTTACAGTATTTCGATTTTGCTGCTGGAGAATAGGTTCGGTGGAATCCAATCTATCAAGTTCTCGGCCAAATGGCTGCAAAAGTCGCGTTTCCAGAATAAACTACAGTTATAAGTTTACGCTTGTTACGAGTATCGTCATATTGAGTCATGAATGCATTACAGATATAGACGTACACGCTCGTGATGCTGGACGGCCATGTGAAGACCGAGCCGCGTCCTGTCAGGAATTTGATCTTGTTTCCCGGTACAATCCTTCAACGCACAATCAACATGTTGGCAGGCATTAAATTTTGAGTGAGATCATTCCATGGTGCAATACAATAAATAGTATAATGTGTTGGTAATAAGAAGAATCCACCCACACAATTCCTAGAACTGCTAAGTGTATCAACTTATAACACGGACAGCCATCCGTTAGACATGCCAAGCCCCTCTCAAAGCACTGACAGCTATTCATTAGTTAGTTATATAAGACCCCCAGCTCTTCTTAAAGCACTGAAGCTATTCATTAGAGACCCCCAGCTCCTCTTAAAGCACTGTTAGCTATTCATTAGAGACCCCCAGCTCCTCTTAAAGCACTGACAGCTATTCATTAGAGACCCCAGCTCCTCTTAAAACACTGACAGCTATTCATTAGAGACCCCCAGCTCCTCTTAAAGCACTGTCAGCTATTCATTAGAGACCCCCAGCTCCTCTTAAAGCACTGACAGCTATTCATTAGAGACCCCCAGCTCCTCTTAAAGCACTGACAGCTATTCATTAGAGACCACCAGCTCCTCTTAAAGCACTGACAGCTATTCATCAGACGCACCAAACTCCTCTATTTATTAGATCCACCAAGGTTCTATTACAGCGCTAACAGCTATTTATTTGCCACACAGGCTTCTAATGGCTTTCATTACTCACAAACGTTTCAGTGGTGTTTTGGATATATCTGGAAGGGTTTTCAAGCTCGTCTCTGAAATTCGTCTGAAAGAATGAGATAATTGAAGTTATGTTTTGCTAGTCGGAATCGTTTCAGAATATTTACAAACAATGCTTACATTTCAATATTATGACATCGGTACAACTTATGCTATATTCAACAGTAACCATAGAGATGAAGTCACGTGCCAGATTTTGACGAAGACGAATGAGCTTACAGATATTCAAGACTCGTGAAGTTATCAAAAATCCTCTCGCTGATATTTTCTAAGGCATGAGTTTCTGAAATGGTTCTGCAAAGGATACGCTAACATTTTTAATATTTTTGCACTCATTTGGTTCTTTTGTACGAGTTGATTAATATATTCCCCCAAAAAGAGAAAGAGTCACACGACATCACAGCCCACAGTCAAAGGTGTACAACTTCGTACTTTAATATGGAGACAATATGACACAACTAACAGGACCAAACGCTATACCCACAGATATTGGACGTCTTTGGGCGAGTCGAAGCTAGTAGACGTTAAATTGAATAAACCGATCTTGGCAAGCTTTCTGGCAAAAACAAGAATAATATGCAGCAATTTAATATTCTCGAGATAAAACAATAAATGAATGAAGTGTTTAACTGGGGAAGGCACTTTCGTTTGACACCGCAATGAATTTACAAGTGCGAATCTTACATAGTGCCCCCAGAGCAGTTGGTCAAAATATGGCCTAGACACTTGCATCCATAGCATCTCTTTGATAAAGTTCGCCAAAGGTAAGGTCCGTTCCAGTCAGGGAGCAAATTCCACAGACCACTTTCCGCATCATCTGGTAATTCACAACAACACACACACACACACACACACACACACACACACACACACACACACACACACACACACACACACACACACACACACACACACACACACATAAAATATATATATATATATAGATGTATATATACATAGATATAGATATTTAGATATATATACATATATATATAAATATAGATATATATATATACAGAGATATATAGATATATATATATATATATATATATATATATATATATATATATATATATATATATATATATATATATATATATATATATATATATATATATATATATATATATCTCTATATATATATCTATATATATATATATATATATATATATATATATATATATATATATATAAACGCGGTGCTGAGAACTCAAGACTTTGGGGATATTATGACATCTTGACAAAACCCATGAATAGGACAGAATAAAGAACAAATATCGCATCCAATAGCTTTGTGAGTCCTTCGGATAGTTAACCAGCTAGTTCTCTTTTAAAAACCAGTTTGATATGCATTTTAAGGACAAAGTTTTTAATAATGTTTTAACTTATAAGTAATAAATTGTTGATGACCACAGGCACCTATGGACCACCCTTCACCATAAGGAATTGGGTATCCATCATTGTAAAGGATTGTAAATCAATTCTATCCCCCACAGGAAGCACCGTGGAAATAAATCATTTTGTGGTTTGCTGGATAAACACAACAAGTAGGTTTGTATGCTTACCCAAGCTGTATGGTGTAAATTGTGGGTAGCCTTCATATCGTTCATTCCAGTAATCGTGAGCCGACCATTCAGCTGTTGTACCCTGTATGAGCAGCATCAGCACCAAACACGCCCGCATCATCACAGCATGTCGCATCTTGCAAGGAGTAACAGCACCCCCTGTTTCTCCTGAAGTCATCGTGCCAATTCAATGCACTTATTCCAAATCATATGTACAACCAGAGTTGCTTCTGGCACAATTGAGGCGTTAGAAGAACCAGGATCACGTCTTTTGTTCAGTAAAACTGTCTCGAATGCGCCTCGCTTACGCTTGCATTTATCAATTGAATTTGTCAGACTGGAGCGACATTAACAAGACCGCGTCCTCTTAGGACCAACCGAATACCAAACCAATTTCTCGTTCGTGGTAATGAATTGATAATCCGGAGTGGATTTTTGTCAGTATGCTTTTGGGATATCGCATTATGGTCGAATCAAACCATTACAAAACCTTCCTTTGAAACCGGTTAATGTCTTTTTTCCCCTCACTAACCACCTGCAATGCTTCAATAATGTTTTAGAATTCTCATCTATGATATTGAATATCTGCAAGAAGCATGTTGACCAATGTGAGTAATTGCAAAAGTGTTTCTTTAACCATGTGTCCTGGTTAATAAGATTAATAAGGGACCCCGCATTGTTCAAGACTCCCGAGTTCACACAGGCCAACACACTACGTTTTGTTAGCACGATCGATAATATTACATCGTGCATGAGCGGAGTCTTTGAACGCGACGCCTTCTTTGTATGAAACACGTGGACAGAGGTAAAACGATAATCTACCTGCAATAGTCAATACGCGCATTATATTGAAACATTTGAATTGCTTTGATTAAGTTGCTGTTATTGTAGCGAAGTGAGGACATGAGAGACTTCAGTCGCGTAGGTAAAGCTGAAAGGAAGTTGTCGTGAAATCCCAGATGCCAAGGGGACGCGTCTCGTGAATAATTTCTTGATTTGCACTCTTTAGCGTATGAAGATAACCGGGTCTGGCTGCAGAGATCGATCGGACGAGATTTGTGGGTTAATGAAACGTTGGCAGATCTGCTTAGGCACGCTAGTCCAGCGCTTTCTTTTCTGCTTTAGTCGTATTCACCCTTGAGGTCTTTATAGCAAAATATCAGTATCAAAGCCGCACATTCTATCTAGCGATGCACACCATTGAGGTATACGCCGCGTATATCCCCACAACTGATGGAAATTGACTCAATTCCTTACCACAGCCAATCAGAGTTGACCCGGCAAGAGAGGTCCGATCTCAGTGGCATTCTGCTGTTAGGCTATACACTTCACACTTGGTGCTTCTCAAATGGAATCGTTAGCACACACAGCATGACATCAAAGATCTTGCTATAATAAGATACCCGACTCGGACGTTTCCATGGTGAAGCTCGCGACTAGCGCGCCACCTGGTTTCGTGGAAGCTAAAATGTAAACAAAAGCGCTTGGCTCAATTGTAAAAGATAGATCGGCGATGGTATGTACTCTAAAATACCGCTGTATTTCTAAAATTTAACAACATTTTGATAGAACCAATACATAAAAACAATGCCCATTACTATTGACACCTTTTTATCAATTTGTGTGGCGATTTATTAACTACAATATTTTTTATGAACGCTTGAACGAAGTCGCATATATCCGTATCTACCCCAGGCCTAGCCCCGATCGGACGGTAAAATACATACTTACTCAGACGTCCTGCTGGGATAAATTTACCCCTCTTTAAGACACGGACGTCTAGTCTACCCTTATTTGATGTTAAAAGCTAAATCTGAATTATATTGGTTTTGTCATTAGTGTCGACATATTTGCCGCGGAATATAAGAAGTTGATTTCCCTATTGAATGATATTTGATATGTCACCTGAACCTCCACCGAATCAACAAGCTGCATTGTCGGTTGATGGGGTACCCATGTGCAGACGTATGCTTTTATTATGTAGTACTGTAACATGTATTTTTGCGTATTTTGAATAACAATATAATAATGAATTATTTAGGACATATCATATACTAAAAACATTGATGCAGCATGAATTTAATCATCATTAATTCTCTCGCTCTCGCTCTCTCTCTTTCTCTCTCTCTGTATTTCTGTCTCTCTCTCTCTCTCTCTGTCTCTCTCTCTCTCTCTCTCTCTGTCTCTCTCTCTGTCTCACTGTCTGTGTGTGTGTGTCTCTCTCTCTCTCTCTCTATTCTCTCTATATATATATATATATATATATATATATATATATATATATATATATATATATATATATATATATATATATTAAGGTCATTACAACTAAAACTTAATAGCTTACGCAGAACAACCACAAATGAAATGAGATCATCAGCATACATTAGAAGATTAACAACAAGCACACTAAAACTACACTGAACACAACAATTATTTAAAATCAGAGCTCAATTCATCCATGTCAACACTGAACAGATAGGTTGACAATATGCCTCCCTGTCTTATCCCATTAAACACACCAAATCAGTCAGACATAGTTCTGCCCCATCTTACACACACATCTGATTGGAGTACCGTGCAACCAACCATTCTAACAGTAACCCAGGGACACCTTTGTTCGACAAGCTCTCCCCACCACTTCAATCTAAGGTTCAGTAGTCCTATATACTGGTGTGGATTTATGATAGAATAGTCCTTGTACATCTGCCAAAGAGGGCTTTCAAGGAACTAAGTAAACAAATATCAATATTTGATTTTTCGGAAATCTACACATACAACAGCACTTAAAACAAATAAGGGCACAAATTGTCATGCGTGGGAAAATGTCAATGTCTTATGATTTTTCTCTCCTTATGGTCCCTTAACTTACGGTTAGCCTCTCTCAGGGAATGATGCAACCTGATGTTCACCATAATACATATAACAGAAACATGACACCTGCATGATTCACATTGGAGTTTCTCTAATTAGACCTCATAAGCTAGAATGCTTACAACCCTGGCTTTCACTTTCTTATTTTACAATACTGTGTCAATGAATTTGACATATATATATATAGATATATATATATATATATATATATATATATATATATATATAGATATATATATATATATATATATATATATTTATATAAACATATATATATATATATATATATATATATGTATATATATACATATATATATATATATATATATATATATATATATATATATATATATCTATATATATATATATATATATATATATATATATATATATATATATATATATATATATATATATTCAGGTCATTACAACTAAAACCCTCAGTCTTAATAGCTTACTCAGAACAACCACAAATGAAATGAGATCATCAGCATACATTAGAAGATCAACGACAAGCACACTAAAACTACACTGAACACAACAATTATTTAAAACCAGAGCTCAGTTCATCTATGTAAACAGATAGGTTGACACTGTATAATAATTTTGCGGCAATGTTCCTTAAGCCTGCATACTGCATCTACTAGTGAATTGCTTGGGACAACGAGCCCTTCCGTTGCACTTCGGTAATTCTTTTGGTCGTGTATATCATTGACTACAGAAATTTTGCTTTTGCATATTGCACAAAACTTTCCGGGCAATATAGCCAGAGACATATGCTAGAACATTCACATCCTGTGTGGAAAGGCCTTTGTCAATTCAAACAGATAATTGCAGCGTAGAAATGCCTATTTGTGTTTGACTTCTATTCAGACATACTCGCGAGTCATAACGAAGTTGGTTGGCTGCTGCGCGTCGAGTAGCTTCCACAAAAGTAGGGGGCGCTGCCTATGCGGTGTCACGGAATTTGTCGGGCGAGCTGCCGAGTCGGGTATCTTATTATAGCAAGATCTTTGATGACATGGCGTGAGTCGTTTTAGGTCGGATATTGAAGATCCTTTTACTTGTCGATCATGTGCCCGTTATGATGTTACGTTCTTCTTCTACTTCATTCACGCCTAATTTTCCACAGGATTACCTACTGCGAATCAATACTCACCCTACATAATTATCTTTATATCTAGCTATGTGCCAGCGAAGCCAAGTCTCTAATAGAGAATGCATGGAACTTGTTCCTGTTGCGGTCGGGGTGCTATTTAGCCAATCAATCTGGAGTTCTACGCTCGCAAAAGATGCATATTACAAAACTACACACACTCATATTCCATGTGTCGGCGATGATTATTACTTCATGGTATGTTACTGTGTACATTAATGTGCAACGTATACATCTCGCATATGTTGGCTATTCTAGACGGTCGTCTGCAGAAGAGAATATAAATGTACGTTATGACAGCATTTTCCTTGGCGTTGCCGCATTGAAGACATTACATTTGAAATCGCAATGACGACATAACGTTCACACCTCACCAGGATGTGACCAGTATGCCCAAGCGTTCACATTCGATGTGGCCAGCAGCGACATGGCGATATGTTTAGAGCTAGGATGTTATGCATTTACCAGCTTCTTGGTTGGTGTGACTGGCATAAAATGGCGCTATATTTCAGGGCAAGATGAATGTTGCTTCACACGCAATACCGACTCAAATATTGTGCTTGGATGCAGCACAAGTGTCCGGTTTACTTGAATGTGCAATCATTTGTCGATTGATGGGTTTCTGTCTCGGAACAATAAATGAAAAGAACAGTTCAATCAGCGTAGCAGCGGCGGAAGAAACATGGTCAAGCTCGACACAGGCGAGGTCAATACTGGCTGGCTAAATGGAAAGAAAGCAAAAAGCGAACGGATTCAGTTTCAATATGTAATTATCGGCTTCATCTTTTGCCGATATGGACCAAAAATGGCGTTGAAGAAGGTGACAATGATGAGCGAAAATGGTCAAGCTCGACACAGGCGTGGGTAATACGGGTTGGCTAAATGTGGGACTTTCATCGGAGTCCGATATTTTGCATCAGTAATTTTGCATGGACCAAAAATGGCGCCGAAATCGAGCCTCCTCGAAATGTGTTAGTGGGGTCGGGTATGGGAGTGCTTCAGCCTATGATGTACACGTATGCGATAATTTACCTGCAGCCATTGTCAAATGGAAGTTACGCCGTACAGTTGTACGCCCAGAACAAATTGACCGCCCTAGCTTCTCAATATTCGCCGTGCATGTAAATTTGAAAGGAAGAGGAATTTAAGGTGTTAATATGCAAAATATGACAATTTCAAAATATTGGCATTTGTTTCTCCTTCCACTGTGTCCCCATGAAAAAACCTGAATATCAAGAATGGCACCATCGTCATCTGAAAGCGTGACCTGAGCGACAAATGGCTTATGATGAGCGATGCCATCATTTTTGCTCCGGCAAATCCCTGGCATACGCTGGGTTGTAACGTTATTGCAACCAATTACCTCTAATCACTCACTCACTCACTCACGCACTCACTCACTCAACTCACTCACTCACTCACTCACACACGCACGCACTCACCCACGCATGCACGCACTCACTCGCTCATTCACTCACTCCTGTTCTTCACTTACTCACTCAATAAATCAATTGCCACTCACTCACTTCCTTCCTTCCCTCTCTCACTCACTCTCTACACTCTCTCACTCACTCACTCACTCACGCACGCACGCACGCACTCACTCACACTCACTCACTCACTCACTCACACTCATTCCTTCACTCACTCACTCACTCACTCACTAGCTCACTCACTCGCTCTTCCATTTACTTCCTCCACTTACTCATCACTCACCCACTTCACTTACTCACGCACTAATTCCTTCACTCACCTATTCACACACCTATGTATATATATATGTATATATATATGTATAGATATATATATATATATATATATATATATATAGATATATATATATATATATATATATATGATGTGTATATACATATATATATGCATATATATTTAAATGTATATATTTATATAAGAGAGAGAGGGAGGGAGATAGAAATAAATATATATAGAGATATATAGAGAGAGAGAGAGAGAGATAGAAAGGGAGAGATATATATATATATATGTATATTAATATATCTAGATAGATATATATATATATATATATTATATATATATATGAGATAGATTATATATAGAGAATATATATATCTCTATATATATATATATATCTATATGATATATAATATATATATATTATATATAGAGGAATATATAGAGGAGAGAAGAGAGAGAGAGAGAGATATATATAGAATATATATATATAGATGTCTATATATATATCTATATCTATATATATATATATATATAGATATATAGATATATCTATATCTATATATCTATATATATATATATATATATATATATATATATATATATATATATATATATATATATATATATTTCTCTAATATACCCCTAACGGAAAATTACAACTGTGAACCCAATATCCAGTTTTACGTTTTGCATCACGCTTCGTCACTGATTAATGCAGCTAACAAGTGCTTTCTGAACCATGTTCCTGCTACTGATGCATTCATGATAGTTTTGCTTGCTGTAGGGATGTTATCGTTAGGGTGATGCCTACATTAGGGATGTTATGGTTATAGTAGCGTCTAAAGGCATAATTATGATAGCTGAGCGTTCTATAGGGATGTGATCATGAGAGTGGTGCCCAAATTCGGGATGCTATCATGATAGTGGTGCCTGCTGAAGAATACTTTCGTTTAAATGATTCCTTCTATATGGATACTATTGTGATAGTGGTACCTGGTACACGGGTGCGATCGTGATACGCTAATTATGCCTTGGTACAGTGTTGCTATCGTGATATTGGTTCCTGCTGATGCTATCATGATAGTTTCACTTGCTATAGGGATGTTATCGTTAGAGTGATGACTACATTAGGGTTAATTTCGTAGTAGTGGTAGTGGCGCCTGCTATAGGGATACTGTTAATGTGATAGCTGAGCCTGCTATAGGGATGTTAATGTGATAGTCGAGCCTGCTATAGGGATGTTAATGTGATAGTCGAGCCTGCTATAGGGATGTTATCGTGATGATTGAGTCTGCTATAGGGATGCTATCGTGATAGTCAGACCAATTCTCAGGTAATTAGCTGACATGTAGTCGGTGAGAATTGAACGTCAGCCCATGTCGCACAAACTGCTGGTGACATACTGACAACAGCAGAATCATGGCCACATCATTAGGCAGGTGAGATAGATGCTGCTGATAATGTGCCTGCAGATGTGGAATGAATTGGGAACCAAGCCGGATACATAATGGCAGACGGTAACACAATATCTCTGCTATATTACCAGGCTTCAAACTGGGCAACATGGCATTATATAACTAGGTACAATATGTTAGAGCGATTTCGATCCATTAATAAGGCATTTGCAAGCCGATCGAATAGTCCGAATCACTATAGCAGTCAGTATATGCTGCAGTACGAAGGCTCAAAAGAACGGTCTTTGTAGCATTCGTATTGCAGTCGCACGCATGTCCGATGCGTAGCTTGGAGGTTCGATGTCAGCTTGCGGAGGTGATTGTGTAGCAAGAGTCAATGTTTTATTAACACAGCAGCCCATATCATAATCTCCGGGCATGTATCAAAAATAGCTGTTCCTCTGGCATGTCACTAATAGCTTGCTGGTCTTCCACATTTTCTTCTATAGAAATATCAGCATACACGCAATCGCACAGTGACATAAAGTTTGGTTAACCCTGAGTGACACTGTTCCCATCCATGCTCACGTTAAGATGGAAGTGTACGCAGTATAAGCAAGCATTGGGAAAGCACAAATCGATATCTCATTTACAACACTGGTAGGATGACGCCCTGCGCTGAGTGAGGGTCTATGCGCCGATCGGCTCGCTTATTTGTAAATCCTCGATATTTCTTCGACGCAGATCTGTATACAGGCGTTGTAGGTATTCCTGAAGCAAATCGTATCATAGCTAAGACGGTGATTAAAATTACGAAAAATATAATTTGGATAAAGGACAATCGATAAAATTACGAAAAATATAATTTGGATAAAGGACAATCGATAATATGTGACACACGTCGTAAGAGCCCCTACTTTGTATTAGGTCAACGGATATCCTATTTTCAGCAACAGAGTTCCTCACAATTAAGATGTAAGAATGAAACATGGCTGGCTCCATGTGGTTGAAGTACAGATGTGTTTCCCAGGAGCCATCTGGGTTGTGCTAAGAAATAACAAAGAGACGTTAATTGCTTGTCATTGCTTAAAGAAGCGTACATGCTCGCCATTGCAGTGGCTATTATGCGCACAACGACCCCGGTTAGGGCACTTACCTCGTTAATGGTCCAGAGGCTGCGCACCATTGCCCCCTCGGTGAGAATAGTGTTATTTCCGATGTCCCAGAAGATGGCAGTAGGGTCGGGTTTGGCTGCAATGGTACACCTAATAAATGCGTCGTTATCTCCAACATAAGCCGACGTTGGATAACATGCAATGTTCGGCCCGTCTGCAACAGTTACATGCGTGTAATTAGACGTGCATGAACGACGATGCTCTAGGTCGCAAATAACAGTATCATAGCTCGTCATGGAAGACACCCTACTTACAGTTCACTTCCAGGGAGACGGTCGAGAAGTTAGGCGGTTGTCCAGTCAGTGCTACGGCGCATTTTAAAATCGAGCCATCATTCTCGGCATGGAGCGCGAACGAATTGGTCCACAGTTGCGAAATATGCTGCATACGGCGCAGACCCAGTACGCCGTGCAACTCAGTGCTCGTTGTATAATTAAACTGCTGACTAATATCCTTACGGTCCAAGAATAAACTGATGTCTGGCGGAGGGTAGCCGCCCACAGAAATGCACCTCAGAAATGACTTCACGTTAGCTTGTACCGTGAGAGTTGGCTGCGGGTCCGCCTGTGTACTTGAGGGCAGCTTCGTGTGCATATTGTCCGATATCGACGATATGCTCTCTGATGCACTTTTGTCAGTGGTGAGGACAATTGCATCGACGTATGCTACACACATGGTTGTACTTTCACATAGAAATGCACATGACACAGTGTTAGTAGGTCAATTGATAGAACATTGAGATAAGTCTCACTTCGGATAAATATATAATGGGTAACGTATCCTTTGATGGTCGATTGAGGACCTCTCACTTCACAGGTGTAATTACCGCTATCTTCTGTCCTTAGTGCTGTAACAGTTGTGTTTGGTGGTTACATTACTTGACACAGATTCCATGAAACAGTGCACTGAACAGTATGAGGTATTCAGAGGATATCAACGTGAATGTGCTTTCATTGCCACTAATAAAAGATTGCATTCCGCTACTATACTAAAGTATGATATCTGATACATAGGTGCTGCCAAATGCATTCTATTCACATCATACCAAGCACATATTGCAGTTTCTACACTTGATATGTCGGCAGGCCTCATCAGAATGAACAGAAAAATGTCATCACCGGTGAGAAATGACAGCAGCGGTCACCGAGGGATGTCCAAAAGGATGAGCACGACAACGGGGGTGCCCGACAAACCAACATTCGAAACATTCGAACATAGATTATACCGTGTTTTAACATGTACATACCGGTTATGGAAAGCGTCACCGTGTATCGAGGACCCTGCTCGGACAGCGTCACTTCAAAGCGCCCTGTGGTTCGAAACGGCTGGTTGACATTGCGCATCATGTTGATGTATGTGACTTCGTGGAGCTGAGATTTCCCCCACACCAGAGGGTTGTCGAAGAGATTGTATTCAGAGTCGTAGAATTCACATTCAAGTTGTACATCGTCACCCGTGTTGAGAACGAATGTACCGCTTCGGGTTAGCATATGAAATGACTGCTGCCGGCCTGGATGTGAACACATTGGCGTTAACGTATTATTACGGTAAAGTACAGCGGGGATTGGGAATAGTGGCCACGGGGCGGATGCGGGGGAAGGAGTTCTTCAATGCTAACGGAAGGTTAATGAAATAATTTTCTAGGATAATGATTGTATACAATTAGGAACACATCAAGGCAATATTCAACTTAACGACAGATGCGACAAGATTGCCAGGATCTACAGCAAAATGAACTGCTATCATTCACTATGCTATTATGCAATCTATGAAAAAGTCAGTTGACACACTGGTTACTTAAAAGGAATTGATCATTATTTTGTGCATAAAAAGGGAGACCCGTTTCGATTAGATGCATTACATAAAACGATGACCAAGTTTCAGCTGTGGTAAAAAACTTCACTGACTGAATGACTTCGGCGGTTGGAAGCGACATCCGTTAAGCCGAGTGTAATCAGCGACCCCAGCTATATTCATGGCGTAGGTCCCGCTGTGTATTTACGACTGGAAGGGTGGAGTAGATTTTGATATGGCGCATGACAGACGCTATTAGATATCAAAAGCTGTTCTCAAGGTGGCGATATCGATGAATTATTGATGATTTGGTGTGGAGAATACAAAGAAGAGATACAACCGAGACGATTAAGCAACTGTTCAAAAATGGAAACGACACAAAAGGTTCACGAAGCCGCTGAAATAGATGTATTGGAAGTAACACTTGTGGTGCAGTGTGAGCCACTGCAAGTACATGATAATACGCATCCCATTCTCAAGGACCGCATAGATAGCGATTTCACGCCGATCCTTATCACTATGCCACACCACGCTCTTGTCATCGAAAAGCAACCATTTGCATAAAGATAAAGCTTCCGTTGTTTTCGAGCATCTAGGAGCTTGCGGCAAACCATTAGCTTAAAACGTTGCCTCAATGTAATATATCTATACGACGCATACATATTGAGCATTGGGTGGCTCACTGTGTGAATGAACAGCTCGGATCGCAGTTGCAGAATTACGATGCTTGACACCCGCCTCATCCAGCGAGAGCTATCCATGGCTTCATCTGATCAGCATTATGCAACGCATGAAGGCGATTTAAGCACACTATGAGTTCGCTGTTTTCTATCGTGCAAGGCTCCCACAAGCAGAAGTAAATCACGATATTTGGCTGTGTAATGCCCCCATCCATATGCATTCGTTCCATTCCTCCGTAATCAGCCTCATCTTACTGCATTTCTGCCTGGTGTTTGGTGATCATACTCCCACTATGAACCCAGTTTTTATCCCTTTGATTTCTGTACCAGTACCCGTTCAGTGATGCCTATCAACATGTTTGTGCAGCAAGCCTTAGATATAAAGGCAATATGTGTCAAAGACTCGCGCTATCTCGGCATGTTTTGTTGCTATAAAGTCACTTTAAGTGGGTAATGTATTGTAATGCCGAGTATTCGTACCCACCAGAAGTGGCTCGCTGTAGATAACATCAGACGGCCCACTGCAATACCAAAGTCGATACAAAGTCCGTAAAGTAGATAATGCCTTGTCCATTGGGACCAAGATTAGATTGACTTGCCGTATGCTACATATTTGCTTCTAACCGTTCTCATCCGTAACATAGAATCTTAAGGTGATATGAACAATATTTAAAGATAAATAAGCACCTTGTTATTAGCATTGTAAGTCAAATATATCTCCATACCGCCTGCTTTTTTATATGGGACTGCGCAACATCACAGAGATCACGCTTCTTCGTACCCCTCAGTCAGAAATAGGCGGCTAATTCACCAAAGAGTGCCATTATACTTAACGAACTGGCAAATTGGGTATTGCCATTCAAAAATCGGGTCACTCTGATCGAACTAAATACACCTACCTATGGAGCTTCACGTTGCTTAGTCCAGTATATGCATTTTGTGTCTTGCCAAGAACCTTTGATTGCTGAGCCAATCATTTAAGGAAGACGGCACATTGATTTTATGTAGAAAACCTCCGAGCTTTCGTAATGACAAATGTCGTCGCATAGGTTGCCGAGACAGCCTGCATCAATTACCAGACATTTCCTTAGGCATGACAGCGGGCCGTGGGTGAGGCAAAGCATCAAGCCAAGGTAGGTCAGCCTTGGAACTCGCCATGGCAATATATCATCTGACATATCATTTATCTCATTCTTGTGTCTCATAGCTGATTCCATACTGCGAGTTACACAAGATATATGACGAGCTGCCAAGCAATGTGCTGGGCTGAATCTACCAGCTATCCAACGCTATTCCAAACACATCAAAGATAATTGAACCATAAAGCATTAACGTAAACAAAGTGTTCAGTTGACATTACATGAAATTACATCTAGCATACATCACCTCTACATAGATGGGTTATGTCGTGTCAAACCCTCGGTTCTAGGCTGGGTGCAAGTTGTCTGACTGTTAACTATGCGTTTATCGAGCGCTTTCCCCATGTCGTCAATATCATACCTAGATTGGATGATGCTTAATCACACCCTTTGTCCAATAATCTGTCATGGCTGCACGAGGGATTACATAATGAGTCGCCAGATATTGTAGATCGTAGAATTCGCTCTGATTGGGACGAGATTTAACAGTATAACTGCTTCTTAACAGCCAATCTATCCTTAATATTTTTTTCTCAACCAGGGTGTGTCGTTACTTTAAGTTTTCGACTGTAGGAGAAATAACTACGTATGCAAGGTGTGACAAGGGGTTAAAATGCATTGACAAAAATGACGGTACTTATTGTAATAAGATAATCCCTTTTTAGTAATCAGACGAGTGGTCAAATGTCAGTTCTCGTTCATGGACGAGACAATAAAACGGCCAAAAAACCCCCTCATCATCTCATATGAGCGCCTATCACGCGACGAGACAGCGCAATTTCCTGTCCGCAATACACGGTCGCTAGTAGCTATAGTAGCTATAATGATAAATGTGTAGCGGAAACATCGGGAAGCCAAAGCGCCGCGCCTAAAAGCCTGTTATGAGAACGTGTCGACCGCCGCTGTCATGAATACATCCGTGCAGAATGAATGGCGTGATTATCCGCTTTTTACAATCAGCACCACCTTTCCCATTGCCTCACCAAATATCCCTTTAGCGCTGAGATTACATTGTTTATGTTTTCTTAGAGTTATTCGAATGACGCAATAGCAGACAATTCGACCCTTGGGAATATCCGTTATTTTAGTCGCTGAAGAGGCTATAATTAGAGTTTCCTTTCTTATATTGTATTCCTTCGTACTTCACGCTTTAAATCTTCACACAGCACACAGGTATGTTTAGTCGCATTTGCATGTTCAATGATTAATATTAACAGCATGGTAAAGGTGTTTTTCAGAGTGACCGAAAATAATAGGACGTAGCGGGTTAAAATGTGACTATCAAATACCCATCATAATTCAAAAATCTGACCTTCACAATGCAGTATTAAACTAAACTATACAAACTGTAGGCGAAGCTAATATATTAAATGAATAATCGCCTGGCCATTCGCTTTTTTTCCCGATGAACCTCAAAAAGTCAACAATATTGTCGGGAATATAATTTTGCTCTGTAATTTTTGTACTAGTGTATGATCGATAACTTGGGCCATGCTAAATGATACCTCTAAGAAATAGAAGACAAAGCTCTTTAAGATAGGAATCTAAACGATCGATTGTAGCAATGTTAACTGAATTCTGCGCTTTCTATGACATTCATAATGATTAGACGTCAGCGTATGTCTGAGGCCTTACCTATTTAAACTACTTGAATACCAGCTTTTTAAATAAAAATACCTGATATGAAAAAGAGGCTGCCGGTAATCATTTGGATTGCACTGCAATCAAATCCGTAAGGTCGCATTGGAGCGCCAAGCTTATAATAGATCTCTATGGATAGGCGTTTGATGCCTCGGTAGTCTGGGCATTATTAAAGCAGTGAGCGCAGAGAGTTTCAATAGCAGGCTTCATTAATCTGCTGCAATTCACACTTTTTCATCAGGGTAGTCATTAGCTGCAGCTTTTATGATCACCTTACAGAATAATATCCATAGACTGTTATTGCGAGCGGCTGGGTAATTAAGCATTAAACATTTACTTAACGCAACGCTTTGCTTTATCATTAACATCCTTAATAACGGCATAAAACGAGTGGTCGCGGAACGTTACCATCAATTGTGCATTGTGATGCGAAAAGTAAATGGAAGGCGTTTATTATGAATAAGCCATGCACTTTGAACATGATCTATCCCATTAACTATCTTGAGAACTGAATAATTACATGGTATCGCGACCGCCGTTAATGTTCTTACCTTGTTGTGCATGCAGCAGGAAGAATAACACTGAAAACAGAGTGCGCTGTTTTGAAGAATCCGCCATGTTAAAGAACGTCCTCTTACTATTCACGATCGACAGGTTTGTCTTATACACTGCTGTCGGATGGCGAAACAATGCTAGCATCCATAATATCTCACACTGCCAGGATTTCACGCGAAGAGTGGCAATCGAGCGCTGTTTCTCGCAGTGGCTGTGTCTCGCGCTGGACCTACGCAGCAGAGCACAGTAACAGATAGAACAGTGCCTGGCTTTAGATATGCCACGCAACCGGGACTCGCGCGTTGTTCTGCGCAGCGCATGAAATCTGCTTATCAACGCTAATGTCTCTCCCCTGCCTTCCTCATCAAACTCAGACATGAACCAATCATTGCTATCGTTCTACGATATTTGGGATGGATTGGGGCAGAGCGAGAGATTCCGAATGTGGAATAAGATAGGCAGTAAAATGTGACATAAATCGTGAATTCTGAAAGGTGATCAGGAACACTGCAGTAATTGGACAGTGTAAATCATCGAAATTATATATTTATATATCCCATGACTCATATGTAATTTACTTTGATGTGGTATTCTAGTAATGAATCCATATCGGCTGGCTCTGTTGTATGTCAGGCTTGCAGCAAATTCCATCTCCGCTATAATGTAAAATAGGGCCGTTATGTTCGGTTAAAAATGTTTCTAAGAATTCAATGTTGGGCAGCGTGCATGAACATTGATGACAAAATGGCCATTGATAAAGCTATGCAAAGGAGTATTTGCCAATACAACCACTTTCATGTGGTACGCCGTTATGAGGCCACATATGCAGGAACGTAGGGAAACTGTATTCCTGTGTAGGTACAAAACATATGGCCAGCTTCGAGCATGTAGAATAGGCCATTTACTTTGATCACAATTGCATAAAGAACCCAAATCCGACGCACCCATCTCTGTCACCAATACAATACAGGCTTGTTGCAGCGAAAACATTACATATCGAGATACCGCTTATGTCGAAAAGCAGCTACAATAGACAGCTTACCTTTGCCCATACAACTCGGATCATTGTGTGGCAGCGCAATGCTTGTCTACGAATAGAGGGCGATCCATCAAGCCGATAGTATCCCAATGTTAGCGATAACTCTGCAGACGTTTATTGTCTCCCCTTTATCAGTATGCATTAAAACCAAATCATTTTCCTTTCGGAAACATAACATGATAAGCTTAGGCTATTTCAGCCACAATCTGCCGAATGCGCGTGATTGATTGATAAACAAGACAATGTCACACAGATCAAGAACAAGCCAGGGACAACTGGGCTTAAGCGATTCTGCATCATCAATGGAGCTTCATTCGTACCGCACATCAAATCATCATCAACCAACAAATGTGAGATAGCATGTGTTTAGAGATCGAAATGCACGTTTGACGATCAACATCATAGATTCAGTTCCCATTAATTGGACCATTCATTGTCTATGATTTCGTTTTTGTTTCTACACATCAGACTTAATTACTGAAGATGTCAATTATATAATCGAACAATAACTGCGCTGCGTGTACTGTGATTGCCGTTGTATGAAAGTAAAACGGCTATTAGCTAAAGGATTCTACAATAATGTTCCGCAATGTAATTGCAGAATAATGGGTCTGCTCAGCTTGGGTTGAACCAGTAAATTTGCTTTCAAGTATCATCCCACACGCACGAAATCGACCACAAACCTACCCTAATTTGACTCGCTTGGACGTCCACTATCATTCGCTGTTGCCATCTTATCGCTAACTTACTGACAGCCAACGACCACATCAAGGCCAACATTAAGATAATGGGAAATTGCTCTAGGCGCCATTATTCCAGTTTGGCAATCGTAAGCTGGTAAAAATAATTGTCCCTCGGGACCAAGATTAAATCGAATTTCGATATGTTTCGAGCCTAACAGGGAGAGCAAACAGTTTTTGCAATCAGGCATTATGCTCCTTTGCGGATTTCGAAGTTACTATTTTGCGTAACATTGATTGTCCAAAAGTCACCAAATGCGTTTGACCGACTTAAAACACTATGTTTGTTCGACAGCAACAGTGAGCATGGTTCAGTAGCGTAATAAGATGTACGGTTGCTGCTGGCGACTGCTTTCGTCGGTAAGCGAATCCATTTCATAAGACAGCAGTTTTTTGTGATTTGGTATCTGAAAGTATAATGGTAAAACGGTATATGTAATACAATGACATTGGTCTCCGGTTACCAATATAGCAGAACACGCATGTGTGGTGTTCTTCAAGTTTACGAGCACCAACTGGCAGCGCGAGATGCTGAGGTCAAAGACATCCAGTGGAAATCGAATTCACATTGTCTGAACAATCCTAAACTAGTGAATATGCGGGCGAGTAACCATGTCATGAAGATAAACAGGCCAAAAGATTGCACTGCGTGCTCTACACTTATAATCATCTCCGAGCATATATATATATATATATATATATATATATATATATATATATTATATAGATATAGAGATATATATATATATATATAGATATATAGATATATATATATATATATATATATATATATATATATCTATATATATATATATATATATATATATATATATATATATATATATATATATATATATATATATATATATATATATATATACACACATATATATATACATCATATATATATATATATGTATATATATATACAAATAAATATATATATATATATATATATATATATATATATATATATATTTTATATGCATATATATATATATATGCATATATATATGTATATATATATATATATACAAATATATATATATATAATGGATATTTTTTATGAATATATATGCATATATAGGTATATCTATATATTTATATGCATATTAATTATATTGTATGCATATACATATATATATATATATATATATGTATATATATCATATAATATATAGGGTATATATATATATGTATATATATATATATATATCCATATATATATATATATATATATATATATATATATATACTTTTGCGGTTTACTATATTATATGCATATTTCATTTTAATGAATGATACCACACCTCACAAATTGCTCATTACGATTTGTTTACTGGATTACACCTTTCTTATGCGTTACTGCATACATTATGGACTAAATATCCAGTGACGGAATGTAAGAGTGCCTTTCGACAGCTTGAGCTCAAACCGATTGAATGATATATGGTTGTAGTTTGTAGCTATCGAGCTATAGTAGAATTCTCTCTCTCAATTGAAAGTTCATCACCCTACAGTATTCGTGCGTACCGTTAACTTACTCACATGTTTTTGCAGGTGTCAACGTATTGCTGAACCGGATACTTGTGCATTAATATATTAAATAATAAAGTAGATATCAAAGGTATATATGCTACAATCAACACAAACAACAGCACTTTCAGTCTTCTGTACCGCCACAAGAGTAGGCAGCAGAACGATGAAACCCTCCTCCTTTAATTCCGTGATCAACGAACGGGACATGTGATTATAAGATGCATATCTATACTACTTTACAACCTACAAGCAGCGCAATGCCATGAATATTAAGCTGGTCTGTAGGCAAGGTCTTTCGTCCATACATGGTATTCATTTGCGCCTGCATATAGAACGCAATGCTATTGAAACTAACCTCGCTCTAGCAGTGAAGAGAGATCCTGGGTATTTCAGGAACAAAAATAAATGAATATGTGTAACTAGTTGCTACTGCTGTGGTACGATTAATACCAACCTGCGTATCTCATTTCACGTCCATCTTCCTATCCACAAAGTCAACGCACTAGCAGCCAAATGCAAATATGTTAACGTTAAACAAATTCCGAGTCAGCACCCAAAAAGTGGAAATGTATATGCACAACAGCAGTACTTGAAACAGTTAAGCTATTAGGAAAGTGCACACTACCAGATGTTCGGTCACGTGTATGCGTGCATGTGCGTGTAAGAATAAGCTAGTTTCGTAGAGGTGCATGATCGAGTCCAGTTGTAGGCATTCAAGCGACTGATCTCTAATGCTTTAGATAATGGCACCAGGTAATGCGTTGAAGGGGAATTAGTCGAATGTCAACTTATTCTGTTATCAGGACGAAGCTTTATACGGCCTATAGGCGGTGTCGTTGATTAGTGCGAGGACATGGCGTAACTACTCTCCCCAGTCTCCAGGCGTATGCCCTCTGGAAATACTAGCGTTACCTCCCTACTCGAAACTTATTAGTGAAAAGCATGTATCACACAAGCAATATCACGTGTTTCCAACGTTCCTAAGTACGGCACCTATTGCGCGTGTGGTTCGTTCAACACTATTCTGCACCCAGCATTACGGCAAACATAGCTGTATTTAACCACGATGTGACTGCCGCCTGTTTTCGAAATGCAGCTCTTAACTCTCGAATATCTTCCCTCTTGCCTTCCGTCCCGCTTCGGCAGGCTATCACGTGACGCACCATGCAGGCAGGTAATCTGGAGAAAATTTTGTTAAGAAATTCAGGATAGCCAATTTGATATTGCTCGGATCCGTTCAACAATGTGTCAACAAATAAACCCTGGTGAGCAATCCGCAAGAAAAATCATCAGCTGGCAAAAATATTTACCCTAGACAATGTCATGACGTAAGTAAGAAGATATAAACATTCGTTTAGGAACAACAGAGCTAACTCGTTTTAAGCCTCGGATACATTTCTCCGCAATAACGTCGCGCAATAGAGTCAAATGTAAGCTACCATCAACCGAGACGCATGCATTCTCAGCGAAACGCACTACGTTTTCTTTTACTTGACCTATCAACAGGCACAAGGTGTGTGTATCCAGTCAGATGAATCATCCGAATTTGCAAATGCACAATAAGAGATGTTAGGATAGTAAATTCATAATTTCAATTACAGCTCATGAACTAATCCTTCCAAAGACAATATATGAGGTCAAACAGCCGTTTCATTATTTATATTGCCATGTTCTTATATAAGGTACCTGTACGTTCATATTAACTATTAAACTAGGGTCCTACCTCCAACTTGAATACATGCCTTGGACACATTTTAAAGGAACTTTGCTACGTTTCGTAGTTCACATTAGAAATGAACAAATACTTCCTCTGACGCTCACTCATAAGACATCAGCAATAAATCTTCATAGATTTCTAACAGTCAGCTATTTGTAACAAGCAAAGTTATTGATAATACCGCTCATGTCAATCAAATATGAATGCCACAACAAATAAGTGAGTGCTGGACTCGGTTTCTACTCATCATTCCAGTTTTGGCTTGATTTTCAGCCACCTATGTCCTCTTAAATTACCTCTAATGCTTTGCCCAATAATCATACACGTTTAAGTCCACTATGAGAGCAACTATTGTAGTAGAGAATAATTCATATTAGTAACCTATATATGTCTGTAATTGGGTAAATATGACTAAGAAGAGGGTTGCCTGAATTGTTAGCCTTCATGTAAGCATTGTAGCTTATATCTCCGCTCACACATTGTTGTACATCATGCGTCCAGTATCGCGAGCTCAACATAAACAAATATATCTATTCAAATTCCTTGCTCGTCGCATGATATGTCTGCAGATGGTATGCATCCCAGCTGGGCGATGATTGTGCTTGGTTTTGCACATTGTTTCTTCAGAAAAAGCATATGAAGGCAAACAAGCTACACTAGCAGACAATGTCGCATTCAAAACGTATACACTTGGCGATTGAATCAACGAAGCTTATCCTTAAAAATACAACCACAATGGAGCTTATACATTCATATCTTGCCTTTCTAAAAAACATCCACACCTTTCGATTAAAGGGGACAATATACCCCGCAATTATTCTACTGACTGTATTTGAGTGTCTGAGTGCAAAGCGTTAACTTGATGTACAACCATTCGAATACAACAGAAAGTGTAGCGATAAAAATAACTCAAAATACGCCGTTACTTTCTCCACAATATCATCCGACGAAGCAGAGTACCTGATCTATCACTAATCGTCCTGCTCTTAATGTCCATCAGCGCCCTTCCATGTCAGCACAAACGTTATCAAACGTGTAAATAGCGTCACTCTCCACCGAATCTAATTCGCCTTCATTGGACACTAACTATATATCGTTCTTATAGGCCTTTAAAATTCAGATTTTAGCCGTAACTTGAACATGCAGATCTTAAATACGCGTTTCTGGCAAAGATTAATCACATCAATCACTTACCGTGGCGGTTACCATCGGGACCTGTTTAGTAATTGCTACATAAACCCTCATTCGTATTCTTATGTACACACGATTAGCTACTAGGGAATGCTTAGCGACAAACATTTATGCTTTGAAAACAGAACACCTGCTAGATGCAACCAATATGTGTCAACCACAACGTCACTAAGACCATTCACGTCGAGCAATCTCGCGAAAACAAACTATTGGTGAACGTGCCTGTACAAACACTTGCAACATCATGAGATATAAGATAAAAAGATTCCTGGTTGCAACTGCGTTCTGGGGCCGTACACCAAGGCAATGATTCACCAATTTTTATCATGATTGATCTACGAAATACATAACACGGCGTTTAATCGTTTGCTTTGAAGAGCGGCAATTGAGCTTCCATATATAAACTAGTTCATTGGTATCGAATATACAATAATAGGTAGGAACAATGCATACGATAGTGTGGCATAAGTGTGCCCTATCTGTCACCCCAATAAATCACTTTCCATCACCACATTAATCGTCTGCACCTATTTGTAACCACGATAATATTTCCGTGATTACGTTGTTACGACGAATCAGAGGCTCTTCACTTGTTCCGGAGGCTGACTAGCATTCTGCATACCTAATGCAATGCATAGCGTATGCCATGTCTGCATCAGGTGAGAATGCTTTAATCTTTTACACCAATCCGCTAATGCATATGACTTAGCATATTGCAGTTAAGAGTACCTCTAACGTCACTGTAGTGAAAAACAGCTTAAGCCATCCGCGACGGAAACATGCGATGTAATACGCAATGCTATGTGCTAAAATGCTCATGAGCTGTCCCAAATCCACTCCAACTGATAAATATGTCGATTAAAAAATCCCACTTTTTCAAATGTTAACCAAAGGCTTGTGACGGGGATGCAGGGTAATGGTAACTGGTTTGAATGTTGCAGTGTTAAATACAAACCTAGCATGGTTGTTGAACACTTGAAATCTTTAAGTGATGGGGAGTAGGCGTAACAGTCGACATTCTATACCAGCCGGTTGTCCTTTTTGAAATCTGAAACCAATAACTCAGAAGAACAGTAAAGATGTCTGTTCTGATTCTAAGCATCAATTCAAAAGCCGGCAAGTATTTAATGTGTTCCAGGTGAATGCTTGCTGCTATGTGTGGGATGATTACTTCCTTGATCTTAGGTAATGCCTTACATTCTTTTTAAGAGGGTCAGCAAGCTAGGATTACGTATCAATCAAGCAATACAAGAGGCATTGGCTTTGTCCTGGCCAAGTCAGTGGGATGCATTGTTAGTGGCGCCTCTAGTAATGTGTGTTTTGTCTACAACTGATGACGCGTAAAGCTTTGAAAACTATGGTTGTGCACGCTTTTTTCCTTCACAATTGAGTCCAGAAACATGTTTTGGGCTAAAATATATTTGTTCCTCAGTCCTATTTGTTATTTGATACGTAAAAAGGGTAAAAAGTTTAATATTTGGCTCATTGATATAAATGAAAGCCGACGACCTTTAGTATCGCTGAAGCAGATTTAAAGGTTAACCTCTGTAATCAACCAACTCTATCGGTCAGGCGTTTGCAGTGGGATAAGGGAACATTAGAGTAATAATAGTAATAGAACATTTTAATCGATAAAGGTTTTTTTTCAGAGATTAGTTTGAAGATCCTTCGCTCAAGGAATGCGCCATTCTATGCAATATAAACAAGTGATTCAGGTATGGCAGTTTTCAATGCTTCTTGATACAAACTTACATATATTTGTATAGCTATGTATAGGTAACACTGAGTTAGGTAACACTCATCATAAATACGCGCTGAAATCGGAAGTGTCTGATTGCCTAGCTGTAGTGAATCACATCATGCACTAAGAGCTGCAATAACCACTGGGGCACGAATCATTAACAGTTGCTCCGAAATCCCTAATATGCGTATTTTCCCTGTTTGGGGATTTGTTTGTCCATTAATGATGTCGATGACCATACATATAAACCTACCATTAGGCACATGCAGGGGATGATCATTCTTTGTAATCATGAACTTATGATACTAGCCCACGCTTATTTCTGATGCTGAGAGAATTATTCATCAACCCATAACGCATGCGAGCTCTACACAATGTAGACACAAAATTGCGTCCAGAATAGCATAAGGACCAGAAGCAACGAAAGTCCTTTGACAGTTTAGACATTTACCAAGCCTGAGTATGCGATCAGCTTGACTGGAAAACTATGCGTGGTGTAGTCAAGGACATCGAACCAATCGTTTTGTTTAATATTTTTATTAACAATCAGTTAGATAGTGTTATTGTGTTTCATGTATTTTGGGATTGTTATTGTTTCTCATACACATAAAGTGCAACCATTACGAGAAGCCGCCACTAGCTGTCAACTTAGCTTCATTGTAAGATTAAGCTACTCTTGCGCTGGGTCAAAAGAAGTTGAATTGTTGCACAATAACATCTTGTTAACATATTACTTAAGCCTTCATCCAATGCAACTCAGTACAACTAATGTCAGGTTGGCACGCCTGTAACTTGTTGCAGCCGGTAATTTACTATTTTGTGACATGCATTTAAGTTGTTACTTGCTTCAGCGTATATCTGGTCCGGGTGTCTTGTATGGATTTAAGCAACTGCCAATTTTAGAACTTTGCTTTCGATAAACGATATGAAGTGTAGTGGTGCATGTGGACTGTCGAGCTCGTTGTGTTATCGTCCGTCTAATCCTACCCCTCTCTCGTCTCCTTAACTTAATCTGCACTGATCTCCGCTAATTCAGGGGATGATGTCCACATGGAGCATAGCTTACCACATTAATCCTCGTGCTACTCATCTGCTTGGCCAAATCCTTCAATATACGGAAAAAAACATCTGGCTTTGCTGCATACAATTTGTGCTCTCTGCTGACTAAGCTACCCCTCGCTTCCACTGTCACTATCACTCGAATGTGTTGGCAAAAATAAAATTGATGATGATGATGATAATAATAGTGATAAATTCATAGATAGTGTTATATTATGTGTCAGACATTAGTAAGCGCCATGTGCGTATGTGTACGCATGTCAACCATACAGGAGCTGAAGCTCATAGGATGATAGACGCGTTGATACTGCAAGGTCTTAATGTGTTTTCAAAGGCTGTAGGTCTAGCAATACTATGTGAGTGTAGATTATAAAGACCTGACCGTAAAACTAACAGAACATTTGCACGAATTGTCAGATTAGAGAGTCGTAAACAGGATATTTAATTGTCAGGCAGGTTTTCAGTTTACAATATGGTTGCAGTCACAGACGAATAGTAGATAAATTCGACTTCGCAAAAGTAAAACTTGAATAATATGGTTTGATACAGTGTCGCAAACAATAACGATTGTTTAACTAGAGAATTGACAAAGAGGCCTCCAAGATTCACACG
>CM067358.1:25231962-25354462 GCA_034190875.2 Urechis unicinctus | reverse complement strand
CATAATTGCACGCAGTTGGACTGCTTGCAGACATACACTCTTCATCCATGATGTGTTTCCGTTCGCCCTTTTGCGTCGAGGCCTCGAACAGTAGTGACATCTGGTTTATAGTAACGCCGGTCATGCTATAGTTGTAATAACATTTGAAAGACAGCCGATTAGAAAGCTCAATAAAACTGCGACCCAGTCCACAATAGGTAAGCATTGATGGCATTGTACTTCTTGCTTCACACAAGTTGCAATATAACTCTAAACCCAATCGCACCTGTACGTATCCTACTTTACTGCCCGAACATGATAACTTCATGATCATCTTTGCCTAAGTACGATCAATTTCCGCTAATATGTAAATATAACCGATGTCATTGCATTTTGTATATGCTATGTTCTCAATAATATATGGCAATTGACGAACAGATGAAAGATAACACCGACAAACTAGATACCACCTATGCCTATACCTGCTTACAAAGTACTACCAGGTACAAATGCACCTTGATAATTCCAGACTATTCAGCCATTGCTGAAAACGAATGTGCTAATAGACACACCATATATGACTCATAATGCAAACATATGCAGTCAATTACACTAAATGCCGGTGTACACATTGCAGTTAGGATGTAACGGACATGTACAAATCGCTTTATTTATCATCATATTGTTTATTATTCCCATGTCAACCGCCACTAATACACTTGTACCTAGAACAATATAACGCGATACAGATGTGCAGATAATGGCTCGATGTGGCATGGAACCAATTTCAAGGGGGTTGGCTAATGCATTATACGCTGTGTATTTCCAATTGTACGATATAAAATGATATCAATGCTAACCACATCGACCTTCACCAAGGTTTGCAACGGCAGATCGCTTAGCCTCGCATAAGCAGTACTACAAAACTATAAAAGGATATATCAGGGCTGATATTATTTTGCGCACATATGATAAATCAATTAGGCATATAAAACGATGATTATATATGCTAGCTAGGCTTATGCACAAATGGGCAGCCGATAAACCAGTTTTTGACCATAAGTATGTTATTTCAAAAGTTGCACTTTACATTGTGCTGTGTACACTACAGTTAACTAAATGGAAAAGCGTGCTAGGCAAGTGTTTTGTTGCATCATATTTACTCAAACTAAATTAACCGCCCTGCCACTGTCGTGGATAATTTATCTAAAATATGCGGCTGCAGAGAAAACCTGAAAGCCCTACCTCCTTAACACCCTACAAACTTCATACCTTTAGGAACGCGCTACACGTGCCCTCATTGGTCAACTAATTAAAGGCTTTAAGCCTCATCCCTAACTACACAGTGGCTGCCCGCCAACTTAGACAGTCCCGAGCAAGCCCTCAAGGAAGCAGCATCTCCTGGTATCTCCTCCTACAATAGTCTTCAGGCACACCTTTCGGCAGTTATCAAAAGAACCTTAAACTGAATAAAGAGAAGTTTATATTTCGGCCCCCTACAACGTCGTTGACTTGTTTCTACAACTACACATAGCCATCAAGAGAATATAGCCACAACATCACTTTTATATTAAAGTTAATGGAAAGCTTTCACATGAGTTTACTGTTAAACCTTATACAAAGAGCTTATAACTACTGTAAAAGGGCTCACTCCAATGGGCTAATGCGGTGAGCATTTCCAGCACACCCACTATCATGTGGCGCGACCATGACATAAACGAAATCACATGGGACTATTGTTTATGCAGAAGTGATGGAGAAATATTATTTTTCGATCAGAACGCTTGAATTGCCACGCGATTTTAAGATAGAAGTTATAATAAATAGCGGACTGAACACAAGTGGCGTCTTAAACTATTTCACTTTTCTATGACCATGGAAGTAGTATTGGGTCGGGTTAGCACTGTACAATAAGCCCAAGCATGTCTCATCCTTATTACTTACACTGCTTGGATTGTGAAGCTTCTCAAGTCAGCGAGGTGCTGTTTAGAATGGGGTTTGGTGCTTTATCATGGAGTGGCGCCATATACATGATCGTAACGTTTATTATCTCAATGCAAGCATACAATCTTAACAATGAAACCTGGATGATGTTTGTAATGGGTCTTTGTATCCATATATGTACTGTTATATGCTGATATCATTTTGCGCACATATGAAAAATCAATAAGGCATATCAAACGATGGTTATATATGCTACCTAGGTCCATGAACAAACGGGAAACCGATAAACCAAGATATCGTGCTTTTGACCATAAGTAGGTTATTTCAGAAGTTGTACTTAACTTTGTGCTGTGTTCACCACTACAGTTAACTAAAAGAAAACGCGTGCTGGGCAAAGGATTAAATGAGTGTTTTGTTTGCATCTAACTTACTCCAACTAAATTAGCCGCACTGCCACTTTAATGTTAGAGTTAATGGAAAGCTTTCACCATTAAACCTAATACAAAGAGCTTATAGCTACTGCAAAAGGGCACACTCTAATGGGCTAATGCGGTTAGCATTTCCACACACTCACCATGACGAGGCATGACCATGACATAAACAAAAGCATATGGGACTGTTGTTTATGCAGAAGTATTTGCCGAACAATATGTTCCTTGGTTTTAATATACATATATATATATATATATATATATATATATATATATAGATATATATATATATATATGTATATATATATACATATATATTTACATATATATATATATGTATACATATATGTATACACATATATATACATATATATATATACAAATATATAAATATATGCATATATATACATATATATATGAATATATATATATACATATATATATATATATATATATATATCTATATATATATATATATATATATATATATATATATATATATATATATATATATATATAGACATATATAGTTTTCTTTTCTATTAGTGAAATAATGTGTATGCCATCCGATCTATCGAAACCAAGTCGGTGATTTTGCACAAATTGCATTTTAAACAGCAATCATAATTTGAAAATACATCGTTGCATATGAGTATTTAACAGCACTTACTTATGACATCCAGGATGGGGGTGGGGTCGTGCGGCTGAGGCCTTAAACATAAGTGACTTACTTCTCACATATTCTATTTATACGGTTGAAAATTGTGGAAATGTTACTGACAAGAAAGCGCTTGGTTTGCTCCACCCTTTGTATTAGTTGTTTTATGTTCTATCGAATTAATGCAAGACATTAATACTGAATATAAACATTAGACTCACAGGGTGAAGTGATTGCACAATCGAGCAAGTGCTTATAAAGTAAAACGATTAGACAACCACCGAATGTAAGGTAATGTATGCCATTAAGCAGGTTTTAAACCCTTCGCTATCACCTGATACCAGGTAGGTCTTATAGCGGGATCAATGAGAACTACAAATGTGATACCACGGCGCCTCCTGCTCTGGAAACAGGCATGCACAGCAGCCTTTTTATGGTATTCTTTTGCATTCAAAGCTTTTTTTGTAGCATACATCAACAGCTTTCCACTCACCGAGCCCGCGCTTAGTGCTTGGCCTGGTCTGACTTTATACAAACAGATGGCACTGGTGCATGTACTTGGTTAGCCGCAGGATTTAAAGGTAAGTTGTAGCAAAATGCCACCAACATGACCTGTATTCACAGCTGGTTGTTGCAACCGTAAAATCAGATATACGACATGTTCATTTAAGAATGACACATAAACAAGATTATGGGGGCTTTCTTCTTGTAAGTGACTATTAGAGAGCCTTGCAGACTCGCAAGGCAAGTGAATAGCACATCCCCTGTTTGAAGTTTACATTGCTAGTTTTGCTAGGATGCTTGTAATGTAAATTGTGGAGCAAAATGTACCCATGATACCGGGTAGAAGAACTAATCAAACCTCGTTTGGTAGCGTCAATATATTTATTGTGCTGTCCAACGTTATTTTGTCCTCTATTAATTGTATGTATTAAGTATGAATGTTTTTATGTTTCCCCATGTATCATTCGCGTGACCAGGTCTTAATATACTGATCGCGATGGCGCCCACACCAAAATGTTGCCGTGTTTATGAAGCTACCGTGACGACAATAACACACGGGTTGCGTTTCAGTCGCTAGTGGGCTGATGCTTTTTTTCTGGTGCCTTATTTGTTGCTGAGAAGCCGAAGAAATCAGGTCCTCGCCGAACGAGTTTAAAAACAAAATATAATCAAATCGAATCGTTGTCAGGTTAAAATGTAACGACCTCCGGGGACATTACTCAGGAAGGTTGCTAAACATTTACAATCCTCAGTTTAGCCGTTTTTCATTGACGTGTGAGAGCGTGTAAGCATGTTAAATGCATGATGAATATAGTTTTGTAACATATGTGGGTATGAAGTAGAATATAAACTCACTCAAATATTGCAACCGACGAACAGAGCACATATATCATGTCACATAAAAACATATACTCAGTTTTTTAGACATTTATTTGAATATCCATACACCAGCTTGTATGCATAGGGTTGTATGATTAGATGGCACGCCAACAGCGTTCATGTTTCTGAAGTCTTGCTTCAACCGTACTGCTAACTCAAACCGATTTATCCGATGATATATTATTTAATCCAGGGGCTGTTGTGCATGTAATAAATCACAAGGTATATAGCAATGCTTGCATATGCTTTCTTGGTTATTGCATGTTGTCAAAACAATTAACAACCACACATATATTGCACCTATATATAAAGGCGTCAACATTATGATCTATATGCAGGGGAAACCGGCAAATAAATCAGCGTATCTTGTCTTTCGTACTTTTTTCAATGTTCGGTATTAAATATAAGAAGGTGCAAGGGTAATGCGTATCACCTAATTGAAATAGCTTAGACGATCAAAACATACAGCTATAGTTTTCAACTTTTGATCGATGCGTTGCCTGAATCAATCCTATTTTTACAAGTCTAAGGCTTGTTAAATTCATATCCTAAGTTGTTGTGTCCTATGAATATTATATGAAATGTAGAGTAACTACTGCCTTGAAAGTTTATAACAGTCCCCCGCAAACTTGAATTTCACACACAGTGCGTTATGCTGAGCGAATCAGCCTTATTTAATGTGCTTGTATTAAGCATATAAAATTTATCGAAGGTAGTTTAGTTAATCACAAATATGCTTCCAACGTTTAAATATTTTAAAAGACATGGAACGGTGGTGTGTTATGTTCGAAATGTTTACGATTGAAGGAATATTTGCGGGCTGTAGAAGCCAATAGATCGGTGATTATTCCCACCGATAGCTACATCTCGACTTGGAACAAGCTGCCATGCAAATGAATATTTAATATTGTCAGTCAGGTGTTAATTGTATACTTTATATTTAACAAATATTTGTTGGATGTCAAGAAGTAACGAAGAGCACCAATAAATTTATGATTTCAAAGCCTTAATCATTGTGTTGAAACAAGGCAAATTAAAATACAGCATTAATTTGATGGTTTGGCTTGTTGTGATTGTATTCTGTTCATCGATGTAGTCTATGTAAAATGTCGCGGTTTATACAATGCAGCCATTTACAGCATATCGAAGCAAACAGGAATAACGTTTCATTGATCTCTGAATAACTGAATAATCCACTAGTAGTCTGCAATCATACAGGTACTAACTTAGAAGGTATGGGTATTTGTATTGTGACAAAGCATGCTCCCATGCATTTCGAGAATTGGAAACACAGCTTGACTGCAAACGATCATTCCAATTTTGCCTTGCCCAGTGTACATTAAATTGTAAGATAATCCAGGTGTACTGCTTACGCGTTTAAAGTAGGAGAAGACTATGATAAATATGACGGCTTCTTAATAATAAAATTACCTGATGAGGGTCCTCACACAACCATTTTGTCAGTAATATTCACACAAACAATTAAAAAACATATTAAGAGCATAATCGCAGGCCGTAGATAATTGGCAAGCTCAACTCAGCACTTGCTAAGCCAGCTGCCGATATACTTCATAAGTCACAATCATTATCGAAGTGGATACTTTCTACTGACCTTCAGCTTAGAGTTAAGTGCTTCTGTCATTCAAGCGCATTACTTGTCTGATTGCCATATTTAAATTCAGTACATATTGCCTCCATGCAGACCAATATGATGTGATATTGTATGGATCATCAATGTCATATGAGATACACTGTTAAATAACATCGTAATTGGGTACATTCTGTACCGCAGTCACCACGATTGGTTTGGTCGTGGAATGAATATGATTTTGAAATTGTTATATAAAGGTAAGTTTTGGTGGAGTTGCTATTGCTTGTTGTTGCACAATAAGACCGCGCAGTTTGATAAAGTTTGCCTAAGACTTCAATACAATGCAATAGGTCTTTTATTACTCATCTCCATATGTCCGAAATGGTGTTAGTTTGTGATTATCTCTTATTTTTAAAGTAGAAATATCCCCGTTTCCGTACTGGGAACAGCAATTGTCTTGTGGTATTTGATTGGCACACACATTAAGCGCGTACAATGGAAAAGGTATGGTTTCACTACCACACTGGAACGATGGAATCTTTATAAGTAAATTGTTTAATGCTATGATCCCGGCAGTTGAGTATTCAATAATGCTAGAAAGTTGCAATGAAGACTCATTGATCATTGAAGCTAAGGTACGCCTCAGATTTAAAGGAACACTAGACTTTGGTACCTGCACTATCCATGTACAGCTGTCAGTCATGTGGACCTAGTCTTTGCCATTGACATCAACAACTCAGTAGATTGAATGCATTTGGTGAACACGTAACCGGCGTCTTCTGAGGCGGAGCCATTAACCCGGCACACTCAAGTAGGACTGGTAGTCGTACATGCAATCGAATAAGCAAGATATCCATCATTTCAACGCATACGAAGATCATAACAACGGTTGCGAAATGGATCCACGTGCATGCGGGTATATGGTAGCAAATGGTAAGTTTTAAGACAAAAGGATCTCTATCGGCAAAAGCAAAATGAATTTATTATGAGACATCGCAGTTAATAGCACAATTTGATGACATTAAATAAGATTGACAAATGTTGCACTGAATATCGAATGACGAAAACCTCCGGCTTTTTATGCCGACGATTTTATTGGAAGCTCTATTGATTAGAGTGCAGTCAATTTTTATTTAGGACAAAAAAAACTCAGACAACAAATGAAAAATACAAGTTTGACATTACTTACAGTATCGAAAGAAGGCAATGATTGGACACCACCCTTAAGTAATGTGTCCAATTATCTTTTTAAGAACCTAATTGAGAAAGTGATCCGTATCACAATGCATCATTTACCTTTCAAGATAGCATGAATCACATGCGCTAATATTTGCATATATCAATAAACTTGTTTAGCAATTGATGCATATCCATATGCATATTGTTGGCACATTTAAACCAATATAAAGTACTAGCCACACACTATCGTGCAGCCATTGTATTGTATGTATATTAAATATCTCGCATTAAGTTACTTAAATATCTGAGGAAACATCTCAATAATGAAACGCTTATATTAAATTCTGCCTGCTTTGTAGAGTTTTTGTCACAATTCGAACATTAAACACGCATTTAAGTTGGGATACGTTGAACAATACGTTTTGCAATAATTATTTTCAAAGGTTTACCATTTGATCATTCACTGCTCACAGGCAAATATATTAAGGAATAGCCGCTACTCTGTAATGTTGGTTATATTTGTAGGAAGCATCGACCCAATGGCTGTGTATGCTTCTGAGAGTTTTTTGCTGTACGAGCGATAACTCATCCTTTTATATTGAGCTGCGTGGATGAGAAAGATCCTTAAATCAGTGAGGTGCCTTATATGTTATAATAGTTGGCACTTAGAAGAAATAGTATTTCCTGGCGAATTTTCCCACAATTATTTCGTGTATGTAATTAATGAATATATACATATAAATATACATATGTATACATATATATATATATATATATATATATATATATATATATATATATATATATATATATATATATATATATATATATATATATATATATATTTATATAAATAAATATATATATATACATATATATATATATACATATAAATATATAATTTTCATCGGATATCTGTTAAGTTGAACACAGATCGTTATGTTAAAAGGAACAGGTGTCAGTTGGAGCAGAATGGTCGTGGATTACTGAGCTAGTCAGGCGATATATAGTCTTGGTTTGCCATCATTACGATCTTTAAGGATATATCATATGTCAACCAAACAAGGTTATGAAAAATAATATCCAACAGAAAAGACTCAGAGAGTTGAGGCTCACGTTTACAACTCAATCAAATTTTGTCTTTATGACTGATACACTGTTCAATGTATCTTCAGAATAATTTAAAGTCGGATGAATAGTTATGGTAAATATTCAAAGGGGCAAACTACAGACAGGATCGAGGGTCTTCATATGACAACGATGAATCATCCCTGAGAGGACAATAAAGCAATCCTTAGGTACGATGCCCTTTCGGATTTGGCAATGACTTCTTCATTAAATATTGTCTAAGGCAATAACTAAAAAGCCTAGCAATCGACCAGGTGTAGCGTTGATGACTGATATGTTAACTGAGGTATTGACCTAGTGGGTTTCGAATGTTAATGCTCAAAGAATTAGTATATTTAGCGAGAACCGCTATTTGGTGTTAGTAATGGTTCGTTTGGGGAGAAGTAGAAAGACTATACCTAGATGAAAGAGCTTTGCCGGTAAAGATCAGGGAATAACAACCGCTCTCAGCATGTTTCGGATATTTTAGTTGGTATTCTGCCTCTGTGCGTGCATTGACTACCAGTATTGCTCTAAGCGTGCTTAAATTTTGCTTTCTTTGGACCTTTGACTTTTGCTTGCACATAATTTGTCCAACACTGGATACCGGCCAGCCTATTTTAGCGCTCGTCAGTTGACAGTGTATACATCGACGGGGTCATTACATCAGGCTACGACCTGTGTTTTAATGCTTGCGTGTTTTGAACGTCTTGGTAATGATTAAGGATGATACCTTATGGATATGCGCTGTATGAATATATCTTAGCTATTACATTAGGCTATGACCCGTGTATTTATGCTTTCGTGTTATGAACGTGTTGGCTATGATTAAAGATGATACCTTAAGGACATGCGCTGTATAAATATATCTAGATATGACATTGGGTTACAAAGCATAATCAAAAATACATTATTCAAATGACTGCAATGCTGTCACTCGTTTGTAGAGAATGAATTAAGCGATGTATGGGTGGTGTTTTGGGCAAGTAATCTCTCTTGTCTAGATGTCTGACAAATATACCTGCGAAAGAGGTGTCTTACACGAATTTCTGCGTTCGTATTGTTCGCAATGCTGATACATTTACGTAAATAGTTATCATTTGTAATATAGCTTTCATGTTATAACCGTGTGGATTGTATCACAAAACAAACAAAAAAACATTTGAGACTTGTATTTACATGCCACTACCTATTACACAAATGATAATGTGCAGCATAGATCCTCGCTTAAACACAGCAGCAGATGGTTATCATGAACCGATTGTGAAAACAAACCATGATAAGGATAACCAGCTCTTTCAAAGACATATTAAATTATCCCTTCAAGCGAAAATGACATTAATCCAATAATGAACGTTTTTGAAAATAGTATACCCTGTAACAATGATAGGTTCATATGGCAGATGTCAGTATTGAAGGATGTAGAAAAAAAATACCTATTCGCCTGACATGCACAATGGAGATGTAATAGAGGATGGGGGTGGGGATGGCGAAATCGAGAGCAATCTGTCCCAACCGTCTACATATGGGACGGCGTTCGTGACCCAACCTTAACTTCACTGTCGTGTAATAAGCATCAGTACACCACGAAGACAGACTGGGCCTTTGTAACCAGTTAGGCCTACTGTCGGACTGTAATACATGCTGAACCACACAGTCCACGGAGCCGCATTCATGTTAGACGCGTGGCTACGGTCACTGTCCTTCGTTGAAAAATTTACATAAATAAAGAATGTTTACTTTAGATTCACTACTTGTCTACGGGGGATATTCTGGGGAAACGACCATTAATAAGAAGAGAGGTACTGCGCCAAAGGTAAAAGGGTTGGGGCGTGGGGTGGGACGAACGATAACATAAGCAACTACAGTCAAGTGTCACATTGATAACTTTGCATACAGAGCGCGTGCATGCATGCTCATATTTCTGAAAACAACCCCACCACTAGGCATATTTGTGGGCGCGTATATGATATATGAGCTACTTGGCGATTTATGCGTGGTCTAGGTTGCATATTAATGCATGCACTACTTTCGTGCATTATCTATTTTGTACTGTGTTGGTGAAACGCGTAAAAATAAAAACTCACGAAGACGGCTTAACTCAGAATTTAAGAGCAATTTTAGCGCAAACCAGTCGAGTTGATCAAGGTTACAATGCATATGTGATTAAAAGTGAAGGTGGATGTTCTGCGAATCACCTCATTCAGTTGCGCGATTCCCTTACTCTCTATTGGCTGTGCCACTTTTCTCATTATTTATTGTCCACAACTAAGCGCTTCATACGACTCACACACTGTGTCGATGATTTGCATGTAACTGGTATTACATTTAATGCCTTGGCATTGATTATACACTGCAACCACTAGCCCCTAAACAGCGTTGAATTATATGTCTATTGTCCCTATAGAAGAATTATGTCAATTATATAATTACAGCATCAAAGCAAAGACCGATTAAAACACAACGTCAAGGTTTACGCCACATCATTTGATGTAATTGAACCAAAGCATTCGCGGCATTATCAAACCTCCTAAGTTTAGGTATAGGCTGGAAACATCAATCGATCTATGCCATTGGCGGAGCTACAATACTGATTGATATAATTCCCCTATGGGCGAAAATCTATTAGATTCGGAATTGTAATTGTCGTTGATTCACTTATAAGCTGAGTGGTACAATCTATGTGGGCTAACCTATACTGATCCATATTCCCTCTGTTAAGCTAAATGCAATGAGCGTGAAATGATTTTGCCCTTTTGACGAACTAGCGCACAGTAGATGACGATGTGCGCCAATTTAATCCTATTGATGATGACGATAGCGATGGATTACGTAATATCAGCATTCATACAAAAAAAAAAGCTGTTCATTACTGCGGCGAACCCCTTTAAAACAATGCCATAGTGCCATCGGGAAATGTTTAAGTAATATGTCAAAACTTAAATAGAGTAAATGATAACAAATTATGAGTGTTTACAACGCTTGACACAAAAAAATCTACAGTATAACATTTTGACAAATAAGCTGTCCTTTCATGATGCACAAGCTGTTGATTTATCCACGAGAGATAATTTATTAACCAATTTCCAAACGGATTATAGGGCGATCGTTAAGGGCCGGGAATATTCAGCTTTCTCGTAATATGCGGCCGATTTATTATTCATATCGATCGCATGTTCACCTGGACCACTATGGAAAAGTATCGATTGATGTCGAGTGATGTCACTGCCCGAACGCGTCAAGATATGTTTACGATAGAGATTGTGTCTCTCGCCATTATTACAGCTTTTCCCTCAAGGGACTCTGGGTCATTCTACATTATTCAATAATCCCGCGGTTGACATCAACTTTTATACATATAATCGCGAAAGTTGAAAAATACTTTCGCCTGCATTGGCAGTTAGGTTGTCATGCACACATTGACGGCATCATCGACGACAATCTGCTTTAGATACTTCTTATTCAAGATATCGATGATGTGTACCAATTTAACACTTGCATAATATTTGGTAAGGCGAAAATGATCACTGCCTATTAAAACCTTATTCGAGTTAGTTGCTGGCAAGGAACCTCAAGCGATCCATGCAATTGGTGGAGCTGCAATATTGCTTTGTTATACTTCGCTCATGAGCGAAAATCCATTAGATGCGACATTGTAACCATTAGTCATAAAAGATATCACTTATTCACTTGCGAACCAAGGGGCACAATCGATACGAGCACTGCACCTATGAAATGACAATGAAATGAAATATTAGCGTTCTACGTCACAATGTAAATCTATGTTATGTCGCGACTGTGATAGGAGTGATTGCGATGTGTGGCTAGCATCCCTTAAGCGCCATCGCCATCTCAGTACAAATCCGTTGCTCCTCCGACAATGTTGCTAAAAATGCAATTATGAAATCAATGTAGCCATATAAATGATGGCAACAGTACATGCTGTGAAGACTTCATACCCCTTCTGTCAAAACCAACATCAGAAATATCTACATTATACACATGGAGTTTCAGGAGCGGATGTATGCTTATAGGTGTAAGTTATATCCTCGTATTAACAATTTATAAATGATATGCAATCCAAGAGCATTTTCCAATATGCAGCACAATTCAAAAAGTCTGGTCATTTACTTTATCGTCATTTGCTACGTTCAAACTAATGAGAGACTCTCTTTGTGGTACAATTTGCGCTGGTTATGTGGTTTCAGTGATATACATCGCCATTGCAGCCACACAATAATGGATGTAAATTATCATTACTTTCATGAGGCTTGTTGTTACAATAAGTTTACTATATTTACCATACCTGCTTGTCTATCAGTGTTCAGAAGGTACTTAATCGATAGGTTAATTTGGACCTGCTTAAATGTCGAATAAGGACGGGAACGCGTTCTTGCAGAATCTCCTAAACACGTTTCCCATTCACCAAACTTGTTACATAAATGACGCTCTTATGTTTGTAGAATTCAAGTATATTTAGAGTGCTCTCTATTTGTCACTAAACTTTATCTAGTTTATTGTGAAATAAATTTGCTGCACGAATGCCACTGTCCAATTGCATTGAAAATATGTCTACTATAACGGTCGACATTATGACAGCATTTGCTTTGACGCTGGGTCGGGTAATTGACATCAGCATCCAAGTTTCAAATCTGGAACATACTTTTTCCCGTTTTGTTCTGGCGATTCTGCTTAACCTTGAGAAGTAAAGTCTCACACAAAGGTAAGCAAACATTTGTGATAATCAGTTTTTAGATCTGATGCGCATGTTGGTCAATTAGGTTAATTATAGCGGCACACAAATAGGACACTAAATCACACATTCCATTAATGAGAAGCAAAACTGGAATATATATTTATGGTCAACATAGCTGTCTTCTTATTATGCATAATATAAACATCACCACAAGAGCTTATCCAGACATACTTGTTTCACATTCCCTTTTCATGTCGGTCGAGTCTTTTTGACATTAACCAAACGGGCAATTAAAGAAAAGAAAGTAAAGAAATATATATATATATGTATGCATATATATATATATGTATAAATATATATATATACATATATATGTATATATATATAAAATATATGCATAGATATATATATATATATATATAGATATATTTATAGATATATATATAGATATATATATATATATATATATATATATATATATATATATATATATATATATATGCATATATATATTTCTTTACTTTCTTTTCTTTAGTTGCCCGTTTGGTTAATGTATACATATATGTATATATATAGATATATATATATATAGATATATATATATATATATATATATATATATATATATATATATATATATATAGATTGAGATATATATCTATATATATCTATATATATATATATATATTTATATATATATATGTATTTATATATATATATATATATAGAAAAGAAATTAAAGAAACATATATATATATATATATATATATATATATATATATATATATATATATATATATATATATATATATATATATATATATATATTATTTTTATATTGATAAAACCCCATGGGTTATTTTGATAGATGGTTTAATTTGAAAACTGCTTTTGCAGTATCACATTTTTCGGATTCTCAAAGTAGGGCAGTTCAATACATCTTGCATCCTTTTTTCATGATACAGGAATAACGATTTAGTACAAGGTATTAATACTGTCGAAAAAGCAACACGAACTTTGAAGAGTTGATGACCTGAGTCGCCTTACTGAAGAACAATTGCCCACTTTAATGTAAAATGTAGATCTTCGAATGTCTCTGTAATATATGTTTGGTTTAATATGGTACTTAAATCTTAATGACATGCACTCATTGTGTTTATTGACATTTATACGTTGCTAACCAAAATTGTGGAGCCTCCTTTGCTCAGTGATTACTCACTACGATACTTAGTGTCTTCTTGCTAACATTGCCGCACTGAGTCGTTTGTTTTCGCAATACTACACCTTAGCCGAACGTGTGCGCTTTCATGGCTGCCAGCTGAAAGAACCAAAACTATTTTTCAATCCACTGAATGGTTTTCATTTCTCACAAAAATTCTTATCTCGACCGGTTGCCAGTAAACATGTCCGCTCCGGCGCATTGGAAGCTTTGATCAATTGTTACTTCAAACCTACCTCTCCCTCTGTCTCTGCATCATTGAGGGTATGGTTTCAAAGTTTGTGCTGTACATTCAATATATGGTCTTATAAGCATTTAGCTTTGACATTCCCTTAACAAGCACAGTTATGTAAGTACATCCAGGAATTATATTTCACATTCTCCACTTCCTGAAACATGATCTGCATTTGTACCGGAATGATTGGAGCAAATTGGAATATGCAGATTATGCAAATGTTATTGTAAGACTTTAGCCCGTAATGTTGTTTTTACTCTAAAGAAAATTTTTTGTAACTTCTGCAATTTAACACAGCACTATCTATGTCGTACATAACTAACAAGAAAAGCGCTGATCCATGTCCCTGTTATTGAGGGAAACCAAATTCTAAATTATGGACAAATATTAGTAAAGGCAAATGTCTTACAAATAATTCAAGGAGATTATCAATAAATAGCCCTGTGTAATTGACGCATAAACATCTGAATGCGCACTGGCTCTATCATGCCTATTGTCATTATTGCTTCTTGACATAGGATGTGCCGCAAATCATAGCTGTGGTTTTGGTTCTGCATCCTATGCATTATTGTGTTAACAAAGATGCTCTTTATTGCAAAAGTCCTTCAGACCTGTTTAACGAATTTCACCGCATTTATCAGCATAACTGGCACTAATGAATCGATCACGCAACGAAAACAAGCCATTGGCTACACAGTTGGGTTTGTTAGAACACACCGCGAATATAAATGGTCAACTTTGGTTGGTTCTTGCAAAACAACGCGGGATATTGTGCCGTGAGGGAGACGCTAATCCTCCATTTATGTTCTTGAGTGGATGTCGTCGATATATACTTTCGTTGAGTGATGATATAACAGCCAGAAATGAGCACACGGCGGTGTCAATGTAAGCCAAGCCACATTTAACAAAAGGATCGAACTGCATATTGACGAGAGCTAACGGAGCATAATATCCATAATATGTAAACGCTGCAATAAACGTTACATTTAGTTATGCCACCATAATATACATAGCATTGATTGACTGGTAGCATGATTTCTAAATTGAAAAACTGGGCGGCAGCTGTGAGGAAGTCACTGTGTACTTACTGTACATGAGTAATCCAAAAGTGTTCTGTAGTAATTACGTTATTATGATAGTTATAGTAGAAGCCAATCATGTTTGACATGTACTGCTCACGTTCAGCCGATATATTTAACCGATATAAACCAAAATGAAATAAGTCATTGTAAGTTTCACGACCGGTTCAATTGCATAATCATGCGTTTGCATTACATTACGTTTGAGTTATAGCCTAGTGCAGACTTGAAACATGGATGAATATTGCATGTTAAACATAACATAAGAACGTTTTGGATGCTGTACACATCATTGCCGAAGTTATATATGCGGGAAAATCCATCCTCATGGATACCCGTGGCATGATATGTTATGCTGTGATTTGTAAATGTAAATGGTGGAGTGATATGCTAGGGACATACTTCCATACGTCCATACATACATACATACATACATACATACATACATACATACATACATACATACATACATACATACATACATACATACATACATACATACATACATACATACATACATACATACATACATACATACATACATACATACATACATACATACATACATACATACATACATACATACATACATACATACATACTGCTTAATCATAGGTTTGCCGGACAGTCGTAACTGCATGCACATTTGCCGGACAGTGTGTGTGACCTGCATTTGTGGGGTTCGGAAAAACATCACATTTGCTGCACATTTGAGATATTTTATTTTGCCTAAATTCTACAAATGCCGGACAGTGTGTATGACCTGCATTTGTTGTGTTAGGAAAATCACAACATTTGCTGCACAGTTGAGATTGGCAATATGTTTCAATTTCTATTATCATCCCATGACAAATGAATAGTATAACGTATTCCAATTATTAGAGCGCAATAGTGACCAATGTAACGCAGTACAGCATAATTATGTGCCAACAGGTTATTTGACAACATGCTAACCTGACACTCGGATAGCTGCCAACATCCATGGAAGATACACAAGCCTCGGTCTGTGTCACGACGAGTGAGTTTAGTAAATGTTTTCGCGTATACCAAAAATAGTTACCTTAGACAATGTCATAACGTAGGAAATAGAAACTTCAATTTAGGAACAACAGCCCCAACTCGCTTCCAGCCTCGGATACATTTCCCCGCATTAACGTCGCGCAATAGAGTCAAATGTAAGCAACCATCAACCGAGACGCATGCATGCTTAGCGAAACGAACTACATTATCTTTTATTTGACCTATCTACAAGGACAAGATGTGTGTATCCAGTCACATGAATCCTCTGAATTTGCAATGAAAGAGTCAGAGAATTTAGGATAGTAAATTAATAATTACAATTACAGCTACATTTTTGTATGAACTTGTGCTTGGGAAGATAAGAGGTCAAACACCCGTTTCATTACAGTTATTGATATTACATTGCTCTTATAGCATGTACGGTCCCATCGCCATTCTCCAACTTGAATACATGCCTTGGACTTATTTTAAAAGACCTTTGCTACATTTCGTAGTTAACATTAAGAGTTGCCTTGTGCACAAAGTTCCTGTCACGCTCACTGATGTTTCAAATCTCGTAAAAGTTACAATAAATCTTTACTGATTTCTAACAGTCAGCTATTTGTAACAAGCAACATTAACCGCTCATGTCAGGCAAATTTAAATACCACAACAAATAAGTGAAAGCTGGCCTCGATTTCTACTCATCATTTCCAGTTTTTGCTTGATATTCAGCAACTAACGTCCTCTTAAATTTCCTCTAATGCTCTGCCTCATATTTGTTAGCTACGCGTCGTAATCCTATGGTTTTAGTTCACTTTGAGAGCAACTACTGTAGAAGATAATAATTCATATTAGTAACCTATAACTGTCTATAGTTGGGTAGCATTATTTGTAAGCCTTCATGTCAAATTCGATCAGTTTTGATCTGAATAAAGTCGGGTTGTGGGCCATGATTTATTTTAGGCATTGTAGAATATATCTCCGGTCACACATTGTTGTACATAATGTGTCCTGTTTCGCGAGCTTAACACAAACCAATATATCTATTCAAATTCCTTGCTCGTCGCATGATATATATGCGGACGGTATGCATCCCAGCTGGGCGATGATTGTGCTTGGTTTTGCACATTGTTTCTTTAGAAAAAGCATATGAAGGCTAAAAAGTCTACAATAGCTGACAATGACGCTTTCAAAATGTGTACAATTGGCGATTGAATCACCGAAGCTTGTGCTTTAAAATACAACCACAGTGGATCATTATACATTCATATCATGCCTTTCTTAAAAACACTACAACTTTCAAATAAAGAGGACAATACGCCGTAATTATTCCACAACGAATGCAGACTCAACGTCTCTCAAAGCCCTTCCCCCAGTTTGTACGAGGTGATGCTGTATGCAGCTGTTATTGGTAATTAAACGTACAACATTTGCGAATGTTTGTATTGTGGCTAAACGCATTGGTACACTTAAAGCGATAAAGATAACTTGCATGGAATGCATCTCATCTATATGATAGTCGGTGCTGCGGGGTCATCGAAGTACGATTGATTTGCTATTTGGTTGGCTGATATGCAAGAATGTTTAAATACATGGCTGTGATTGCAGTAAAGCTATTCGTAGTGCTGTCATAGGTCGTGTTGAACGTTAGTGAATAATGATCGTAACGCATGCTTTTTACCTTGAAATACATTGTCTTGGCTATAACGTATTACAACGGCGACGGATTGATAAAGCATGTATAATTTGATATAATACATCATAGTAATAGGTTCGTGTTGACATTGAAGCGGCCAAAGGTATGTGATGAACAGATAATTTCTTTGGCTTTCCAATGGCACAATATCTAAGTTAAATAGCGGTGTTGAATTGCTAGCTTTCTTTGTCAGGAGCAACAACGTTGCTTTATGCGGAAACAATCGGGTCATTAATCAAATGCACAAAGTGGAAATACTTGATGGTAACAGGTGCGGAAACAAAGATAAATCAGATCATTTTACAAATACCCTCAGCTGAAATGGAAAGAATCAATGTAACTTATCATTATCACAACTCAAAATATGCTGCTTCTTTCTCCACAATATCGTCCGCCGACAAAACAGAGTACCTGCTCTATCACTAATCGACATGCTCTTAATGTCCATCAACGCCCTTCCATGTCAGCACGTTAGCAAACGTGTTGATAACGTGGCTCTTCACCAAATCAGTTTTATCTTGGGCAAGTCAGTGGGATGCATTTTAGTGGCACCTCTAGTAATGTGTGTTTTGTCTGCATCTGATGACGTATAAAACTTTAAAAACTGTGGTTGTGCAAACATCTTTCCTTCAAGTGTGAGTCCATCAGTGCTATTTGTTATTTGATACGTAAAGTGGGTATAAAGTTGGCTCATTGACGTAAATGAAAGCCGACGACCTTGAATATCGCCGAAGCGAATTTAAAGGTCAACGTCTGTAATCATGCAACTCTATCGGTCAGGCGTTTGCAGTAGGTCGGCATATGGAACGTTAAAATAATATTAGGACATTTTAATCGAATAACTGAAATTAGTTTGAAGATCTTTCACTCAAGGAATGCGTCATGCTAAGCAATATAAACAAGTGATTCGGGTATGGCAGTTTTCAATATTTCTTGATACAAACTCATATATAATTTTATAGGTAACACTGTGTTTAGTAGCCCTCATCATAAATACTCACTGAAATTGGACGCGTCTGTTTGCCTAGCTGTAGTGTATCACAACGTGCTCTTAAAACTGCAATAACCACTGGGTCGCATATCAATAACAGTTGCTCCTTAATATGCGTATTTTCCATGTTTGGGGATGTTATTGTCCATTAATGATGTAGATGACTATACATACAAACCAAAGAGCAGAGGATAATCATTCTGTGTAATCATGAACCTAAGGTTCTAGCCCACCCTTATTTCTGACGCTGACAGAATTATTTATCAAACCATGACGCATACGGGCTATACACAATATGGACACAAAAATGCGTTCAGCGTAGCATAAGGACCAGAAGCAACTTTGAGGAAAGTTTGTTGGTGCATCGCGTGTGGACTGCCGAGCTCGGCGTGCTATTGTCCTGCTATTCTTATCTCTCTCTCCTCTCCTTAACTTCATCTGTACTGATCTCTGCTAATTTAGGGGATGATGTCCACATGGTGCACAGCTTGCCACACTAAGCCTCGTGCTACTCATCTGCTTGGCCAGCTCCTTGAATATACAGAAAAAAATTTGGCTTTGCTGCATACTATTTGTGTTCTCTGCTGACTAAGCTACCCCCGCTTCCACTGTCACTATCACTCGAATATGTTAGCAAAAATAAAATTGATGATGATGATGATAATAGTGATAAATTTATAGATAGTGCTATAATATGTGTCGAACAGTAGTAAGCGCTATGTGTGTGTGTGTGCGCGCATGCCAATAACATATGAGCTGAAGCGCACGGGATGATAGACGCGTTGATATAGCTAGGTCTCAATGTGTCTTCAAAGGCTGCAGGTTTAGCAATACTATGTGAGTGTAGATTATAAAGACCTGACCGTAAAACTAGCAGAACATTTGCACGAATTGCCAGAAGAGAGTCGTTAACAGGGTATTTAATTGTCAGGCAGGTTTTCAGTTTACAATATGGTTGCAGTCACAGAAGACTATGGTTGGGTACAGTGCCGCCATCAATTACGATTATTTTACTGGGGAATTTACAAAGAGGCCTCCATGATTCACGCGTAGCTTCCAGCACGTATTGGCAATGTTTTGTGCGATTGCACATATCTCAAGACTTAAACCTACGAAGGCTTAATAAAATGTCAAAGAGTCAATGTGTAGTATTATGTAATTATAGTATATTTATATATGTTTCAGACTATCAATAGAGTACATTAAGTGACATTTGACATATAGTGCATGCAATACGCAGGCTACGCGAGGATGCTATATACTTATGCCCGCTCCAACGACCTCTATCATAACAGAGCATCTGTAAGATGATGCATCATTGTTGGCATTAAGCTGGCTATAATACCCAAAATCTTTGGACAAAGCCACCTGTTTTAATAATTTGTTTTACTTCCTACCTTCATAGCTAAATAAGATTAATTGGCAAGATTCTGCCATGAGCAATTGGAAGGTCCCATAAAGAAGCCATTCAACTGATCCTTCTCCCTTTAAGTAGGCTATAAAGAGACCAATGAATGGTGCTGTCAGAGCAAACACAACCGACAATAAGCGCTTTACTTTGTAATAACGGGGAATATTCGTTGGGAAGAAGGTCTTTTGTATCGTGTTCCTCGGGATTGTAATGTTGCTGTTTGTTTGCCAGACATCTGTCTCGGATTCAATCGAGGGCCGACAGCAAAACCGAAGGGATCATCAAAGAACAAGGTAATTTCTATCAAGCGGGGGATCCAGGAAGCGTCACAGGTCATGTTTTTTTCAACTTCTAAGATGTGTCACTTAAGCCTCTAATGAGATTGTCGTCTTGTATTGTATTCGGTTGCGGTTTTAGCAGATTAGACACCGGACGTTTAACCGACGATGACATCATGAGAGAATATACCCTACTTAGCAGTAAACACATGCGGCTTACACCAATCTAATGAGCTATTCTGGCACAAAATGTGCTCTATCAGTACTTGTGAGCTACTTCATATGGTAGAGAACATGTTGAGGATGTAAGACAACGCACCGACACGCATCGCAAGTCGCTGCCATCTACCAATACTACACCGAATTACGCTGACGTCCACAGCCATTTCCAAGCTTGAAGGCATCAGACCGCGAAGTCTGAACCGTAGCTGCCATCTTCAGTCTGTCAGGCGTCTCGCTTATAGATTACCGTGCGTGTAAGTGCTTACTATTAAGCTCCGCCTTCATAACCACCCGACACCTCAGTGGTGGTAATTGTTTTTAAATTGTGCAATCGAAAAATGGCTTTCAAGCGGTGCGCTGCCAACACCAACCGATGTGGTTGAAGAAATCAGCCAATAGACCCCTTCGTAAATATTGAATGTGCGCAGCGTTCCGCGCGATGCTTCGTCGGCTGGGAATTATAACACAGGTTGATTTGCCGTAAGCGATTATGCGCACAAAGTTTTGACAGACATAGGTCGTCGTATTCAAACACATTGAGAATCCGGTCAATGATTTATGAAAACACAATGCGTTATATATCATGATCAGCTGATGTCAGTCGTTCATAAGAGTATAAGGTCGCTCTCTTCGACTGCGTCAGCGCTGGTCATAGTTCTCCTTAATTAAAATCCCGGTCGTTCGAAAATACGTCAAGAGGACCTGGTCGAAGTAAATTAACATATCTTCTGGTTTACATAAGTTAACCGGCGTTTAGGATTACATCTGAACATGTACTGTGACTTGTTTGATTATTTCTATTTCTATATTGCCAGCGAATGGTATCCACTAGGACATTTTGTAAACTGAGTGTGAAGTTCACTGATATTTGCTATATTTGAGCGCATCAGTGTTGTTTCTTTGTTACGCCTGCCAATGAACCGTTAATTAGGTCTATCGAGATGATATTGTTGATGAAACAATATCACCATGAATAACAGAAAAAAACTGGATTTGGTTCCCAGAATGCACTACACTTAGAGCGATTGGTATCAGTCGGGTAAAATAATACTGTAAGAATGTAAACACAATTACGCTAACTCTAATTCTATTTTTCATTTGCTATTTACTTTATTAACTCTTTCAAAGATCAAATATAGATGCGTACGAATTGTATGGAAAATAGATGCCCGGACACGAATTACATTTTTATTAATGACTTCGAGGCCCTTTTGATGCTGGGATTTACAGTGTCATTTAATTATTATTGCTATACCAGCTGTAATGTTCTATTTGCTTAAGTCATTGGATGCGGCTCTAATAATAGATTCATTGCTATAAGCATGTTCGTGTTATAATGAATATGCACCAATGTTGTAATGTTACTAATGGAATGCATTAAAGGGACAACCGTTTGCTGTCGTCTCTAAAACCATAATATTAGAAAGTGCGTATAGATAATAGACGATGCACACAGTTGATATTAGCACTTCCCATGACGTCGAAGCAAAGTTGGATTACATTTGTAGGTCGTTATGATTGCTTCATACAATAACGGTTTATACATTGGCAGCAGGTAATACCAAATATTTCAAATATGATCAACACATATCGATTGCGACAGCCCAAAATATGCTTATGTTATATACTGCCTATACGGATATGCAGCAGCCGCGCATTACCTTACTGTCGTTAGACAGAGCATGTGGCTCGTCTTGAATGTGGGTGCATATAGTTATGCATATGTGACTCGTTTTAGGACCATGTGGTAAGTCTATCTTATCAAAGAACCACATTGGATCCCTTACTGGACGGTAATCATGTATGAATCTACAGAGTCACTTGGACATACGTCAGCAAAATTGTGTTTGCAATGTTTCTTACATCCCGATGGGACTAAATATCTACAAAGTAACGTCAAAAGACAGAACGTCAAATGTGGGTAGATCCCGAGGTATATATCCGACAATGATTTCATTGCATTACGATCACATGGATTTATTTTTTTTGTACAGGCTAGCTCTCTCTGTTAGGATTATGTAGCTAAGACTTTAAAAACATACGATTACAGCCCAGTTGCTGTATTAAAAGTGTTTATTGACTCTGCAGAAGCCCTTATTAGAGGACTACTGACAGATGACCGCTAAGATATCATTAATCGGCCATTACATCATAAAATGACATTATTCCAATTAGACTTTTTTTCCCTCGTTTTTTTCATGGAATGTGTGCGTGTTCAATAAGACTAAAACATCCTAGTAGTAGAATTACTAAGAGGCAATAACATTTGAGAATAATTGGATGGTACGTGTAGCTGGCAGTACCGACCAATTTATCTATAACATCAACATAATGTTGATGAAAATCCGCATTTGGCTGAGTCATTGCATTATCGATGCTTCCCGTAAATCAATAATGCTACAAAATTATGGGCGGCAGATCTATCATTCGTTTGTATACTCCACATTTGATTTGTTGTTGCGAATATCACACTGTGTCAATATGTTCATGCCACATTGGTGAACAATGGTATCCCCTATTCATTTCCTGAGACGTTAAGCCATTTATTCAAATGAAGAAGGATTTATATCAACAAAGTAACCGCAGAAGCCAATGGAATATCAAATGTAAGCATTCTTCCCAAATAATTGTCAACGGTGCATTGCTGATTTCATGAAATATAATTTGTTCTATTGGTTTTGTAGACTTGTAGGGCATTAAAACACCACACACGATTCCAAATGGTCTATCGCGCAACGCAATTTTTTAAAGGTGTTACTTACTCTTTATTCAAACTTGATACATATATGATCCCTACCTCCAGCGTAAAAACTATCAGAGATCAAAAGACTTAACCGCTTGCATATGGCAAACTACCCACAAAGCCAATGGGGCATGTTGATGCACCCTTTAAATAAAATGTACGATAATTTCATTAAAAGATGCAAATAAACACGGGTGTGGTGTTGCAGCTTGGGCCTTATAAGTGGCTATTAGGGACTATTACAGACCGCAGTACTACACACATGGCTTGTAAAACAAACTCCTCCCGTTTTCGTTCGTTAATACCGGTGATTGCGCAATTTAGCCTTATTGTGTCCATTGCAAATGTGTGTATTGAGTCTATTCACGAAGTAGTGTTCAACAGAGTGGTGTGATTGTTTGCATATAGTTAACAAAAGTTATTTTTGCTTAAGCTGAAAATATTCTCGTTATCTAGCGGTGTATAAAGATGGAGTTAAAGCTATGAGAAGTATCTATCAATTGGTGAACTTTCATGCATTCAGCATGTTGGTGATACAAAGCATAATTGCACGCAGTTTGCAGCCATACACCCTTCATCCATGATGTGTTTCCGTTCTCCCTTTTGCGTCGAGGCCTCGACCAGTAGTGACATCTGGTTTATAGTAACGCCGGTCATGCTATAGTTGTAATAAACATTTGAAGGACAGATGATTAGAAAGCTCAATGGAACTGCGACCCAGTCCACAATAGGTAAGCATTAGCGGCATTGTACTTCTTACTTCAGACAAGTTGGAATATATCCCTTAACCCAATCGCGCCTGTACGAACCCTACTTTACAGCCCCGAACATGATAACTTCATGGTCATCTCTTGCCTGAGTACAATCAATTTCCGCTAATACGTCAATCTAACTGATGTCATTGCATTTAGTATATATGATAGATGCTATGTTCTCAGTCATATATGGCAATTGACAAACAGAGGAAAGATAACTAGATAAGGTACAAGCAAACTCGCTGTACAGATTGTTCATTGATGATAATACCTAACGTTACTAAAACAACAATCCTTATGTTGCCGTGACAACATGAAGGCATATGTAATGGGCGATCACAATGAGCACGAAGCTCTTCTATACCACCAATGCATATACCTGCTTACAAAGAACTACCAGGTACAAATGCACCCTGAAAAACGAATATGCTAATAGACACACTATATATGACTCAAAATGCAAACATATGCAGTCAATTATACTAAATGCCGGTGCACACATTGCAGTTCGGATATAAAGAACATCTACAAATCGCTTTATTTATCATCATATTGTTTATTATTCCCATGTCAACCGCCACTAATACACTTGTACCTAGAACCCCACAACGCGATACAGATGTGCAGATTATAGCTCGATGTGGCATGGAACCAATTTCCAGGTGGTTGGCTAATTCATTATACGCAGTGTATTTCCAATTGTACGATAAAAAATGATATCAATGTTAAGCACATTGAGCATCACCAAGGTTTGCTACGGCAGATCTCTAATCCTCGCATAAGCAGTACTGCAAAACTATAAAAAACATATATCAGGGCTGATATTATATTTCGCACATATGATAAATCAATAAGGTATAAAAAACGATGATTATATATGCTAGCTATGCCTATGAACAAATGGGAAACCGATTGACCAAGATAACCAGTTTTTGACTATAAGAAGGTTTTGTCAGAAGTTGTACTTTACATTGTGCTGTGTCCACCACTACAGTTAACTAAATGAAAAAGCGTGCTGGGCAAAGGATGTAAGGAGTGCTTTATTGCATCTTATTTACTCCAATTAAATTAGCCGCGCTACCACTTTCACGTTAGAGTTAATGGAAAGCTTGCACCTAAATATACCATTAAACCTTATACAAAAAGCTTATAGTTACTGCTAAAGGGCTAACTCTAATGGGCTAATGCGGTTAGCATTTCCACACACCCCCACCATCACGTGGGCGTGACAATGACATAAACAAAAGCCCGTGGAACTGTTGGTCGATCAGAACGCGCCTCCCATATGTCCCAAGATTTTAAGACAGACATTATGCAAAACAACGGAACGAACACAACTGGCGTTTTAAAACTTTTTGTGGGCAGTGAGCCCACTTACCATCTCTATAAGCTATTTGCAATATCCAAAATATCAACCTGAGAATGAAGGACGTGAATGATAGCCTGACAGCCATAACAATACTTATCATGTTCAGGTTTAGTTATTAGGCCATTGAAACCAAAAGCAAGGTGGCCCAAAGTAATTTCTGCAGGTGGTTATCAACGTTACCCTATGGATCTCCAGGAAACTTATGCGTGGAATGTCGGAACACATAATCATTGTTTTACTCAAATGATACGTAAAGTTGTGCGGATAGACCATCCACCGATGCTTTTGCGGAGGCTAGTGATACAAATACGGGAAAAACGAACGCGCAATATCAATAAGAGAATACCTTTCACTTTTCTATGACCATGACAGTAGTATTGGGTCGGGGTTGCACTGTGAATAATGCCTAAGCAGGTCTCTTCCTTATTACTACACTTAGATTTTGAAGGATCTCAAGTCAGAATTTTAGAATGGGGTATGTGCTTTATCGTAGTATGGCGCCATTTACATGGTGGTAACGTTTATTTATTCAATGCATGCGGAAAATCCTAACAAGAAAACCTGAATGAAGTTTGTAATAGGTCTTTGTATCCATGCGATTAATATTATATACAGCATATGCTTATACGTAACATTGGAACGATTTAAACATTTGATTTCTCGCACGAATGACAATCAAGAATAAAATAACAAGTTTTGTGTTTTTGATATATCGTCACGAGTACCATGTTTGATGCACTTGCAGGACATTACAATAAAATACATTAAAAGGTGCGATAGGGATCGGATCTCAACAGCGAGACTTTACTCTAACCCAGTTAGACACATATACATAAAATATACATATATAAATAAGTAAATATACATATATGCATATATATGTATATATTGATATATCTATTTATATACATATATATATATACGTATAAATATATACATTTATATATACATATATATATATACATGTGTAAATATATCAAGATATATATATATATATATATATACATATATATATATTTATGTATATATATAATTATTTATATATATATAAATATTTATATAAATATATTTATATATATATCAATTATATATGAATAAAATACACCCATATATATATATTTAGACATGTATATATACTTATTCAAAAATATATATATATATATGTTGCTGTATATATGGATAGAGATATATTTACATATATAGATAAATATAAATATATAAATATTAAGAAATATATATAAAAGAAATAAAAATATAGAGATATAGACACAGATATCTAAATCTTCCTATATATATAAATAAATTAATATATAAATATATATGTTTATATACATATACAAAGATACATATATATATATACATAAATATATCTATATATATATATATAAATTAATACATATATATAAATATATATTTCAATATACATTTATATATATACATACATATGATTTTTTTATTTCCGATATTTATATATATATATATTATATATATATGTTTATATATGTATATATATATATACATATATATATATAGATATATATATATAAATATATATATATATATATATATATATATTTTTATATATATATATTGATATGAACGCAACCTTTTTGGGACAATCGACCAACACTTTTGGAACACATCTTGGCACTCGACGTGAGTTCCAAAAAAGTCAAGACCTTTATGTTATAACGTATATTATCTCCATTCACATTGATCCAATGCAAGGTTTTGGCTCATGCATAGCGCAGGAACTAGCAAGGGGCGTTTTAAAATGTTTATATATTAGACTAACGACATTTTTGGTACTCTGCCTTGAACCGCATTTTTCTCGTTATTATCCGATATATCATAGAATTACTTCCTTCATGAATATATCCTAACAACGTGACATTCGATAGAGGAAACAAAATCATATATATTTTGTTTCGACGTTTTTTCCAATGAAACTGGAGACAGATATATATTCGGCTGGACAAGCCGAAAGTTATTTTGGTACACAAAATATATAAGTTCAATAAAACAATGAAAATGAAAAGTAAGTTAACGAAACCGAAACATTGTGCTTACTTACTAACAGAAAACAACAAATGATCATCATATTACACATGTTTTGTCGCCTCCAATGTCCCAAAATGGTTGGTTTTTTTGCTACATGTTCAAAATAGTCGCATTCGTATGTATGTATATTTATATATATATATATATATATATATATATATATATATATATATATATATGCATATATATATGTGTGTGTATGTATATATATATATGTATATATATATATAAATATATCTCTGCATATATATAATTATATATAAATATATTTTATTCATATATATATATATATATATATATATATAAATATATATATATATATATATATATATATATATATATATCTATATATATATATATATATATATATATATATATATATCTATATTGATGTATATATGTATATATAAACGATTTTTCGATTCATAGTATCTCTGTGGATTACGGTATAACATTGTGCTATGTTAAGATCAAACCGGGCGGTTATTTTCATTTCAAATGAGGCATATCTATTTGCAGACATTTCCGCCGACTCCCCGCTCAATGCCTCTACGACAATATTAACTAACACGCCCTGTTTTAGGCTTTTCTAAGATAAAAGTGTTCAGCTCAAAGGGAAAGGTACACGAGTTCTTAGTCATTTTTGATACTGAACTCTTGGAGTTGGTGCTTAAACTACTGATGTAAAGGTGCGGCTACTCTGTGTTAGCTTGTAAAACTCATCAGCCCCAAAGCAGTCATCATATGATATTTGTGGAAGCTTATGTTAACTGACCAAAGACAACTTTTCTATGGCTCTTATCTTTGCAGTCGCCATTATTTAAATATTTGGTATGAAGTAAATTATCGCGTCTGCATGTGAATATCCACGCTTCGTGTAATGCCCATCCAGTAGTTATTGACTGATGAGAGTAACCAAAAGCCCATCGTGTAGTTTAAACATCTATATGATACCATACCTTTAAGATAACAATTCCACTACAAACGCTTCCCAAGGCTGGTGAACGAATTTCCTTACAGTCATATCTGCAGTCAATTGTTTACGTGGCCTGTGTCGCAATTGCTTCTGGGAATAACGGACATCTTCAAATAGTATACCGTCTCTACCCATTACTACACTTGCATAACGCAATATGGATGGGCTGATTGCAGCTCGATTAAGTATGGACCCAATCTTCCTGTGGTTGGCTATTTCATTTTATGCAGAGTATAGCCCATTTTACGACATATACTGTGATTGACGCTCAGAATGTTGATCGTCGCTTAGGTTTGCAACGGCACTTAGATGTTTCCGGAGTCTTGCTCTATCCCCAAACGAGTTATCCGATGACATATTATCTAATCCACTGGCTATTGTGCATGTTATAAATCAACACGGTATATAACAATGCTTGCATATGCTATCATGGTTAATTTATGTTGACAAAACAATTAACAACCATACATTTATTGCACCTATATAAAGAGGCGTCAACATTATGAGCTATATACAATCAGCGTATCTTGTCTTTCGTACTTTTTGCAATGTTCGGTATTATATATAAGAAGGTGCCGGGGTTATTCGTTTCACCCAATGCGTTGCCTGAATTAATCCTTTTTTAACACATGTAAGGCTTGTTAAATGCATATTCCAAGATGTAGTCTCCTATGAAATTGATATGAAGTGTAAAGCAGCAACTGCCTAGAAAGCTGATTATATTCCCCCACCAAGATGAATTTCGTGGTGCACAGTGCGTTGTGCTGAGCGCATTTGTCTTATTTGATATGCAGTTATGAAGTATAACATTTATAGTAGGTTGTTTAGTTAATGACAAATGTTTTCAACGTTTAAATATTTGAAAATACATTGAACGGTGGTTTGTTATGTTCGAATTGTCTACGATTGAAGGAATATTTGAGGGTTTTAGAAGTCAATAGATTTGTGATTATTCACGCCAATAGTTGCGAATTGAATATTGTCAGATAAGTGTTAATTTAACAAACATATTTGTTTGATGCCAAGAAGTCACGAGAAGCATCAATTTATTAATAACTTAAAAGCCTAAAGCATTGTGTTGAAACAAGGCAAATTAACATATAGATTTTACTCAATGGTTTGGCCTGTTGTGATTGTATTCGGTCCATCGATGTAGCCTATGTAAAATGTCGCGGTTTCTACCATGCAGGCATATACAATATATCATAATCCTTAATGTTTAATGCGTGCAGAGCAACAAGGAACAACGTTTCACTGATCTCCGAACAATCCACTAGTAATCTGCAATCATACAGGTACGACCATATAAGGTATGGGTATTTGCTTTTGACAAAGCATTCTCCCGTGGATTTCGAGAATTCTAAATACAGGTTGTCTGCAAACAATCACTCCACATTTGGCTTGCCTTGTTTACATTAAAGTGTAAGATGATCTAGGTGTACTGAATACGCGCTTAAGGTAGGAGAAGACTATGATAAATATGACTGCTTCTTTGCAATAATAAAATAACCTGATGATAGTCCGCACACCACCGTTTTGTCAGGTATATTTACACAAACATTTAAAATAAATACTAAGAGCATAAGCGCATGTCTTAGATATATTGGCAAGCACCTCAGCTCTTGCTGAGCCAGCTGCTGAAATACTTCATGAGTTATTAGCATTATCAAAGTGGATAATTTCTACTGACCTGCAACTTAGAGTTAAGTGCTATTGTCATTCAAGCGCATAACTTGACTGATTGTAATATCTATATGCGGTACATATCGCCTCCATGCAGACCAATATGATGTGATATTGTTTGGATCATCAGTGCAATAGGAGATACACTGTTGGATAACATCGTAATTGGGTTCATTTTGTATCGCAGTCACCACGAGTTGGTTGGGTCGTAGGATGAATATGATCGTGAAATGTTAATACATAGGTAAGTTTTGGTTGCGTGGGTGTTGCTTGTTGTTGCGCAACCAGACCGCATGAAGTGGTATTTATTTTCTGCACAGCTTGATAAAGTTTGCCTTAGACTTCAATACAATGCAATAGATGATCTATTACTCATCTACATATATCTTCGCTTTGATGTCCGAAATAGTGTTAGTTTGTGTTCATCTCTTATTTATATTATAGAAACATCCCCGTTTCCGTATTGGGAACGTCGATTATTCATGCGATATTTGATTGGTACATACATTCAGCATGTAAAATGGAAAAAGAATAATTTACTAATATGAGTAAATAATTTAACGCTATGACCCTGGTCGTTGAGTATTCATGTACTATAATGCAAGAAAGTTTTAGTGAAGACTGATTTCACTGATCACTGATCAGATTTAATGGTAGACTAGACTTTGGTACCTGCACTATCCATGTACAACTGTCAATCATGTGGACCTGATCTTTGCCCTTGACACTAACAACTCAGTAGATTGAATGCCTTTGGTGAACACGTTACCGGCGTATTCTGAGGCTGAGCCATTAACCCGGCACACTCAAGTAGGACTGGTAGTCGTACATGCAATCGAATAAGCAAGATATCCATCATTGCAACATATACGAAGATCATAACAACGGTTGCAAAATGGATCCACGTGCATGCGGGTATATGGTAGCAAATGGTAAGTTTTAAATCAAAAGGTTCTCCATCGGCAAAAGCAAAATCAATTTGCCACGAGAAATCCCAGGTAATCGCACAATTTGATGACATTAGATAAGATTGACAAATGTGGCATTGAATATCGGGCGACGAAAACCTCCAGCATTTTATGTCGACGATTTTATCGGAATCTCTATTGAATAGAGTGCAGTCAGTTTAATTAGGACAGAAGCCCAGGCAACTGTAGCAACTAAATAGAAATGAAGAATAAAAGTTTGACATTGCTTACATCATCAACAGAAGGCAATGATTGGACACCACCCTTATGTTCTGTATATATTTCATATATATATAATAAAAATAATCATATATATATATATATACATATATATGTATATATATGGATATATATAATATATATATATATATAAATACATATATATATATATGCACACATAAATATATATATATACATATATATATTTATATATTTATATATATTTATTTATTTATTATACATATATATATATTTACATATATATTTTCATATATATATAAATATTCATATATTTATATTTATATAAATATGTATATATATTTTTTACAAATATATATATATATGTAGATATACATTTATATAAATAATATATATATATGTACATGTACAATATATATATATATATAGACATAAATATATATATATAAATACATATATATATATTTATATATATATCTCCCTCTATCTATATATATATTTCTACATATATATATGTACACATATGGATATCTCTTTATATGCCTCTATATATATATATATATATATATATCTCTATATATATATATATATATATATATATATGAATATATATTAGCACGAACGCGACATTTTATGGACAAACCGCCAACCTTTCGTTGGATATACCAGTATGTCCACATAAAGTCAATGCACATTTTCGTCCATAATAATTGAAAATATGTTGGTTTGTCCATTCGAATGTGATAGTTTAGTCTAAGTAACGTACAAATATAATCTTTCACGCGTGATTTCTTTGGATTTTGATATAATAGCGAAATAAAATTTTAACACTTATCCATTCGTTGACATAACCCGCACACCTCAATATCTTCCATACAATCATATATATTTCGATCCAAATTGCCGAAATAATGTTTAATCATGTGTGTTGGATATGTTTATTTAGAAATTGAAATATTTTTTAATTTCATTACCGCAAAACTAAATTTGTCTCCATATTCATTAATTTACAACATTGAATTAGATCGCAAAAATGCTACCAATGGTTCATAATAATCACATCAACAACAAATATTATGTTTCTAATCCATGATGACTGAAAATGATTGAAATATTTCGGTATTCCGCAAATATTCAACAATATATATAAGCACGAAAGGTTGGATTTATATGCATGACTTAATGTCTTGACCTTTCGTGGACGACCTTTCGAGGACCAAAAGTATATACCAGGAATAAAAAGTGAACAAAAGATTTTTATTCGCATTAAACTATTGCATTGAATTAATTGAAAAATGCCGAATCAATAATCGATAATTAATGATAGCCAAATTGTACAAAAAAATGTGTCCACGGATGATATAATTTATATATATATATATATATATATATATATATATAGATAGATATATATATATATAGATATAGATATATAGAGATAGATATAAATTTATATACATATAGATAGAGATATATATATATATATATATATATATAAATTTATATACATATATATATATATCTATGTAAATGTATATATATATATATATATTTATATATATATGTCTTTTATATACATATATATATACAAATTAGATTTCCTGGTAAATTTTCCAAATAGTATTTTGTTTATTCAAATAATGAATAAACATATATATATTTAATATATATATATATATATTTATATATATATATATATATATATATATATATATATACATATATATATATATATATATATGTACATATATACACATATATATATATGCACACATAAAATATATATATATATATATATATATACATATATGTATATATTTTATATATATATATATTTATATACATATATATAACTAAATATGGATATATATATACATATATATATATAAATACATATTTATATATATATAGAGATATTTATATATAGATATATATATATATAAATACATATTTATATTTATATATATATAAATATATGCATTTACATAAGCACACATAAATATATATATATACACACATATATACATATATATATATATATATATATATATATCTATATATATATATATATGTATATATTTATATATATGTATATGTATATATATATGGAAAGCATATATTACTTCCCTGATTGGACTGTAAATCTATGCGTCGCATGTAATTATGTATACGCTGTATACATGTATTTCTTTAGGCGACTTACGTTCAAATATGGAAAAAAGCCCTTATTTGCGTCAGAAATCTGTTTTTTTTAAAACACAGATCGTTATGTTTAAGGGAACAGGTGGCGGTTGATGCAGAATTGTCGCGTATTACTGAGCTGGTTAGGTGGTATATAGTCGTGGTTTGCTATGATTACGATCTTTATGGGTACCTCATATGTCAACCAAACAAGGTCATGAAAAAGAAGTGTTGTTGTCGAATATCCAACAGAAAAGCCTCATAGAGTTGCGGCGCACGTTTACACATAAATTCAATTTTGTCTTTATGTCGGATACACTGTTCTATGTATCTTCCGAATGATTTCAAGTCTGATGAAAAGCAATGGTAAATATTCAAACTATAGACAGGATCGAGGGTCTTTATATTATAGCAATGAATCATCCCTGAGAGGACAATAAAGCAATCCTTAGATACGGTGCCCTTTAGGATTTGGCAATGACTTCTTCATTAAACATTATCTCAGGCAATAACTAAAAAGCCTAGCAATCGACCTGGTATAGCGTTGATGACTGATATGTTATCTAAGGTATTGACGTAGTGGGTTACTAAAGTTAATGCTCACATAATTAGTATATTCAGCGAGAACCGCTATTCGGTGTTAGTAATGGTTCGTTAGGGGAGAAGTTGAAAGACTATACCTGCATGAAAGAGGTTTTCCGGTAAAAATCAGGGAATAACAGGCGCTCTCAGCATGTTTCTGATATTTGAGTTTGTATTCTGCCTCTGCTTGTCGTGACTCCCGGTCTTGTTCTAAGTTGCTTTAATTTGGCTCTGCAGTTATTCACAGTCGGGATACAAGTTATGTGGTCTCAGTAATCAACTACATTTCGATGCAATAGTGCAGTATTTCATTGATTTCTTAACGCACGAAGTTACACTTATTTGATCATATTTACCATACATACTGGTCTGTCAGTGTTGATAAAGATATTATCTTGGTGGATATATGATGGGACCTGCGTAAATGAATCATAAGACGCTATCAAGACGGAAGAAAAGGCGACTTACATTTGCACATAATCCTCAGTATCTTGGGATCTTGTTGATGCGTAAACAAATATAACGGAGGTGCTGTTGTATCGAATCCATGGCAATTTGAATGTACGATGAGCAGATACATCTGAAGAACTAAACACTGCGTGTTTAATAGAACCTATATAGGTTAGTTAAATCCGGTGATAATGAAACGTTTCTTCTTCATACTATATACGATTGTCACTGATCACATTTGTGACAATAATGACGTCCTCTATGTTTTTGTCTCAAGCATGTCATTTAATTAGAACTCTCTCCCGGTATTCCTCGTTATCTAGTCTGATTACAGAGGTTTATAATTGATGATGAGTTTAAGCATTATTGTGTTGATCTTAATGTCAACAAAAGCCAACCTTCTCAAGTGTAAGCTTATATTTTGCGCAAACATGTTGGCCTAAAAATGTTGTTCATTACTGCGGCGAACCCCTTTAAAACAATGGCATAGTACCATCGGGAAACGATTAGGTTATATGTCAAAACTTGAATTGAGTAAATGATAACAAATTATGCAACGTCAACCCTCCAGTGCCTGTTATATTTAGACGACTAACGCTTGACACAAAAAGTTCCGCAGTATTACATAATGATGAATAAACTGTCCTTTCAAGATGCAGAAGCTGTTCATTTATTCGCAAGATATAATTTATTAACCAATTTCCAAACAGATTATAGGAAGATTACTTAGGGCTGGGAATGTTCAACTTTCTCGCAATATGCGGCTGATGTATCATACATTCAGATCGCATGTTCACCTGGACCACTTGGGAATTGGTCTTTTGCGCAGATGTCACTGCCCGAACGCCTCAAGATATGTTTACGACAGAGTTTGTATCGCTTGACATTACTACAGCTTTTGCCTCAGGAGACTCTGGATCATTCTACATTATTCAACAATCGCGCGGTTGACATCAAATTCCAATGCATATATAATCGAAAAAAAAGTTTATATCCGCGTTATTTTCTGGCTATTTTTGAGATGTTAATCTATTATCATCCGTAAATGAAGAAATAAAATAAACATTCGCTTAATCTAAAAATGGGTATGAAATCTTTACTATCTTCAAGTCTAACATTAAGGCATATATGTGAGGTAGGTAAATTTTAAAAGCACAAAAAAGGACCCTGAAATTCCCGTTCAATAATTGAGAGACACCATTGGCTTATATATGTACGATTACGACATCTGTTGTCAGCTTTTTATTAACAACTATGCAATCATTATTGCGGCTAGCATTGGAACTGTTACATAAAACTCAAATGTACATGCAACCACGAGGTCTCGTCGAACTCTAATGGAACAAATATATAGTCCTCCGATGAATTTCTAATGTTATTGAATCTTATCAGATGATACTGTGACGTGTACCTCAATGCTCGAACACATTGGTACATCACAAGTGCAATCAGTACGCTGCTTTGTATGCACTTCGTACATTTGTGTGAAGTTGTTGATGCACTCAATTAATTATTTATGGTTTGCTGGAGATGTGTAAATCTGGGGTTTATACATGATTGGCTCTGCCCCTAGTTTTAGTCATAACAACAAACACCAGCGATTAAAATACGGAACCCATCACCATATATCTTTCGCAAATTGTCAACTAGATCATTGTCACTCCGACCCTTTGCTTTACAAGCCCATTTCTCAACGCTTTGCGAAACATGGCCGATATCCTCATGGCTAAAATGACTTATTCATTCAAAGTGATAAGAGTATATTGCATTATAAGATGCTAAAATACAATGCAGACAATCCATTTGATTGAGTCAGAAAATAAGACCAGATAACTATAGTCAGAGGAAAATACAACAAGCATATTACTTATCACAGGTCGACAGAATATGAACTTGCATTTGAGACGACGAATTTCCGTGTCATTTCTATGAATGCAAATGCACGCGATTGCCGACTCATTATTAATGCTACGATGCTAAACAAGCAGCTCAGACTAAAATATCCGCATTCTATTGCATCCAAATGGCTTTCTAATGAAACCTACGAGTTATTATTGCTCTCAGCATAGCATCAGGGCGGAGTTTCTGTAAAATGGTATAAATCATGCCAACTAAAGGAGTGATATATAGCCTAACCATCAGTGAGATCACACCAGGACTGTGAATGAATTAATACAGCAACACGGTGTAATATATTCGAAGGATGTTGGTATGATCACAGTGGCTAACAAGTTTTCTAACACAGGCACTGGCCTCGGAATTGTTGTGTTCCACCATTAGGTAGCTAGATGGTCTGCTGCAATACCGTGCGCAGATCATTGATCGGATGGGCTGACTAGCATCAAATGATCACAATACGGATCACCAGCAACAGCAGCAGCATTGATACTGCTCACGATTGTACATGAATAAATTGAAGATCACTTGACAATAATTGCCAATGTTATTTGAACAACTGCACAGACAGTGCATTAATTGACGATGCGTCTTCAATTATTGACAAGTACAGTCCCCCTCGTAAAACACATGTCACACTCATATTATTCAAGTGGAAGAAAGCTCTTTTATAAACATGTGTTCTCCTGAAATCAGTCTTCATGTATCGCGGCATCGACAATGAACATTTTTGATGTCCGTGAATTCATGAAACAAAATAGTATGGGTAGCAAAATGTTTTGTTTGATCGTGCCTAAATTCAATCGTCTTCAATATATGTAATATAATCATCATGAATACCATATCCACCGGTAACAATGCTCTTGCCTTATTCAACCAGCCATGCCAAGTTTACATATCCTACTTCAAATGTTAAGGCTTGATTTGTATCATTATTTGTCATTTATCTGCTATAGAAGGATTTATTGATGTAAGCGTCACAATTCATCTGCTTGCAAGAAAGACATAATGTACGATATTTGATTTTCTCCGCGCTGGATTACGCCTGTTAGAAGTGTTCACTTTCGTAAATGCACCATTTGATGTTTTGTTTTATGCCTCTTTTCGGTGCTTTTTAGTTTGTTGAGGTAACGGCCAAGTTATCCGAGCTAGCGCGGCTTGTCATACATACATTTCCGAACCTGCTCTCACCGTTTTTTTCTACACCAAAACGCTACCCGAAGATAAATGGTCAACGTCGGTTGCAATGATTTTTATATATACTTTTTCGTATATAGACTATATATAGCACAATGCAGGATAAGGTGCCATGAGGGCAAACATTAGCAGTTTGGTTGTCATGCACACATTACCGGCACCATCGACCTATAATTTGAGTTATCGATGATGTGTCCTTCAGAGTAAAAATTGAACATATTTGCCAAGGCGAAAATGATCACCGTCTATTTAAACCTTATTCGAGTTTGATGCTGGCAAGGAACCTCAAGCAATACATGTAATTGGTGGAGCTGCAATATTGCTTCTACCATGATCAAAAATCCATTAGATTCGACATTGTAACCATTAGTCATAAAAGCTATAGTTAATTAACTTGTAAACCAAGTGGCACAATTGATACGAGCCAACCTATATTGATTTTAGTTCTTTGCACTGAACCTATGGTGCGACAATAAAATGAAATATTAGGGTTCTAGGTCACAATGAAAAGCAAGGTTATGTCGCGACTCTGATGGGCGTGGGTGATTGCAATGTGTGGCCGGCATCCCTTGCCATCGCCATCTCAGTTCAAATCCGTTGCTAAAAATACATTCATGCAGTCAATGTAACCATATTGATGATGGTAACATTATATGTTGCGATGACTTCCCACCCCTTTTGTCAAAATAAACATTAGAAATATCTACATTTTACACATGGAGTTACAGGAGCGGGTGTATGCCTATAGATGTAAGATGTAACTTCGTATTAACACCATATAAACGATATCCAGGAGGCATGCAGTTATGATAAGTTTACTATACGTACCAAAAGCATTTATACAATGCGTTCATTTGTTGGGCAAATCCAACATTCTTATATAATTAATCACATATTGCTGCAAATACGATGATTATATGGCACACGGCAGACTTATCGGCTTGTTTATAACTCAGCGTCCGCCCCTTTAATTAGCACTGCAAATATACGCCTATTTTTGCCAGGAATTCTTGTTTTGCTGGTGCGCCATTTGCATGTTGCGGTAACGGCACATCCGTGCTGGCGGGAGTTATAGTAGGAGTTTAAATGTAAGCAATATATATCAGTGACAAAAATAGAAAGAGGAAGGAAGTCTCAAGGACAAGAGAGATATGCAGCCTATGTATCAATGACACATCTCTGGAGTACCATCATATGTCTTCGACGACAGTGATCGATATTGGAACTCACAATCGATTTTCCAATTTGCCAAACAGCCGACAGAATTAGACAACGGCTAGATCTTCGAATGTCTATACAATATATGTCTGGTTTAATACAGTACTTAAATCCCAACTACACGCACTCATCGTCTTCATTAACATTAATATTGTGCTTACCAATATTTGCTTGGTTATTACTCACTGCGATACTAAATATTGTCTTGCTAATATTTTTGTACTGCGTCCTGGGTTTTCGCAAAACTATACCTTGCCAAAACGTGTGTGTCTGGAGACTTGCGCTTTTTCATGGCTGCCAGCTAAATGATCCAACACTATTTTCAAAACCACTGAACAGTGTGCATCTCTCACAATATCACGTATCTCCACCTGTTGTCTAAACATATATCCGCTCCGGCGCATTGGAAGCTTCGATCACTTGTTACCTGAAATCGGCCCCTCGCTTTGTCTGAGTATCATTGAAGAAATGGTTTCAAAATATATATTGCACATTCAAGATATGGTGTTATAAGCATTAAGCTTTGTTTTATGACATTCCCTTAAAATGCTCAGTTAAAGGTATTTAAGTACACCCAAGAATTATATTGCACACTCTCCATGTCCTGAAACATAATCTGCATTAGACCTGGAATGATAGGAGCAAATGAGAATGTGCAGATTATGCGAATTGGATGGTAAGACTTAAGCTTGTTATGTTGCTTTTACTCCAAATCAACCTCTGTGATTTCTTGTAACGGAAAACCACAATCAGAATTGTGGACCAGTTGTTTCCGAATAAAATCAATTTCGTATCGTGCGCACCTCTACGCAACTTAGGAGGCACAAATATAAGTAAAGACAAATGTTTCATAAATTGTTCAAGGGGATTATCAATATATATCCCTGTGTAACTGACGCATGAAACACTGTATGCGCGGTGGCTATAAGGTGCCATACTTAGTGTCATTTATTGCTTCTTGACATCGGATGTGCCGCAAATTATATCTGTGTTTCTGGTTCAGCATCCCATGCGTTATAATGTTGACGCAAGTATCCCTTATGCAAATACATATTACTAAATTAAGTACAAGTCTCCAAGCGCCATACCAAGTAGGAATGATTCCATAATGTTTCTTGATGAACGTCATATAGCTACGCTGTGTACACTACGGAATTTATCATGTTGCAGAAGGGCAATGCTACTTACATATTTCACAAAGCATTGGTTGCGTCACGAACTCTTCTTTGCTATGCAATTAGCCATAAAAGTTCATGGGTCTATATTTAATGAAATGAGTTCTCATTCAACAGGTTTTGTGTTTCGGTTTACCTAACAGAGAGCAATCAATTGATCAACTAATGCTTAGGTTATCGCTCTTCAGCACGTGGTTTGCAAGCCAATTGTCGTTACGTATCTGGCTGGTTTATCTTTGTTTGCAAGCCATGCATCTTACACACACATTACTGCTCGACGTGATTATTGTCGATTTGTTAAACAGCTCTAGGTATCAGTAAATTTATTTGTGTAAAGTGTCATGGTTTGAGACCGGGCAAATACAAGGATATCACCGACATACTGGTTAAATAGACCAGATCGTACTAATAAATTACCGTTCAACTGTATTGGTTAATGATAGTGATGCAAACCGAGAAAATTCAGTTATTTGTAAATTATAAGTCTTTTGAACCGCTACAAAGGCTGTACCACCTATCATCACTACAACCACTGCCAATAATGAAGCATTGATGTATGTTTCACCACACATTGCAGTCAAGTATCAGGATGACATATTAAGCCTCAATAAAATCTGAATTGCTCAACCTGCAACCCGCTTTGGAAGTATATCACACGCACCAAACATTAAACGATACCCTAGGTTATGCATCAAGGTGCTTTTTAACTAACAGATGCCATATAATATCTGAATTTACGAGCATGATTTAAAGTAAAATGAATTATAACTGGCATAAATAGCTTTGGTCTGGACAAAAAAGAGGCCTAGTGATATACCATGCCATTATGATATTTCTTACACATATGTGAATTAACAAATATTCTGCACAAGCAATTAGTAGGAACATATAAAACTAGCTCCTTGTTTATGTAAGCTCTGTCGTATGAATAATTTCTACACAACTTCATTGCTTATGTAACAATATACACAGCATAAAACAAAGATACTCTTAATTGCAAAAGTCAACCCGAATCGGGAAAGGCTGCACCCGACCCGTTTAATGAATTTACCCGCAACAATAAGCATTTATGGCACAATTGAACCGAACACGCAACTAAATAACAAAATTGGCGACAAAATCTGGTTTGTTAGATCACACCACGAATATAAATGGTCAACTTTGGTTGGTTTCTATAAAACAACGCAAGATATTATGCCGTGGGGGAAGCATAAATGCACCATTTATGTTCTTGAGTCGTTGATATATATGATCGCTGAGTAATAATATAAAAGCCAGACATGAGCACACGGCGCTGTCAATGTAAGCCAAAAAATATTTAACCAGAGGATCGAACTGCATGTTGACGAAAGCTAGTTCGAGTATAATATCATGATTAAAAACGCAATAAATGAAGAGAAGCAGAGCCAATGATTGGATGTGTATGTGTGCTCATAAACCGTTACAGATACAGCTATATTTGCGGTGTATCACATTGTCGAAACGCACCTGCGCCATACGGGGCGCAGATCATTCAGGCAATCGGATGCCACACATTGTTATCGGCATTGCAATCGATATTCAACCGTGCTTTGGTATTAGAAAAGTAATAGCCAATGACAGTGATTATGTCGTGTAGCTAGACTGCAGTAAACATCCTCTAATGTGGCAATGAATGTTCATGGTATGCTTTAGACTCCAATTAACTCATTAAAATTACAGCATTTGACCAAAGGCAGATAAAAACACGACGGCTAGGTTTAAGTTCGATGTAACTATCCCTATGCAACGGCAATAAATTAGTGTCTCCAAAAACATATTTGCTTGAACAAATTATTGCTACTTGCAAGGAACATTTTGCTGCATGCACTTCAATCAGCACTAGACGCCCCTTGTCCCAGTAATCAATAATGGACCTGTCAGAGTACAAATTGAACGCTTGTATCGTATTCGGTGTCCCCAACAATTGCTACATTCTCAAACCCCATGAGGTGCTAGGTATATGTTAGGTACCATAAGCGATCCTATCATTAGTGGAGATGCTATATTGCTTTGTAATAATTCTCTTTTGGGTGAGAATTCCTTAGACTTGAAAGCTACCATGGATTCGCTAGAGTGGTACAGTCGATACGGACAAGCCTGTGATGGGCTAAATTTGTTACGCTTGAACCAATTATATGATAGTGAAAAGCATCAATCCGGTGTTCCTCATTCCCTGTTACTAATAAATGATGATGACGATAAAGTTCAGAAAATCATATTGACTAACATATCAGTAAATTAACTGATGACAGGATTTCAGCAACACACAATACGTCCATTATCATCATGAAGGATTGGGAATGGAAGCAAATCTGAGGGCAAATGTAAAATGCGCTGCAAAAACCAAAGCAAATCTCTGATCATCAGCGTTGTTATCATTTACTGTTGAGCTGACGAGTGACTTGGTGTTAACATTTGAGACACAATTTGCACTAGTTATGTGGTTTTAATCGTCAAGTACATCGCCATTCAACCGATTTATCATTCATTGGTTTCTTGAGGCATGCAGATGCAATAAGTTGATTATATGTACCATATATACTGGTCTGTCGGTGTTTAGAAGGTGATAAACTTGTTGGAGGATAAGACTTGGAACGTTTTGATCCTATGAAGATGGACCAGGGGGGATGTTTTTTATCACGGCTTTGGCACGTAACTTTCGGAATGTAGAGACCTTTGCTGATGCCCAAATACCTACAGCCGTAGTGCTGTTTCATAAGCACCCTAGAATTAAATTCGTCAATGAGCAGATAAAGCAGAGTGTCTCCAAGAAGCCAAATACTGACACATAAATAGATTAAATGCGTGTTTCTACATCTAACATTGTGATGGATAATTATTAACAGCAGTTTCTGCTTCATGCTTAATTTGTTGTCCTTCAACCAAGTGACATAAATGACGAACTTGGTATGTTTGTCGCCTTCAAGTCGTTCCATCACCATCCTCTCCATTACTCCCTCTCGATCTAATCTGATTATAGAACTTCATAACTTATGTTTTATATTAGCAGGATTGTTGTTGCCTCCTAGCTAGCATAAGCCTACCATAAAAGCGTCAAGTGTAAGGGGATGAGGCGTTTACGGCGTATTCATATTATGACGTTCGACGCAATGTCACGTTCATTTAGAGTCCGTGTTGAATAGTGCTGTATTCATCATCTGGCAACACATTCTTCCAATCTCTTGATAATGAAAAGATAATGAAAGATAATAGCAAATCTTAACGTATGATGTGCTATCTTGGGGATCATTATTTGATGCAGAATAAAACGCCTCTTGTGATGACACAACCACACTTATATATTTCTTCTGCAAAATGGATATTCTCTGTTGCATAATTGTGCTTTGACAAACATCGCACGATATGTTGTGCAAAATGGTATACCGCAATTGTTTGGTTAATAAAATTTAGGTTGCTTTCAACACCAAGGAGTTATTGCCACATGAATGGATTAGAATAATTGTGATGCTTATGGGCAACCAAGCATATGTCGCAGCTTCGATTTTACGTCACAAATTGCCAATAATTGTGGTGAACCCCTAAAACGCAATGGTATTGAGCATCCAGGCTTTTTATGACAAGGTTAAGTAATACGTCAACACTTGACATGAAAGCGTGATAATACAGTGTGAACCGATTTGTAGAATTGATGGTCTAGTAAAGCAAATACAAATCTAGTCACTAAAAGTTCGACAATATTATATAATGACAAATGAACTGATGCATAAACTGTTCATTTATCAACGATGAAATAGTAAAACAATCGATTGGCGAACGGATTATAGGCACACAGACTAAGGCCGGAAATATTCAACTTTTGTGCGACATGCAGCCGATGTATTATGTCGATGAACTACATGACCACTTTGTTTATGAATCTTTTACAGAGATGTCAAAACCCCAAAAATATCAAAATATGTGTACGGTGTCAATGGGAGGTGGTGTCGTTCGACGTTATGATAGGATTTGCCCTGAATCATTCTGATATTATTCAGGACTCGCGAAATTGGCATCAGCTTACTTGTTAGTGATCGCGAAAATGTTTTTTTTGCTCTCGTTTTGCTCAAGCAAATACATCTCCCACGAATAAAATAGCTACGGGATGTTGCTGTTGATGACTCAACACAACATTACGATGCTCCATATCCGGAGGATGCTGCTATGATCAAAGAAGCAAACAAGTGCTACTAGATTAAATGTTGATCCAATTACACGGATGCGTGCTTCAGAAATACCACCGCAAGGCAGATGCTCTGATGCAATACTTTCGTAGATTATGGTGAGTCACTTCAAATCTATAAAGCAAGTCATTGCCATAATGGGCAAACTTGTAATAACTTTTGGCGGATTGCTACAAATCGTTTTATTGCTGAATGGTGCAGAATTTGCGAAGTGCAGGGCAATCTATTGTGTAGAGCTGCTGTACCTCTGCTATTGCTATTGCACTAATTTGACGTCAATTTTGAGGGCGGGATAGCCTTGGCATTTGCGTACGCTACAAGATATAAATCAGACCATTGAATACCTGAGCAGGTGTATAATACGGCAGTAAAGTAATGGTACAGTCCATGTCACTGCAAGTGACAAGGACAATCAGGAAATGCCCATTTATGTAGCGAATTCATCACTTTAGCCTATATGGCGTTAATCTCAATACCTGAATTGTTTCATAAACTAGAAAATTGGATGTCATGTTATGGGCCGTTTGATTAAGCACGATGACCTGTCTGATAAAACCTACCCAGTGGCATTGTTATTCCAGAAACATGCGATCCCCAAAGCAGAGCGTCTAAAGCAACATTTGCACATGGTTATATGACGCGTAAAGCCACTGCATTTATGCAAGTATAACACACGACCATATGATTGCTAAAATGAGGAACTGGGCGGCAGCTGTGAGGAAGTCATTGTGTAAAGTGTAGCTTGATTGCGAGATACAAGGTTATACCGCGTGGCTTACCGTACATGAGCAGTAATCCAAAAAATTTCTCTAGTAATTACGTTATTATGCTCTGACCTGATTGTTTAAATAAAAGCCGACCAAGTGTGTCATGTACTACTCACGTTCAACCGATGTATTTAACCATATAAACCGAAATGCAGAGGGTCATTGCCAGTTCAACGTCCGGTTCAATTGCACATTCACGCGTTTGCATTACATTTGAGTTATAGCCTAGTGCAGGCTGAAAGCATGGATGAATATGGCATGTTAAAACAAAATCAAAATTTTTGGCTGCTGTACACTAACATCATTGCCATAGCTATATATGCCGGAAGATTCATCTTCATGGATGCACGTGGCATGTTGTTGTGCGCTGCTTTGCTTTAAATTGTCAGTGCCAGCCAGCCAGTGTTTTGCAGAGTATGAATGCAATGACATCGCATCCAGTGGGCGAATGGATTAATGGTATATATGCATTTCCTGTCTGAAGAATTCCATACTCTAACTAGCGACAGCATTAGCATCCACGGCCAATACTTGTGTAATCATTTAAGCTACGTATGTGGTAATGATCGTTATCATGCAAAGCTAGACTTCACCGAGCGAGTACATGGACAGAATTGAGTTGCTAACTTAGAAGCTCACTACTGACACACCACAGGGTTATATAGTTCAATGACATTGGTTAATATTTACTGACGAGTCAATCGAATGTTGCTTCCTTAGTGAAATTAAAACTAGAGATGAGGCCTCCACCAATGCAAATATACTATGTGTAAGTAGATAAGGTGACGCTGCACGTTTATTTGGCTTACCATTGCAGCATAAACATCTGGCATCTAATCAAATTTCAGATGGCGAGGTAACACCAACAGCATGACACACTGCATTCTAGTCCATATGGAAATTTCCAAGTTAGTGCTTAGTGACAATATACATTTGTAGGATGCTCACATGAACTGCTCCTCTCGCACTACTCGCGTATATTGTAATTAGACGCACAAATGAGAACAAGACCTGCTGTTTCGTTATTAGCCCTAATAAACACACACAGGTAGACAAGACAAGCTGTTTCGTTTCTAATAGGCATACAAATGAGGAACACACATGCTGTTTCGTTATTAGCGGAAATAAGCACACAAATGAAGACAATGCACGCTGGTTATTCATTGGTTCAAGCTGACATGTCAATAAGGCCAAGGGAAGGATTACACATGTCTTTCTGCTGCTGCTTATGTGACGAACTTTAAAGAGAACTATACATGAGAGATCACCATTTTACAAGGATGTCATGTCAAGGCCCGCGATAATGAAAGTACAATTGACATGGCGCTTGTAACATCTATGATCGAATACACACACTGTTCATCTCGTTGTATCAAATTGTGTCATCCTAAATAATTTGTCAAATCCTAAGAATGCAATAGCTATTTGCGATGGATACAACCGGTCGCTATCTTTGCTATCCGCGAGATATCAACACGTTAGTAATTATAAAGCGCATATCAATGATATATGAACCCGATTCGGCTTTACCGACGAAAGCTGTTTATCTCATTTATATGCATAATATATTGCCCTATCATCATGCAGCGTGAATTGATTTACGCTTGTCAACAGGGCGCGTAATTACATATTTTGCTGACCAGCTATTGCGCCAGACATGAAAGTTGTTTGTAAATGTTGGCAGATTATTATAAATGACGGTAAGGTGATAAAACGGCGTAGGCAGAAGAGCAACTACATCTGCGGTTAAACTTTGGTGATTGGTCAAAGAACAGACTATTGCAATACTGGTATTGGTTGTGGCGTTATTGATTGTTATTGCTGTCTTATATTCCTCATTCCTCGTTGTTTTTAAGTAAACAGCCACATATTTTTTATCATTACGGGCCATGATATTCGCCTTTATATAATGTTTCGAACTGACTGAATTATATGTCATTTAGACATCATGTCATCTGGCACATCTAATCTGGCACATCTTGAGCCACTCGACACTTGGAAAATTTCAAGGGCCAACTGTAGTATAATGTATTATACCGGTTAGAAGTCACACTAAACCGAGGCTAGAATGATATGGAATACTTAACAGAGGTCCACAATGCATAGCCCGCTGAAAACACTATTTATCGCCGTGTTTATGGACGAGTGTTATAGCGTAATTTGCAAATGTAAGCTGTGGACTGATATGCTATTCACATACGTACAGTACATACATACATACATACATACATACATACATACATACATACATACATACATACATACATACATACATACATACATACATACATACATACATACATACATACATACAGACATATATACAAACAAACATACATACATATATGCATACATACCCACACACACATACATACATACATACATACATACATACATACATACATACATACATACATACATACATACATACATACATACATACATACATACAGACATACATACATACAGACATACAATACATACATACATACACATACATAAATACATACATACATACATACATACATACATACATACATACATACATACATACATACATACATACATACATACATACATACATACATACATACATACATACATACATACATATATACAAACAAACATACATACATATATGCATACATACCCACACACATACATACATACATACATACATACATACATACATACATACATACATACATACATACATACATACATACATACATACATACATACATACATACATACATACAAACATACATACATACATATATGCATACATACCCACGCACATACATTCATACATACATACATATACATACATACATACATACATACATGCATGCATACATGCATGCATGCATGCATGCATGCATACACACATACATACATTAATACATACATGTCAAACCATATACATAAATGTTAGCGATACACTATGCTGACGCTTATTTTCTCCCCATTATCCTTTCGGAATGATACACATGATGAGCTTTGGCTATCTCAGCCACAAACACCCGAATGTGCGTGATGATTGACAAGCATGACAACGTCATGCAGAACAAGCCAGGGACAACTAGGCGTAAGCAATTCTGCATCATCAATGGAGCTTCATTCATTCCACACATCATCAACCAATCAATTTAAGATAGCATGCATTATGAGATCGAGAAATAAACCGGAGTTTTGAACAACTCATTTGCAAATGTAAGTGGTGGACTGATATGCTATTCACATACGTACATACATACATACATCCATACGGACATACATACATACATACATACATACATACATACATACATACATACATACATACATACATACATACATACATACATACATACATACATACATACATACATACATACATACATACAAACATACATACATATATGCATACATACCCACACACATACATTCATACATACATACATATACATACATACATACATACATGCATGCATACATGCATGCATGCATGCATGCATGCATACACACATACATACATTAATACATACATGTCAAACCATATACATAAAATGTTAGCGATACACTATGCTGACGCTTATTTTCTCCCCATTATCCTTTCGGAATGATAACATGATGAGCTTTGGCTATCTCAGCCACAAACACCCGAATGTGCGTGATTGATTGACAAGCATGACAACGTCATGCAGAACAAGCCAGGGACAACTAGGCGTAAGCAATTCTGCATCATCAATGGAGCTTCATTCATTCCACTCATCATCAACCAATCAATTTAAGATAGCATGCATTATGAGATCGAGAAATAAACCGGAGTTTTGAACAACTCATTTGGCGATCCACACCACAAAATCAGTTCCCATTGACGGGACCCTTCAATATCTATGTTCTTGTTTTTTTTCTACACAGACTAAATTACTGAAGATGTTGACCTATTAAGCCGAACAATAACTGCGCTGCGTGTACTGTGATTGCCGCTGTATGAACGTAAAACGGCTGTTAGCTTAAGGATACTACAATAATGTTCCGCAAAGTAATTGCGGAATAATGGGTCTGCTCAGCTTGGGTTGAACCAGTAAATTTGCTTTAAAGTATCATCCCACACGGAATCGACCGCAAACCAACCCTAATTTGACTCGCTTGTGCGTCCACTATCATTCGCTGTTGCAATCTTATTGAGACATTACCGACAGCCAACGACCAACATTAAGACAATGGGAAATTGCTCCAAGCGCCATTATACCCGTTTTGCAATCGCTAGCTGGTAAAATAATTGTCCGTCGGAACCAAGATTGAATCGAACTTCGATATGTTTCGAGCCTAACAGTGAAAGCAATATTCATGTTTTTGCAACAAGGCATTATGCTCCTTTGTGGATTTCGAAGTTGCTATTTGTGTTATATTGCTTGTCAAAAAGTCACGGGAATGCGTTTAAAACACTATTCTTGTTCATTGGCAACAGTGCTTATTGGTTATTCGCGTGATAAGATGTACGGTCGCTGCAGGCGACTGCGTTTTTCGGTAAGCGAATCCATTCCTAAAGACAACAGTTTCTTGTGATTTGGTATCTGGTCGTATAATATGGTAGAACGTATATGTAAGAAAATAACATTAGTTTCTGGTTACAATACAGCAGTGCACACAAATGTGTTGTTCTTCAAGTTTACGAGCACCAACTGACAGTACGAGATCATGAGGTCAAAGACATCTATTGGAAATCGAATTCATATTGCCGTTAATATCCCAATACGATTTAGCAACGGATTCGTAATTGGATATGAATAACTGGGAAAAGTTATGACGTGTTGATGAATCGATTACATAGGTGTTTAACGTGGTAACAAGTAATCCATCTATGATACAAAAATACTTTTGCGGTGCACGGCATCATTTGCATATTTCATTTCGAAGGGTAACTCACCTCACAAGTTGCTCATAACGATTTGTTTACTGGATTACACCTTTACTCTGCGTCAATGAATACATTATGGACTGAGTATCCAGTGACGGAGTGTAATAGAGTGTTTCGACAGCTTTTGTTCAAATCGATTGAAAATTATATGGTGGTGTAGTTTGTAGCTATCAAACTATGGTAGAAATCTCTCTCTCTATAGAAAGTTCATCACCCTACAATATTCGTGCATACAGTTAGCCTGATCCCATCGATTTGCAGGAGTGAGCGTATTGCTGAAGAGGATACATGTGCGGTAAATTATTAAATAATATCTGTCACAACTAACGCAAACAACCGCACTATAGTGTAACACAGTCTACCAATTAAACATAGAGCCAAGTAGCTAACATATTTACAGCTCAGGTAACGTTCAGTCTTCGGTACCGCCACAATAGTAGGTAGCAGAACGATGATACCATCCTCCTTTAATTCCACGATCAACGAACGATGCATATCTATACTAACTTACAACCTACAAGCAGCGCAATGCCAATATTAAGCAGTGTGTGTGTGTGTGTGTGTGTGTGTGTAAGTGCACGTGCGTGCCTGTAACAATCACGTATTTGCTATATGTGCATAGATATGTATATATATATGTATATATATACATATATATGTATATATTAAAAAACATATACATATACAGATATATTTATAAATACTCACTTGTATATGTATATGAATATATAAGCATGTATATATGTATTTATTTGTGTTTGCATTTTTATGTATTTATATACTTGTATATATATCAATATATATATATATAAGCATATATATAACTAAATCTGTGTATATATATATATGTTTATATAATAAATATATTTATATTTATAAATATATATACATTTATATATATATTTATATATATATATATATATATATATATATATATACACGATTATATATATATAGAGAAAGAGAGAGGGAGAGAGAGAGAGAGACAGAGAGAGGCGTCTGTGTGTGTGTTTGTGTGTGACTCTGCGCAGCAATCACGTATTAGCTTGATTTGCATGTTCGATTACTGTTGCCGCTATTCAAGCGACTGATCTTCGTTGGAATAGCTAATGCCACTAGGGCCGTTATTGCAAGACAGACTTTGTAACATCTTTATCGCAGCGTAAATGGGATATTCATCTTATGGTAATGCGTTTAAGGGGTATTAGTCGAAGGTCAACTTATTCTGTTATTAGAACGAAGCTTTATACGGCCTGTAGGCGGTGTCGTTCATCAGTTTGCGGACATAATGGCTGAACTGCTCTCCCCAGTCGTCTCCAGACGTATGCCCTCTGGAAATACTTGCGTTACCTCACTACACGAAACGTTTTGGTTAAAAGCATGTCTCATATTCGTAGTTATGTCACAGAACCTGTTGAACGTCAGTGAATAATAATCGTAGCGCGTGCATTTTACCTTGAAATGAATTGTCATGGCTCTATCGTATTAAGACTGCAAGGACTGATAAAAACATGTATAATTTGGTGTAATACATTATTATAGTATGTTCTTATTGACTTTGAAGCGACAAAAGGTGTGTGATGAACAGATATTGTCGTTCGCTTTCAATGGCACAATATCTAAGTTAAATGGCGGTGTAAAATGGCTAGCTGTCTTTGTCAGGAACAACAACGATGCTTTATGCGGAAACAATCGGGCCTTTAATAAATAAAATAATTTTACAAATACTCTAAGCTGACATGGAAAGAATCAGTGTAACTTATTATTATCACAATTCAAGATACGCCGTTACTCTCTCCACAATACCGTCCGACGAAGCAGAGTACCTGATCTATCACTAATCGTCCTGCTCGTACTGTCCATCAACGCCCTTCCGTGTCAGAGCAAACGTTTTCAAACGTGTTGATAACGTGACTCTCCACCAAATCTTATTCGTCTTCACTGGACACTCACTATGCAATTTATCGTTCTTATAGCCCTTTAAAATTCAGATTCAGCCGTATCTTGAATATGCAGATCTTAAATACGCGTTTCTGGCAACGGTTAATCACATCAATCACTTACAGTGGCGGTAACCATCGGGACCTGTTTAGTAATTGCTACATAAACCCTCATTCGTATTCTTATATATACCCGACTAACTACTAGGGAATACTTAGCGACAAATATTCATGCCTTGGAAAACAGAACACCTGCTAGATGCAACCAATATGTGTCAACGAGAACGTCATTAAGACCATTCACATTGAGCAATCGGAAATTGGCCTCTCGCCATGCAGATCAACAGCCAATCGAAAACAAACTATTGGTGAACGTGCCTATACAATCACTTTCACATTTACTTGATTACGTTGTTACGACGAATCAGCGGCTCGTAAAACCACCAACCCCTTTAAGTATTGACTTCTAACTTTCTCCGGAGGCTGACTAGTACTCTGCATACCTAATGCAATGCATAGCGTATGCCATGTCTGCATCAGATGAGAATGCTTTAATCTTTTACACCAACCCGCTAATGCAAATGACTTAGCATATTGCAGTTAAGAGTATCCCAAATAACACTGTAGTGAAAAACAGCTAAAGCCATCAGAGAAGGGAATATGTTATATTAATCGCTATGCTATGTGCTAAAATGTTCATGAGCTGACCCAAATTCAATCCAACTGATAGATCTATTGTATTAACAAATCCCATCCCTTCAAATGTTAACGAAAGGCTTGTGAGAGGGATGCATGGTAATGGTAACTGGTGCGAATGTTGCAGTGTTAAATACAAACCTAGCATGGTTGTTGAACTCTTGAAATCTTAGTGTGATGGGAAGTAGGCGCAACAGTCGACATTCTATTCCAGCAGGTTGTCCGTTTTGAAATCTGAAACAAATAACTCAGAACAACCAACAGTAAAGGTGTCTGTTCTGATTCAAAGCATTGGTTCAAAAGCTGGTCAGTATTTAATGTGTTCTATGTGAATGATCATGGGCGATGCCTTACATTCTCTATGATAGGGTCAGCAAGCAAAGACTACGAATCATTCAAGTAATACAAGAGGCATCGGTTTGGCCCTGGCTAAGTCAGTGAGATGCATTTGTAGTGACGCCTCTAGTAATGTGTGTTTTGTCTGCAACTGTTGACGTATTAGGCTTTGAAAACTATGGCTGTGCTAACTTCGTTCCTTCAAGTTTGAGTCCATCAACATTTTGTTTACTAAAATATATTTGTCCCTCAGTCCTACTTGTTATTTGATACGTAATGAGGGTATAAAGTTTGCTCATTGACATAAATCAAAGCCCACAACCTAGAATATCGCTGAAGCAGATTTAGAGGTCAACGTTTGTAATCATCCAACTCTATCGGTCAGGCGTTTGCAGTAGGCATATGGGACATCAAAATAATAATAGTAATAGGACATTTTAATCGAATAACTGTCATCGATAAAATGTTTTTTGAGAGATTAGTTTGAAGATTTCTAGGCAATATAAACAAGTGATTCAGGTATGGCGGTTTTCAATGTTTCTTGATACAAACTCATATATATTTGTATAGCTATGTATAGGTAACACTGTGTTTAGTAACACTCCATAAATACGCATTGAAATCGGAAATGACTGGTTGCCTAGCTGTAGTGAATCATAACATGCTCTTAAAACTGCAATAACCACCTGTGGCGCGTATCAATAACAGTTGCTCCAAAATCCCTAATATGCGTATTTTCCCTGTTTGGGGATATTATTGTCCATTGATGATGTAGATGACTATACGTATACACCTACCAATAGGCACAGCGCAGAGGGTGATCATTCGTTGTAATCATGAACCTAAGGTACTAGCCCACGCTTATTTCTGATGCAACCCATAACGCATGCGAGCTATACACAATGTAGACACAAAATTGCGTTCAGAGTAGCATTAGGACCAGAAGCAACTTTGAGGAAAGTCCTTTGACAGTTTAGACATTTACCAAGCCAGAGTACGCGATCAACATGGTTGGAAAACTATGCGCGGGCATCAAACCGATCGTTTTGTTTAATAGTTTTATTTAAAATCAGCTAGATAGTGTTATTGTGTTTCATGTATTTTGGGATTGTTATTGTTTCTCATACACATAAAGTGCAACCAGTAAGACGAAGCCGCCAATAGCTGTCAACTAGGCTTCATTATAAGATTACGCAACTATTGTGCCGGGTCAAAAGGAGCCCTGTTACGGGGCTTATATATGTGATTGTGCTAGCTTTGAATTGTAACACAATGACAGCTTCTAAAACATATTATTTAATGCCTTCGTCTTTTGCAACTCAGTACTACTGATGTCAGGTTGGCAATGCCTGTAACTTGTTGCAGATGGTAATTGACCATCACGTAAGTACAATTCTGTTGCTATTTGTTTCAGCCGTATATCTGGTCCGGGTGTCTTGTTATGGATTTAAGCAGCTAGCAAGTTAAGAACTTTGCTTTCGATTAAAGGTATGAAGTGTAGTGGTGCATCGCGTGTGGACTGCAGAGCTCGGCGTACTATCGTCCTGCTACTGTCCCTCTCTCGTCTCCTTAACTTAATCTGTACTGATCTCTGCTAATTCAGGGGATGATGTCCACATTGGTGCACAGCTTACCTCCTTAATCCTCGTGCTATTTCTCTGCTTGGCCAGCTCCTTGGATTTACGGGAAAAAAATCATAAAGTCTGGCTTTGCTGCATACAATCTGTGTTCTCTGCTGACTATGCTACCCCCGCTTCCACTGTCACTATAACTCGAATATGTTGGCAAAAATGATTAATGATGATGATAATAATAGCGAAAAATTTATAGATATTGTTATATTATTTTTCGAACATTAGTAAGCGCTATGTGTGTGTCTGTGTACACATGTCAATCACATATTATCTGAAGCTCAAAGGATGATAGACGCGTTGATATATCAAGGTCTCAATGTGTTTTCAAAGGCTGCAGCTCTAGCAATGCTATGTGAGTGTAGACTACAAAGACCTGACCGTACAATTAATAGAACATTTGCACAAATTGCCAGATTAGATAGTCGTAAACAGGATATTTTATTGTAAGGCGGGGTTTCAGTTTAGATAGAGCATGTTGTTCATTTTCATGGCGGGTGCGTATAGGTATTCACATGTGACTCGTTTTAAGACCGTAGGTTAAGTCTATCTTATCATAGAACCACATGGACGGTAATTACGTGTGAGCCTATACAGTCGCTCGGACAAACAAACATCAGCAAAATTGTGTCTGCAATGTTTCTGAGATCCCAAAAGGGTTAAATATCCCCATAGTAACGCCAAAAGACAGAACGATAAATGTGGGTAGATCCCGAGGTATATATTAGACACTGACTTCAATCCATCAAGATCACATCGATATTATAACTGAGGGATTTAGCTGAAATAGCCGTTTTAATATGGATGGATGCTCGATAAAGAATACTCCACTATCGATATTTTGCAGCGGTTATCTGTCAGTTTTATACGATTACTGTACGCCGCGCTATCAAAGCAATTAAATCAGTGTCACCTGTTGTACCTCATTGGCAGAAAGGTGTACATGCAGAGCGCCTAGTCTGGCATATGCGAAATACCATGTTGTATTTCTTCTGCAGACAGCCCACAACCTTTATTTGGCATTCTCAATAGACAATGGAACATGATATCCGTAACAATTTGTTGAATAAGCGACCAAGAATCACCATACGACGCATTATGATCTGCGGCACATGCATTTTTTAGTATTTACATGATAATGACCTTGTACTGATTATCACCCAAGTCAATGTCATTGTGCCTGTGCCATAAATAACACGTCTTAACTCGAACAATGGTTGATAGTATTTCCCCTGAAGGCGATATTCAGCTTTTCAACGATTTATTTTCTTTGTACAGGCTAGCCCTCTCTGTTAAGATTATGTAGCTAAGACGTTAAAAACATACGATTAGAGCCCTGTATTAAAAGGGTTTATTGACTCTGTAGACGCCCGTATTAGAAGACTACTGAAAGATGACCACTAAGATATCACGAATCGGCCATTGTATCATGAAACGACATTATTCCAATTTGACTGCAGTAGACGGCTTAGTAGTTTAGCATAACAATAAAGGGATAAGAATGATTGGCATTTGAGAATAATTGGATAGTACGTGTGGCTGGCAGTACCCACCAATTTATCTATAACATCAACATAACGTTGATGAAAACCCGCATTTGGCAAAGTCATTGCATCATCATCTATGCTCCCGGTTTATCAGTATATCAATAATGTAACAAAAATATGGTTGGCAGATCTATTCTTCATTTAAACGTCACATTATCTTTATATCCCGTTATTTCAAGGAAGTGAATCTCGTGATTTGCACACCCTACATTTGATTTGTTGCTAGGTATATCACACTGTGTCACCTGTTCATGCAACATTGGTTGACAACGTCATCCTTTATTCTTTTCCTGAGATGTTCAGCCATTTATTCAAATGAAAGCGGATTTAGATCATCAGAGTAACTGCAGAAGCCGATGGAATATCAAATGTAATCATTCTACATGCAGCCAAATAATTGTCAAAGGTGCATTTCTGACTTGAAACGTAGCTTGCAACAGATGAAAGATATTTTTTTCTATTGGTTTTGAAGACGATATGCGGAATGAAGCCAGTGTTTGTAGAAGGTGACATGCTGATTCAAGCTCCGGAAATTCGGTTGACTATGATAAAAATAATAATAAAAGCCAGGTCTATTTGGTGGTCAGTGACTGCCTCTATTGATTGGACTAATGGCTTGTCACGGATATAACACCAGGCCAACCGTTTGATTAGTAAGCGCTCAGGGCGCATATGGTTGTTAAATGAGAGGCTTTCATTTGATAATAACTCATATCACTGTGTGAAGCGAGACGCAATACCAAAATTAACTATTGGGGCGGTTCATCAATATTGGAACTATTGTTTTATCATTAACCAATCATAACGATCATAACGCTAATGATGTTTTCAACCGTACAATTCTCTACGTCCTATTTGACAGGTAAATGCCACACGCTAATGTTACACATTGTAAAATTATGCTAATGCTGACAACAACCAACGTTGGATGATTGGATTGCACAAACGAGCAAATGTCTATATAGCCAAACGATAAGGTAGGACCAACATATTTCAGAGAAAATAAGCTTAAACGTAGATTTATAATCCCGTTGCACTTCTCTGTGCGCTAGGTGTATACACTGGGCCACTAAGAATCACACATTCAATGAAGCATCAGCTGAGAATGCCATCTATACTAAAACCAGGCATATTCAACACCCAACTCCTGTCGCCATAATTTAGAAGTGTATTGCACTCAACAACACTTTGACATTTTGAATTTATCCGCAGTTCTACCCAACTCTCTGTCATATCTGGCACTTGCTTTGACACATGAGGGCATATGTCATGGGCCATCAATGAGTATGAAGCTCTTCTATACCGCCAATCCTATACCTGCTTACAAAGAACTACTATTCAGCTATTATTGAAAACGAATGTTCTAATAGTCACACTATATATGACTTATACTGCAAACATATGCAGTCAATTATACTAAATGCCTGTGTACACATTTCAGTTCGGAAATAACGGATATATACAAGTCGCTTTATTTATCATCATATTGTTTATTATTCCCATGTCAACCGCCACTAATACACTTTCACCTAGAACCCCACAACGCGATACAGATGTGCAGATAATGGCTCGATGTGGCATGGAACCAATTTCCAGGTGGTTGGCTAATTCATTATACACAGGGTGTTCCCAATTGTACGCTCGTAAATGATGTCAATGCTAGGTACATCAACAATCACCAAGGTATGCAACGGCAGATCTCTTAGTCTCGCATTAGCAGAACCGCAAAGCTATACCAAAGATATCAGGGCTGTATTATTTTAGGCACAATCAATAAGGCATATAAAACGAGACTCGTATATGCTAGCTAGGCCAATGCATAAATAGGAAACCGATTGACCAAGATAACCAGTTTGTTATTTCAGTTTACTTTGTGCTGTGTCCACTACAGTTAACTGAAAGGAAAAGCGTGCTGGGCGTAGGATTTAAGGAGTGTTTTGATGCATCATATTTATTCCAAGTAATTTAGCCGCACTGCCGCTTTCATGTTAGAGTTAATGGAAAGCTTTCACCTAAGTATGCCGTTAAACCGTAAACAAAGAGCTTATAGCTACTGTAAAATGGCTCACTCTAATGGGCTAATGCGGTGAGCATTACTAGCACTCCCTCTATCACGTGGCGCAACCATGACAAAAACAAAAAGCCCATGGGACTATTGTTTATGTAGAAGTGATGGAGAAATCTTATTTGTCGATCAGAACGCACCTCCAAATTTTCACGAGATTTGATGATAGACGTTATAAAAACATTGGACGGGACACAAGTGGTGTTTTTTAAACTATTTTGTCGGCAGCGACCCGACTTATCATCGCTATAAGCTGTTAGCAAAATCAAAAGTATCACCATGAGAATGATGGACGTGAATAATAGCATGACAGCCATAACAATACTTATCATGTTCAGGTTTAATTATTAGGCCATTGAATCCAAACGGAAGGTTGCCCAAAGTTATTTCTACATGTGGTTACCAACGTTACCCCATGGATCTCCAGGTAGCTTCAGCTTGGAATGTCGGAGCATTTTGCGGAGGGTAGGGATACTAATACGCGAAAACTGAACGCGCAATATCAATAACAGAATACCTTTCACATTTTTATGACCATGAAAGTTGTATTGGGTCGGGGTAGCACTGTGCAATATGCCTAAGCATATCTCATCCTTATTACTTTCACTGCTTAGATTGTATCCCAGGGTGGGTCCGGGGGGTAGAATAGACCCACTTTATCATTCTGTATGTCGTAAGATGCGACTAATAGGGGGCAACTTAATGGCCGTGGGTTGCGACTCGTGTCGGTGGGCAATGGGTTCCTTGTGGTTGAGAGGAATGGTCCTTGCAAGGGTCATATCTGCAGCACACCACTTAGGCCCGCCTTCATCATCCACTTGAATGTCCCTCTTTTTTCCATTTATCCAAGGAGGCGGCTGCTTAATCAGTTCAAACTTATTTATTAACCTTTCTAACACATACGTGTCGGTGTGCCGTTAAACCCAATACTCACTCACTCACTCACTCACTCGCTCACTCACTCACGCTTGGATTGGGAAGGTTCTCAAATCAGAGAGGTGCTTTTAGGAATGGGGTTTGAGCTATATCATAGGGTGGCGCCATTTACATGGTCGTAACGTTTGTTTATTCAATGTATACATACATTCCTAACAATGAAACCTGGATGAAGTTTGTAATAGGTTTTTGTACCCATGCGGTTAATGTTATATATAGCAGATGCTTCTATGTATCGTCGGGAAGATTTAAACATATAATTCCATGGACGACTGACAAGCAAGAATGAAACAGCCAAGTTATGTGTTTTTGTAATATCGTCACGAGTACCATGTTCGATGCACTTGCAAAACATTTCAATAAAATCACATAAAAGGTGCGATAGTTATCGGAACTCGAGGGCGAGACTAAACAATTCCCTAAGTACTCATCACTGTGTTAATTAAGATATCAAATGATATTTTGCTTATTGGTCAGATTCTGGTCAATATCGTGTAAACAAGTTAAGCCCTGAGTACATCACCAACAAAAGTTAACAGATAGATCTTGTGAGGTCATAACATCTTTTATGATTCCCTAATCATCTTTTCTATTCTTTGGCAAGTAAATAGCAACGAGACCAGACGTTATTGAAAGGCAAATGCAAGCAACTTGGTCAATGCACTTTCTATATAAGACGTAGATGCAAGGCAATTTTTGCCGTCAGACCAATCGAGTAAAGCAGAGATAAATGACCCTGGGGGAGGGGTTGGGGGCTGAGGCCTTTAACACAAGTGACTTACTTCTCATAAATACTATTCATACGGTTGAAAACTGTAGAGATATTACTGATACGAAAGCGCTTGGTTTGCTCCGGCCTTGTATTCTATGTTTTATGTTCTATCGAATTAATGCAGGACATTAACACTGAATATAAACATTGGACACACAGGGTTAAGTGATTGCACAATTGAGCAAGTGCTTATAAAGCAAAACGATAAGACGACCACCGAATGTAAGGTAACGTATGCCATAAAGCAGGTTTGAAACCCTTCACTATCCCCTGATCACCAGGTAGGTCTTTAAGCGGGATCAATGCGACCACAAATGTGATACCACGGGGTCGGAACGGCGCCTCCTGCTCTGGAAACCGGCATACATAACAGCCTATTTAGGGTATTCTTTTGCATTCATAGCTATATTTGTAGTATACATCAACAGATTTCCTCCCACCGAGCCCTCGCTTAAGGCTTGGCCTGGTCCGACGCTATACAAACAGTTGGCACTGGTGCATGTACTTAGTTAGCCGCATCTACACAGCGATTATATCCAGCAGGGTTTAAAGGTAAGTTGTAGCAAAATCCCACCAACATAACCTGTATTAGCAGCTGGTTGATGCAACCGTAAAATCAGATAAAGATATGTTGATTTAAGAATGACACATAAACAAGATCTTCTTGTGACTATTAGAGAGCCTTGCAGACTAATGTATAACTCGCAAGGCAAGTGAATAGCACATCCCCGGTTTGTAGCTTACATTGCTAGTTTTGCTAGGATGCTTGTTATGTAAATTGTGGAGCAAAATGTCCCCATGACACCGGGTAGAAGTAATCAAACATCCTTTGTTGGCATCAATATATTTATTGTGCTGTCCAACCTGATTGTGTCCTCTATTAATTGTATGTATTAAGTATGAATGTTTTTATGTGCTTCCCCATATCATTCGCGTGACCGTGTCATAACATACTAATAGCGATGGCGCCCATACCCGATACTCAAGCGCAGCTTCACACCAAAATGATTGCCGTGTATATAAAGCTACCGTGACGAAAAAATACACACGGGTTGCATTTCAATCGCTAGTTGGCTGATGCTGTTTTTCTGGTGCCTTATTTGTGGCCTAGAAGCCGAAGAGATCTGTTCATCGCCAATGGAATTTTTTAAGATTAATAATTAAATCGGATCCTTGTCAGGTTAGAGTAAGATTTTAACGTCACTACCTCCGAGGCAACCGAGAAGGCTGCTGAAACGTCTTCAATCCTTGATTCAGTCATTTTTCATTGACGTGTGAGCGCGTGTGAGCGTGTTGAATACATGATGAATATCCGTAGAAGATGTGGGTATGAAGTAGAATATATACTCCCTCAAATGTTGTAACAGATGAGCAGAGCACATATATCATGTCGCATAAAAAACATATACCCAGTACTTTAGACATTTTGGTTAATGTCCATACTCTAGCATGCATTCATAGGGTGTATGATAAGATGGCACACCAACAGCATGGTGATGATCCCATACATTTAAGGCCTAATGATATGTATGAGAGGCCTCTCTATCTATCGGCCTCCCTTCGTGTGATAATATCCATCTGTACAAAGTAGACTGCGCCTATTTACAAAATACCATCAAAAGGCGCACACGGCATAACATTGTGCTATGTTTAGAGGAAACCGGGCGGTTATTTTTATTTCTATTGAGGCATATCTATCTGCAGACATTTCCGCTGACTGCCCGCTCAATGCCTCTACGACAATACCAACCAACAGGCCTTGTTTTAAGCTTTTCTTAGACAGAAGTGTTCAGCGCAAAGGGAAAGGTACACGAGTTCTTGGTCACTTTAAATATTGAACTCTTGGAGTTGGTGCTTAAACTACTGATGTAAAGGTGCGGCTACTCTTGCGCGTTAGCTTGTAAAACTCATCAGCCCCAAAGCAGTCATCATATGATATTTGTGTAAGCTTATGTCAACTGACCAAAGACTACTTTTCTATGGCTCTTATCTTTGCAATCGCCGTTATTTAAATATTTGGTATGAAGTGAATTATTGTGTCTGCATGTGAATATCCGTGCTTCATGTTATGCCCATGCAGCAGTAATTGACTGATGACAGTAACCGAAAGCTCATCGTGTAGTTTGGACATCCCATATGATACCAAACCTTTAAGATAACAGCAATATTAAATGTTGCTTTGACCCAAAGGGGCGCAAGATAAGAGCAAATGAAATTTACATCAAGCCCCTCTATGTCACAACACTATACGCCAAACATATTCCGCTACCACGACAAATAAACCGTGATAATTCAAAACACTTCCATTACAAACGCTTGCCAAAGCTGGTGAACGAATGTGCTTACAGAAAATCTGCAGTCAATTATGCACATTGCCTGTGTTTAAATTGCTACTGGGAATAACGGACATTTTCAAATAGCTTTGCATATTCTCATATTGCTTTCCAGGACGACCTCCACTAGCATACTGTCTCCACCTATTACCACGCTTGCACAACGCAATATGGATGTGCAGATTGCAGCTCGATTAAGTATGGACCCAATCGTTTTGTGGTTGCCTATTTCATTTTATGCAGAGTATACCCCATTGTACAACATATAATGTAATTCACGCTCAGTATATTGATCGTCGCTAAGGTTTGCAACGGCACTTAGATGTTTCCGGAGTCTTGCTCTAACCTACAGCGAGTTATCCGATGACATATGATCTAATCCGGTGGCCATTGTGCATGTTATAAATCAACATGGTAAATAACAATGCTTGCATATGCTATTTTTTTTACTGTATGTTGTCAAAACAATTAGCAACCACACATTTATTGCACCTATATAAAAAGGCGTCAACATTATGAGCTATATACAATCAGCGTATCTTGTCTTTCGTACTTTTTGCAATGTTCGGTATTAAATATAAGAAGGTGCAAGGGTAATGTGTTTCACCCAATGCATTGCCTGAATTAATCCTGTTTTAACAAGTCTAAGGCTTGTTAAATACATATTCCAAGATGTAGTCTCATATGAAAATTATATGAAATGTAAAGCAGCAACTGCTTAGAAAGCTGATTACATACCACCACAAACTTAAATTTCGCGGTACTCAGTGCTTTATGCTGAGCGTATTTGTCTTATTTGATATGCATGTATTAAGTATAACATTTATAGAAGATTGTTTAGTAAATCACAAGTGCTTTGAACGTTGAAATATTTGATAAGACATGGAACAAGTGGTTTGTTATGTTCGAATTGTTCACGATTGAAGGAATATTTGAGGGCTTTAGAAGCTAATAGATTAGTGATTATTCCCGCCAATAGTTGCATCTCGACATGGAACAAGCAATCATGGGAAATGAAAATTGAATATTGTCAGTTAAGTGTTAACTTAACAAATATGTGTTGGATGCCAAGAAGTCACGAGGAGCATCAATTCATTAATATCTTAAAAGCCTTAAGCATTGTGTTGAAATAAGGCAAATTAACATACAGCTTTTACTCAATTGTTTGGCCTGTTGTGAATGTATTCTATTCATCGATGTAGCCTATATGTACAATGTCGCGGTTTCTACCATGCAGCCATATACAACATATCATGATCCTTAATGTTTAATGCGTGCAGAGCAATCAGGAACAACGTTTCACTGATCTCCGAACAATCCACTAGTAATCTGCAATCGTACAGGTAGGACCATATAAGGTATGGATATTTGCTTTTGACAAAGCATGTTCCCATGCATTCTGAGAATTCTAAATACAGGTTGTCTGCAAACAATCACTCCATATTTGGCTTGCCTTGTTTACATTAAAGTGTAAGATAATCTAGGTGTACTGACTACGCGTTTGAAGTACGAGAAGACTATGATAAATATGACGGCTTCTTTGTAATAATAAAATAACCTGATCTGATGATAGTCCTCACACCAACGTTTTGTCATGTATAAACACACAAACATTTAAAAACAATACTAAGAGCATAAGCGCATGTAGTAGATAAATTGGCAAGCACCTCAGCTCTTGCTAAGCCAGCTGCTGAAGAACTTAATGAGTTATTGGCATCATCAAAAAGAATAATTTCTACCGACCTGCATCTTAGAGGTAAGTGTTACTGTCATTCAAGCGCATTACTTGACTGATTGCTATATCTATATGCGGTACATATCGCCTCCATGCAGACCAATATTATGTGATATTGTATGGATCATCAATATAATAGGAGATACACTGTTGGATAACATCGTAATTGGGTTCATTTTGTACCACAGTCACCACGAGTTGGTTGGGTCGTAGGATGAATATGATTGTGAAATATTAATATGTAGGTAAGTTCTGGTGGCGTGGGTGTTGCTTGTTGTTGCACAACCAGACCGCATGAAGTGGTGTTTTATTTTCTGCACAGCTTGATAAAGTTTGCCTAAGACTTCAATACAATGCAATAGATGATCTGTTACTCATCTACATATATCTTCGCTTAGATGTCCGAAATAGTGTAAGTTTGTGATCATCTCTTATTTATAAAATAGAAACATCTCCGTTTCCGTATTGGGAACAGCAATTATTCATGCGATATTTGATTGGTACATACATACAGCACGTAAAATGGTAAAGGGATGAATTTTCTACCACACAGTAGGACTGGTAGTCGTACATGCAATCGAATAAGAAGGGTATCTATCATTGCAACATATACGAAGAACATAACATCGGTGGAGAAGTTGATCCACATGCATGCAATATATATATATATATATATATATATATATATATATATATATATATATATATATATATATATATATATATATATATATATATATATATATATATATATTTTATATATATATATATATATATATATATATATATATATATATATATATATATATATATATATATATATATATATATATATATATATATATATATATATATATATATATATATACATATATATCTTTATGTCTGATACACTGATCTATGTATCTTCCGGATGATTTAAAGTCAGATGAATAGCAATGACAAATATTCGAACTACATACAGGATCGAGGGTCTTTATATTATAGCTATGAATCATCCCTGAGAGGACAATAAAGAAATCCTTAGAAGGATTTGGCAATGACTTCTTAATTAAATATTATCTCAGACAATAACTAAAAGGCCTACCCATCGACCTGGTATAGCGTTGATGACTGATATGTTAACTAAGGTATTGACCTAGTGGGTTACTAATGTTAATGCTCAAGGAATTAGTATAATCAGCGAGAATCGCTATTTGGTGTTAGTAATGGTTCGTTTGGGGAGAAGTTGAAAGACTATACCTGCATGAAAGAGGTTTTCCGGTAACAATCAGGGAATAACTGCCGCTCTCAGCAGTAGACCGCTTAGTAGTTTAGCATAACAATAAAGAGATAAGAACGATTAGCATTTGAAAATAATTGGATAGTACGTGTGGCTGGCAGTACCCACCAATTTATCTATAACATCAACATAACGTTGATGAAAACCCGCATTTGGCAAAGTCATTGCATCATTATCTATGCTCCCGGTTTATCAGTATATCAATAATGTAACAAAATTATGGTTGGCAGATCTTTTCTTCATTTAAACGTCACATTATCTTTATATCCCGTTATTTCAAGGAAATGAATCTCGTGATTTGCACACCCTACATTTGATTTGTTGCTACGTATATCACACTGTTTCGCCTGTTCATGCAACATTGGTTGACAACGTCATCCTTTATTCTTTCCCTGAGATGTTCAGCCATTTATTCAAATGAAAGCGGATTTAGATCATCAGAGTAACTGCAGAAGCCGATGGAATATCAAATGTAAGCATTCTACTTGCAGCCAAATAATTATCAATGGTGCATTTCTGACTTGCACATAGCTTGCAACAGATGAAAGATATTTTTTCTATTGGTTTTGAAGACGATATGCGGAATGAAGCCAGTGTTTGTAGAAGGTGACATGCTGATTCAAGCTCCGGAATTTCGGTTGACTATGATAAAAATATTAATAAAAGCCAAGTCTAATTGGTGGCCAGTGACCGCCTCTATTGATTGAACTAATGGCTTGTCACGGATATAACACCAGGCCAGCCGTATGATGAGTAAGCGCTCAGGGCGCATATGATTGTTAAATGAGAGGCTTTCATTTGATAATAACTCATATCACTGTGTGAAGCGAGAGGCAATATCAAAATAAACTATTGGGACGGTTCATCAATTTTGAAACGATTGTTTTATCATTAACCAATCATAACGATCATAACGCTAATGATGTTTTCAACCGTAGAATTCTCTACATCCTATTTGACAGGTAAATGCCACACGCTAATGTTACACATTGTTAAATTATGCTAATGCTGACAGCAACCAACGTTGGATGATTGGATTGCACAAACGAGCAAATGTATATATAGCCTAACGATAAGGTAGGACCAACATATTTCAGAGAAAATAAGCTTAAACGTAGATTTATAATCCCGTTGCACTTCTCTGTGCGCTAGGTGTATACACTGGGCCACTAAGAATCACACATTCAATGAAGCATCAGCTGAGAATGCCATCTATACTAAAACCAGGCATATTCAACACCCAACTCCTGTCGCCATAATTTAGTAGTGTATTGCACTCAACAACACTTTGACATTTTGAATTTATCTGCAGTTCTACCCAACTCTCATTCATATCTGGCACTTGCTTTGACGCATGAGGGCATATGTCATGGGCGATCAATGAGTATGAAGCTCTTCTATACCGCCAATCCTATACCTGCTTACAAAGAACTACTATTCAGCCATTATTGAAAACGAATGTTCTAATAGTCACACTATATATGACTTATACTGCAAACATATGCAGTCAATTATACTAAATGCCTATGTACACATTTCAGTTCGGAAATAACGGATATATACAAGTCGCTTTATTTATCATCATATTGTTTATTATTCCCATGTCAACCGCCACTAATACACTTTCACCTAGAACCCCACAACGCGATACAGATGTGCAGATAATGGCTCGATGTGGCATGGAACCAATTTCCAGGTGGTTTTCTAATTCATTATACGCAGGGTATTCCCAATTGTACGCTCGTAAATGATATCAATGCTAGGTACATCGACAATCACCAAGGTTTGCAACGACAGATCTCTTAGTCTCGCATTAGCAGAACCGCAAAGCTATACCAAAGATATCAGGGCTGTATTATTTTGGGCACAATCAATAAGGCATTATAAAACGAGACTCGTATATGCTAGCTAGGCCAATGCATAAATAGGAAACCGATTGACCAAGAAAACCAGTTTGTTACCATAAGTAGTTTATTTCAGTTTACTTTGTGCTGTGTCCACTACAGTTAACTGAAAGGAAAAGCGTGCTGGGCGTAGGATTTAAGGAGTGTTTTGATGCATCATATTTATTCCAAGTAATTCAGCCACACTGCCACTTTCATGTTAGAGTTAATGGAAAGCTTTCACCTAAGTATGCCGTTAAACCGTAAACAAAGAGCTTATAGCTACTGTAAAATGGCTCACTCTAATGGGCTAATGCGGTGAGCATTACTAGCACTCCCTCTATCACGTGGCGCAACCATGACAAAAACAAAAAGCCCATGGGACTATTGTTTATGTAGAAGTGATGGAGAAATCTTATTTGTCGATCAGAACGCACCTCCAAATTTTCACGAGATTTGATGATAGACGTTATAAAAACATTGGACGGGACACAAGTGGTGTTTTAAACTATTTTGTCGGCAGCGACCCGACTTATCATCGCTATAAGCTGTTAGCAAAATCAAAAGTATCACCATGAGAATGATGGACGTGAATAATAGCATGACAGCCATAACAATACTTATCATGTTCAGGTTTAATTATTAGGCCATTGAATCCAAACGGAAGGTTGCCCAAAGTTATTTCTACATGTGGTTACCAACGTTACCCCATGGATCTCCAGGTAGCTTCAGCTTGGAATGTCGGAGCATTTTGCGGAGGGTAGGGATACTAATACGCGAAAACTGAACGCGCAATATCAATAACAGAATACCTTTCACATTTTTATGACCATGAAAGTTGTATTGGGTCGGGGTAGCACTGTGCAATATGCCTAAGCATATCTCATCCTTATTACTTTCACTGCTTAGATTGTATCCCAGGGTGGGTCCGGGGGGTAGAATAGACCCACTTTATCATTCTGTATGTCGTAAGATGCGACTAATAGGGGGCAACTTAATGGCCGTGGGTTGCGACTCGTGTCGGTGGGCAATGGGTTCCTTGTGGTTGAGAGGAATGGTCCTTGCAAGGGTCATATCTGCAGCACACCACTTAGGCCCGCCTTCATCATCCACTTGAATGTCCCTCTTTTTTCCATTTATCCAAGGAGGCGGCTGCTTAATCAGTTCAAACTTATTTATTAACCTTTCTAACACATACGTGTCGGTGTGCCGTTAAACCCAATACTCACTCACTCACTCACTCGCTCACTCACTCACGCTTGGATTGGGAAGGTTCTCAAATCAGAGAGGTGCTTTTAGGAATGGGGTTTGAGCTATATCATAGGGTGGCGCCATTTACATGGTCGTAACGTTTGTTTATTCAATGTATACATACATTCCTAACAATGAAACCTGGATGAAGTTTGTAATAGGTTTTTGTACCCATGCGGTTAATGTTATATATAGCAGATGCTTCTATGTATCGTCGGGAAGATTTAAACATATAATTCCATGGACGACTGACAAGCAAGAATGAAACAGCCAAGTTATGTGTTTTTGTAATATCGTCACGAGTACCATGTTCGATGCACTTGCAAAACATTTCAATAAAATCACATAAAAGGTGCGATAGTTATCGGAACTCGAGGGCGAGACTAAACAATTCCCTAAGTACTCATCACTGTGTTAATTAAGATATCAAATGATATTTTGCTTATGGGTCAGATTCTGGTCAATATCGTGTAAACAAGTTAAGCCCTGAGTACATCACCAACAAAAGTTAACAGATAGATCTTGTGAGGTCATAACATCTTTTATGATTCCCTAATCATCTTTCTATTCTTTGGCAAGTAAATAGCAACGAGACCAGACGTTATTGAAAGGCAAATGCAAGCAACTTGGTCAATGCACTTTCTATATAAGACGTAGATGCAAGGCAATTTTTGCCGTCAGACCAATCGAGTAAAGCAGAGATAAATGACCCTGGGGGAGGGGTTGGGGGCTGAGGCCTTTAACACAAGTGACTTACTTCTCATAAATACTATTCATACGGTTGAAAACTGTAGAGATATTACTGATAAGAAAGCGCTTGGTTTGCTCCGGCCTTGTATTCTCTGTTTTATGTTCTATCGAATTAATGCAGGACATTAACACTGAATATAAACATTGGACACACCGGGTTAAGTGATTGCACAATCGAGCAAGTGCTTATAAAGCGAAACGATAAGACGACCACCGAATGTAAGGTAACGTATGCCATTAAGCAGGTTTGAAACCCTTCACTATCCCCTGATCACCAGGTAGGTCTTTAAGCGGGATCAATGAGACCACAAATGTGATACCACGGCGCCTCCTGCTCTGGAAACCGGCATACATAGCAGCCTTTTTAGGGTATTCTTTTGCATTCATAGCTATATTTGTAGTATACATCAACAGATTTCCTCCCACCGAGCCCTCGCTTAAGGCTTGGCCTGGTCCGACGCTATACAAACAGTTGGCACTGGTGCATGTACTTAGTTAGCCGCATCTACACAGCGATTATATCCAGCAGGGTTTAAAGGTAAGTTGTAGCAAAATCCCACCAACATAACCTGTATTAGCAGCTGGTTGATGCAACCGTAAAATCAGATAAAGATATGTTCATTTAAGAATGACACATAAACAAGATTATCTTCTTGTAAGTGACTATTAGAGAGCCTTGCAGACTAATGTATAACTCGCAAGGCAAGTGAATAGCACATCCCCGGTTTGCAGCCTACATTGCTAGTTTTGCTAGGATGCTTGTTATGTAAATTGTGGAGCAAAATGTCCCCATGACACCGGGTAGAAATAATCAAACATCGTTTGTTGGCATCAATATATTTATTGTGCTGTCCAACGTGATTGTGTCCTCTATTAATTGTATGTATTAAGTATGATTGGTTTTTTTGTGCTTCCCCATATCATTCGCGTGACCGTGTCAAAACATACTAATAGCGATACTCAAGCGCAACTTCACACCAAAATGATTGCCGTGTATATAAAGCTACCGTGACGAAAAAATACACACGGATTGCATTTTAGTCGCTAGTTGGCTGATGCTGTTTTTCTGATGCCTTATTTGTGGCCTAGAAGCCGAAGAGATCTGTTCATCGCCAATGATTAAGATTTATAATCAAATCGGATCCTTGTCAGGTTAGAGTAAGATTTTAACGTCACTACCTCCGAGGCAACCAAGAAGGCTGCTGAAACGTCTTCAATTCTTGATTTAGTCTTTTTTCATTGACGTGTGAGCGCGTGTGAGCGTGTTGAATACATGATGAATATCCGTAGAAGATGTGGGTATGAAGTAGAATATATACTCCCTCAAATGTTGTAACAGACGAGCAGAGCACATATATCATGTCGCATAAAAAACATATACCCAGTGCTTTAGACATTTTGGTTAATGTCCATACTCTAGCATGCATGCATATGGTGTATGATTAGATGGCACACCAACAGCATGGTGATGATCCCATAGAGTTAAGGCCTAATGATATGTATGAGAGGCCTCTCTATCTATCTGCCTCCCTTCGTGTGATAATATCCATCTATACAAAGTAGACTGCGCCTATTTACAAAATACCATCAAAAGGCACACACGGCATAACATTGTGCTATGTTTAGAGGAAACCGGGCGGTTATTTTTATTTCGATTGAGGCATATCTATCTGCTGACATTTCCGCCGACTGCCCGCTCAATGCCTCTACGACAATACCAACCAACAGGCCTTGTTTTAAGCTTTTCTGAGACAGAAGTGTTCAGCGCAAAGGGAAAGGTACACGAGTTCTTGGTCACATTAAATATTGAACTCTTGGAGTTGGTGCTTAAACTACTGATGTAAAGGTGCGGCTACTCTTGCGTGTTAGCTTGTAAAACTCATCAGCCCCAAAGCAGTCATCATATGATATTTGTGTAAGCTTATGTCAAATGACCAAATACTACTTTTCTATGGCTCTTATCTTTGCAAACGCCATTATTTAAATATTTGGTATGAAGTGAATTATTGTGTCTGCATGTGAATATCCGTGCTTCGTGTAATATCCCATGCAGCAGTAATTGACTGATGATAGTAACCGAAAGCCCATCGTGTAGTTTGGACATCCCATATGATACCAAACCTTTAAGATAACAGCAATATCAAATGTTGTTTTGACCCAAAAGGGCGCAAGATAAGAGCAAATGAAATTTACATCAAGCCCCTCTATATCACAACACTATACGCCAAACATATTCCGCTACCAAGACAAATGGACCGTGATAATTCTGTGCTTACAGAAAATCTGCAGTCAATTATGCACATTGCCTGTGTTTAAGTTGCTACTGGAAATAACGGACATTTTCAAATAGCTTTGCATATTCTCATATTGCTTTCCAGGACGACCTCCACTAGCATACTGTCTCCACCTATTACCACGCTTGCACAACGCAATATAGATGTGCAGATTGCAGCTCGATTAAGTATGGACCCAATCTTTTTGTGGTTGCCTATTTCATTTTATGCAGAGTATACCCCATTGTACAACATATAATGTAATTCACGCTCAGTATATTGATCGTCGCTAAGGTTTGCAACGGCACTTAGATGTTTTCGGAGTCTTGCTCTAACCCACAGCGAGTTATCCGATGACATATGATCTAATCCGGTGGCCATTGTGCATGTTATAAATCAACATGGTATATAACAATGCTTGCATATGCTATTTTTTTTACTGTATATTGTCAAAACAATTAGCAACCACACATTTATTGCACCTATATAAAAGGCGTCAACATTATGATCTATATACAATCAGCATATCTTGTCTTTCGTACTTTTTCAATGTTCGGTATTAAATATAAGAAGGTGCAAGGGTAATGTGTTTCACCCAATGCATTGTCTGAATTAATCCTGTTTTAAGGCTTGTTAAATACATATTCCAAGATGTAGTCTCATATGAAAATTATATGAAATGTAAAGCAGCAACTGCCTAGAAAGCTGATTACATACCACCACAAACTTAAATTTCGCGGTACTCAGTGTGTTATGCTGAGCGTATTTGTCTTATTTGATATGCATGTATTAAGTATAACATTTATAGAAGGTTGTTTAGTAAATCACAAATGTTTTGAACGTTGAAATATTTGATAAGACATGGAACAAGTGGTTTGTTATGTTCGAATTGTTCACGATTGAAGGAATATTTGAGGGCTTTAGAAGCCAATAGATTTGTGATTATTTCCGCCAATAGTTGCATCTCGACATGGAACAAGCAATCATGGGAAATGATAATTGAATATTGTCAGTTAAGTGTTAACTTAACAAATATGTGTTGGTTGTCAAGAAGTCACGAGGAGCATCAATTCATTAATATCTTAAAAGCCTTAAGCATTGTGTTGAAACAAGGCAAATTAACATACAGCTTTTACTCAATTGTTTGGCCTGTTGTGAATGTATTCTATTCATCGATGTAGCCTATATGTACAATGTCGCGGTTTCTACCATGCAGCCATATACAACATATCATGATCCTTAATGTTTAATGCGTTCAGAGCAATCAGAAACAACGTTTCACTGATCTCCGAACAATCCACTAGTAATCTGCAATCGTACAGGTACGACCATATAAGGTATGGGTATTTGCTTTTGATAAAGCATGTTCCCATGCATTCTGAGAATTCTAAATACAGGTTGTCTGCAAACAATCACTCCATATTTGGCTTGCCTTGTTTACATTAAAGTGTAAGATAATCTAGGTGTACTGACTACGCGTTTGAAGTAGGAGAGGACTATGATAAATATGACGGCTTCTTTGTAATAATAAAATAACCTGATGATAGTCCTCACACCGCCGTTTTGTCATGTATAAACACACAAACATTTAAAAACAATACTAAGAGCATAGGCACATGTAGCAGATAAATTGGCAAGCACCTCATCTCTTGCTAAGCCAGCTACTGAAGAACTTAATGAGTTATTAGCATCATCAAAACGGATAAATTAAACCTGCAGCTTAGAGTTAAGTGTTACTGTCGTTCAAGCGCATTACTTGACTGATTGTAATATCTATATGCGGTACATATCGCCTCCATGCAGACCAATATTATGTGATATTGTATGGATCATCAATATAATAGGAGATACACTGTTGAATAACATCGTATTTGGGTCCATTCGGTATCGCAGTCACCACGAGTTGGTATGGTCGTAGGATAAATATGATTGTGAAATGTTAATATATAGGTAATTTTTGGTTGCGTGGGTGTTGCTTGTTGTTGCGCAACCAGACTGCATGAAGTGGTATTTATTTTCTGCACAGCTTGATAAAGTTTGCCTAAGACTTCAATACATGCAATAGATGATCTGTTGCTCATCTAAATATATCTTCGCTTTGATGTCCGAAATGGTGTAAGTTTGTGATCATCTCTTATTTATAAAATAGAAACATCCCCGTTTCCGTATTGGGAACGGCAATTATTCATGCGATATTTGATTGGTACATACATACAGCACGTAAAATGGTAAAGGGACGAATTTACTACCACACAGTAGGACTGGTAGTCGTACTTGCAATCGAATAAGAAGGGTATCTATCATTGCAACATATACGAAGAACATAACATCGGTGGCGAAGTTGATCCACATGCAATATATATATATATATATATATATATATATATATATATATATATATATATATATATATATATATATATATATATATATATATATATATATATATATATATATTTATGTCTGATACACTGTTCTATGTATCCTCCGGATGATTCAAAGTCAGATGAATAGTAATGACAAATATTCGAACTACATACAGGATCGAGGGTCTTTATATTATAGCTATGAATCATCCCTGAGAGGACAATAAAGAAATCCTTAGAAACGGTGCCCTTTAGGATTTGGCAATGACTTCTTAATTAAATATTATCTCAGACAATAACTAAAAGGCCTAGCAATCGACCTGGTATAGCGCTGATGACTTATATGTTAACTAAGGTATTGACCTAGTGGGTTACTAATGTTAATGCTCACGGAATTAGTATAATCAGCGAGAATCGCTATTTGGTTGAAAAAAGTTGAAAGACTATATACCTGCATGAAAGATGTTTTCCGGTAAAAATCAGGGAATAACTGCCGCTCTCAGCATGTTTCTGATATTTAGTTTGTTATCTGCCTGTGTGCGTGTCTTGACTCCCTGCCTTGTTCTAAGTTGCTTTAATTTGCCTTTATACATTCTTTTGACTTTTGACTTTTGCCTGCACATATTTTTTCCATCACTGGTTACTGACCAGATTTTTTAAGCGATTGTCGGTTGACAGTGTATACATCGTCTGGGTCATAATGTATAAAAAACCCCGAAAAGATCGCTTGCTTCCAGCCTTATTAGCAGCTGCGGTGCGCTATTACATTAGGCTATGACCTGTGTATTTATGCTTTCGTGTTATGAACGTGTTGGCTATGATTAAAGATGATACCTTAAGGACATGCGCTTTATAAATATATCTAGATATGACATTGGGTTACAAAGCATAATCAAAAGACACATTATTAAACGAACTGCAATACTGTCACTCGTTTGTAGAAAATGTATTAAGCGATGTATGGGTGGTGTGTTTTGGGCAGGTAATCTCTCTTGTGTAGATGTCTGACAAATACACCTGCGAAAGAGCTGTCTGACATGAGTTTCTGCATTCGTATTGTTCGCAATGCTGATTCATTTACGAAACATTGTTAACATTAGTAATTTGCGAAAATAATATACCCTGAAACAATGATAGGTTCACACGGTAGTTGTCGGCAGTCAAGCATGTAGAAAAGAATACCTCTCCGACCTGGACCGCCTGACATGCACAATGGAGATGTAATGGAGGGGGTGGAAATCTAGAGCAATCTGTCCAAACCGTCGACATATGGGACAGCGTTCGTGACCAAACCTTACCATCACTGTCGTCTAATAAGCAACAGTACACCATGAAGACACACTGGGCGTTTGTAACACAGTTAGGCCCACTGTCGGACTATAATACATGCGGAATCACACAGTCCACGGAGCTGAATTCAGGTTAGATGTGTGGCTACTGTCATTGTCCTTCGTTGAAAAGGTTACATAAATGAGTACTGATTATTTTTAATTAACATCTTCTTCGTTACTGCTTGTACACAGAGGATATTATGGGGAAACGACCATTCATAGGTAGAGAGGTACTGCGCCAAGGGTAAAAGGTTTGGGGCGTGGGTTCGGAAGAAGAGTAAGATAAACAACTACAGTCAAGTGTCATATTTATTACCCTCAATACATAGCGCGTGCATGCATACTCATATTTCTGAAAGCACCCCACCACTAGGCATATTCGTGAAAGTGTTTGATGAAGCAGTTTTGCAGGTGATATATGAGCTACTTGGCGACGTATGCGTAGTTTATGTTGCATATTAAAGCATGCACTACTTTGGTGCATTAGTTATTGTGTATTCTGTACAATTAAACAATTAAACACCAAAGCAAAGACAGATTAAAACACAACGGCAAGGTTTATGTTACATCGTTTGATGTAACTGAAGCAATGCTTTGTCAGCATTATAAAGCAAGTGTTAGCAATAGGTTACAAACATCAAGCGATCCATGCCATTAGCGGAGCCCTATGGGCGAAAATACATTCGATTCGGAATTGAAATTATCGTTGAATCACTTGTAAGCTGAGTGGTATACTGTGTGGGCTAACCTATACTGATTCTCTCTGCTAAGCCAAATGCAATGAACGTGAAATTTCATCGCCCTTTCAGCACAATTAGATGCTGCTCAGTCACCGACACTACAAATAACGCGTAGATGATGACGACTTGTAGCCAGTGTAATCCCATAGATAATGATCACGATGGATAACGTAATGACAGCATTCATACAACAATGCTTAATCATCATGAAAGTTTCGGAATGTGTATAACGATATTTGAATGAAACCATTTTGAGAGCATTTTCAAATATACGGCATAACTGAAAGTGAATGTCCGATCACATGTTTTGCTGTCGCCTACGTTAGAGCGAACAATGCACAAGCTGTTCATTTATCCGCGAGATATAATTTATTAACCAATTTCCATAAGGATTAAAGGGAGGTTGTTAAAGGCTGGGAATATTCAGCTTTCTCGCAATATGTGGCCGATTTATCATCCCTACAGATCGCATGTTCACCTGGTCCACTTTGGAAGTGCATCGTTTACGCAGATGTCACTGCCCGAACGCCTCAAGATATGTTTACGACAGAGTTTGCGTCGCTCGACCTTATTACAGCTTTTCCCTCTGGGGACTCTGGATCATTCTACATTATTCAATAATCGCGCGGTTGACATCAACTGGCATGCATATAATCGCAAACACAGTTTTTATCCGCGTTATTTTCTACCAATTTTTTAGAAGTTGAATTATTATCAACCGCTGATGAAGAAATGAAATAAACATTCGCTTAATCTCAAAAGGGCTATGAAATTGATACTAGTATTACGTCTAAGATAAATGCATGTATGTGAGATAGGTAAATTTTAAAAGCACAAAAAAGATCCCTGAAATCCCCATTCAATAATTGGTAGACACCATTGGCTTATATATAAACGATTAAAACAGCTGTCGTCAGCTTTATATTAACAATTATGTATATATTATTGCGGCTAGCGTTGTAACTGTTACATAACACTCAATTGTACATGCAGCCACGAAGTCTCGCCGAATATTATTGAATCGTATCAGACGGTACTGTGGCGTGTACCTCAATGATCGACCACATTGGTACATCACTGGTGCAACCAGTACGCTGTTTTGTATGCACTTCGTTTATTTGTAAGATGTTGTTGATGCACTCATATTTATTTGTGGTTTTCTGATGTTTCTGTAAAATGGTGGAAGATCGTACCAACTACAGAAGACATATACAGCCTCTTTAGTTGTGGTAACCATCTGAGAGATTAGACCAGGAACATGAATGACTTAACACAACAACCTGGTGTAACATATCCAGAGGATGTTGGCATGAACAAAAAGGCAAACAAGTGTTCTAATTTTAATTCAATAACACAGGCATTGGGCTCGGAATTGTTGTGTCCTACCATTAGGCAGATGGTCTGCTGCATTATTTTGCGAAGATCATTGACAATTGGATAGTGTGACTAGCATCAAATGACCACAATACGGGTCGCCAGCAAAAGCAGCAGCATAAATACTGCTCACGACTGCTCATGAAAAAATGTATGATCACTTGCTAATCATTGCCAGTGCTATTTAAACAACTGCACAAACAATGCATTTATTGACAAGGAGTCTTCAATGAGTGACACGTACAGTCCATCATGGAGGGAAAGGCGCAAGCTTACATTATTACTTTGCGTCACTTGCCCTCGCAAACACATGCAAAACTCATATTATGCATATAACAAGTGGATGAAAGCTCTTTCATAAGTATATGTCATCCTTGATGCAGTCTTCATGTATCGCGGCATCTACAATAAACATTTGTGATGTCCGTGGGTTCATGAAACAAAATGTCTCATTGCGGTGCTATGGGTAGCAAAATGATTAATTGACGTATGCGTCACAATTAATCTGCTTGCGTTTTTTGGCATTTGTCTGAAAGATTACGCCTGTTAGAGGTATTCCCGTTCGTAAATGCGCCATGTAATTTTTGTTTTTACGCCTCTTTGTGGTGCCTTTTATGTATGTTGAGGTAAAGGGCAAGTTATCCGAGCTAGCGCGTCTTGTGATCGGAGTTAAGTTTAAGGCAAAATATTGGTGACAAAAGTGGGGTGATATAAGAATTCTCATGGACGTAATATATATGTAGCCAATGCATCATCTTTGGGGGATTATGGGTATCCTTGCTCTGCTTGGGAAGCGTATCAATGAGAGAGATGTCAAATCTCGTCAGTACCATAATGTGATATCGACGGCATATCGATGACGGAATAGTGATCTATGTTGTTATACATTCCCTTGTCATGTCTGTCGAGTGTGGCTGAAGATAAGCTACACTAGCAGCTGGACAAAAGCGTCCAACCATATTCAGGTCATGGAATAAGAATTGTATCACCTGGAAGTGTAAAGGCAATTATATATGTCCATAACTGCAATCTTAGAAACTAAAACTTATAAATCTGTATAGTAGGTTTTATTGATGTTATATTGTAAAACAGCTTTTGATGTATTACACGAATTGAATCTCAGATGAGGGTAGTTCAGCACGTTCCGTGTCTGTTTTAACATACATGCATGAAGCATGGGCATGCGGTGTTAATTAATCAGAAAGTGCAACATAAGCAAGCAAAACATGTGCAATGATGATTCATACAAAAATTTACGACATGCATTGCAGTACGGACGAAAAGTTATCCTCTTGAACAGACGATCGCTTTTCATAGTTGACAAAATGGCCGCCATCGTTAGATCATCGAATGTTTTTAAAACATATATATCTGGTCTACGGCACTTCCCAAAACCTGGAAGGAGCGATGACCCTTCTATTTGGCGACAGAAAACATTTCAGTGACCAACTGCTAAAATAAATGTCGCTTAGCATCATGTTAGTAGCATACACCGTGCAATTGTCTAAGTGCTATTGACGGATATGTTGCTTGTGTTTGAACTTACGTTCATGTCAGTGCATATTTATACCGTCGTAGTCAGCAAACATATGCACCATGAAAATAGACGTCGAGTGACAAAACTGTCCCACACATTTCAGAGGGAAACAATGAATCAGTCATAGACGAGAGCCTTGTAGAACGATACACAGTTATCATGCAATAATTTCAACTTAAAGGCCATAAGACCTGCCTGTAGTTTCTTTTTCCAGTGTTGTATAATTTCTATATGGTCGATGCAAAATGGTTTGACGGATATTGCTAATGTTGTTCTTTCAAATTGGTGTAGTTGAGATTTATTTTTAATACTACACTGCAGCTATAGGCATGCAAACTTCGTTCCTTCAGAGTACAAATTAAACACTTGCGTCATATTTGTTAAGGCGAAAATATTACGTTTTTTATACCTCTCACATTAGTAAATATCCATTAGATTCGAAATTGTAGCCATTAGTTATAAAAGCTATAGCTAATTCACTTGTAAACCACGTTGCAGAATCGATATGAGCCAAACTATATTGATTTTAGTTCTTTGCACTGAACCTATAAAATGACAATAAAATGAAATATTAGGGTTCTACGTCGCAATGAAAATCAAGGTTATGTGGCGACTGTGATGGACAGGTTTGTTTTTTTATGTGCGGCTGGTATCCCATAGGCGCCATCGCAATCTCAGTTCAAATCCGTTGCGCCTCAAATAATGTGGTTAAAATGTAATCATGAAGTCAATGTTACCATATTGATGATGGTAACATTACATGTTATCATGACTTCACACCCTTGTGGTTCAAATAAACATTAGCAATATCTACATCTTACACATGGAGTTTCAGGAGCGGGTGTATGCCTATATGTGTAAGATATAACCTCGTATTAACAATATATAAATGATATCCAATGAAAGAACATTTTCGATCACGAAGCACAGTTAAAAAAGTCTGGTCGTTTACTTTGTCGTCATTTTCTAAGCTCAAACCTACGAGTGACCCTCTGTGCGGCGTACAGTTTGCACTGGTTATGTGGTTCAGTAATATACATTGCCATTGCAGCCACGCAATAATGGCGGCAATACATCATTGTTTGCAGTTACAATAAATTTGACATTGTTGATGCACACAGTGAAAATAATCACCTATCGCTTAAAAAATACGAGGATTCTATGGTATTGGAGGGACTTATCGACTTGCATATATCTCAGCGTCCGCCCCTTTTTTGTGGACCAAATGAAATCAATTCCGTATCATGCGCACCTCCATGCAACCTGGGAGGCACAAATATAAGTAAACGCAATTGCTTTATGAATTGTTTAAGTGGATTATCAACATATAACCCTGTGAAACTGATGCTTCAAAAAACTGAACGCGCGCTGGCAATGGCTTGCCTATTGTCATTATTGCTTCGTGTCATTGGATGTGCCGCACAACATCGCTGTGTTTGTGGTTCTGCATCCCATGCATTATCATGTTGACGCTTTATCCCTTCTACAAACACATATTACTAAATCAAGTACATGTCATGGCTCCTCCAAGCGCCATAGCAAGTAGAAATGATCGCTAATGCAGATCATGTATCAAGAAATGGAGAGTGTGCAAGGGAAATAGCTAAACTTGTCACATCTGTTTCTACGTCTCATAACATTCATATGTGTCAATCGTAACAGCATGATCAGGCTTGCCACCGAGCCAATTAGTCCTGTATTGATGTTGTTGAATCTATTTGCTTGCAAACCATGCATCTTACACACATTACTGTTCGAGGTGTTTATTGACGAGTTGTATCTGTCCTGCGACAGTAAGGGAGTGAGTTCATCTAATCGTTGTCTGATAAAATAATCCAGTAACTTTGTTGTACTCGAAAAATGCGACCCCAAAAACAAAGCGTCTGAAGTAACGTTTGCACATGGATATATGACGCGTACAGCCACGCATTAATGCATTTACGACACACGACCATGACATTGCATATCCATATCATGTAACAGGGGCTATTAACGCTGTAGTATAAGTTACATTTAGGCATGCCACTATATAATAAATACGATTGATTGACTGGCAACATGATTTCTAAATTGAAGAACTAGGTGGCAGCTGTGGGGAAAGCCATTGTTTAAAGTGTAGCTCGAATGCGAGATACAAGGTTATACCACGTGGTTTACTGTGCATGAGCAGCAATTCAAACGTGTTCTTAGTAATTACGCTCTGACCTGTTAGTTATAGTAGAAGCCAATCATGTTTGTCATATACTGCTCACGTTCAGCCGATATATTTAACCGATATAAACCAAAATGAAATGAGTCATTGCAAGTTTAACGTCCGGTTCAATAGCGCATTCATGCGTTTACATTACATTTGAGTTATAGCCTAGTGCAGGCTAGAAACATGGATAAATATCATTGCCACAGTTATATATGCGGAAAAATTCATCTTCATGGATGCACGTGGCATGTTGCTGCGCGCTGCTTGCTTTTTAAATTGTCAGTACCAGCCAGTGTTTTGCAGAGTATGAATGACACAGCATCCAGTGGACGGATGGATCAATGATACATATCTTGTTGTTGCGCAACAGACTGCCTGAGTTGTTATTTATTTTCTGCACAGCTTGATAAAGTTTGCCTAAGACTTCAATACATGCAATAGATGATCTGTTGCTCATCTAAATATATCTTCGCTTTGATGTCCGAAATGGTGTAAGTTTGTGATCATCTCTTATTTATAAAATAGAAACATCCCCGTTTCCGTATTGGGAACGGCAATTATTCATGCGATATTTGATTGGTACATACATACAGCACGTAAAATGGTAAAGGGACGAATTTACTACCACACCAGTAGGACTGGTAGTCGTACTTGCAATCGAATAAGAAGGGTATCTATCATTGGCAACATATACGAAGAACATAACATCGGTGGCGAAGTTGATCCACATGCAATATATATATATAGATATATTTATATATATATATATATATATATATATATATATATATATATATATATATATATTTATATATATATATATACATATATATATATATTTATGTCTGATACACTGTTCTATGTATCCTCCGGATGATTCAAAGTCAGATGAATAGTAATGACAAATATTCGAACTACATACAGGATCGAGGGTCTTTATATTATAGCTATGAATCATCCCTGAGAGGACAATAAAGAAATCCTTAGAAACGGTGCCCTTTAGGATTTGGCAATGACTTCTTAATTAAATATTATCTCAGACAATAACTAAAAGGCCTAGCAATCGACCTGGTATAGCGCTGATGACTTATATGTTAACTAAGGTATTGACCTAGTGGGTTACTAATGTTAATGCTCACGGAATTAGTATAATCAGCGAGAATCGCTATTTGGTTGAAAAAAGTTGAAAGACTATACCTGCATGAAAGATGTTTTCCGGTAAAAATCAGGGAATAACTGCCGCTCTCAGCATGTTTCTGATATTTAGTTTGTTATCTGCCTGTGTGCGTGTCTTGACTCCCTGCCTTGTTCTAAGTTGCTTTAATTTGCCTTTATACATTCTTTTGACTTTTGACTTTTGCCTGCACATATTTTTTCCATCACTGGTTACTGACCAGATTTTTTAAGCGATTGTCGGTTGACAGTGTATACATCGTCTGGGTCATAATGTATAAAAAACCCCGAAAAGATCGCTTGCTTCCAGCCTTATTAGCAGCTGCGGTGCGCTATTACATTAGGCTATGACCTGTGTATTTATGCTTTCGTGTTATGAACGTGTTGGCTATGATTAAAGATGATACCTTAAGGACATGCGCTTTATAAATATATCTAGATATGACATTGGGTTACAAAGCATAATCAAAAGACACATTATTAAACGAACTGCAATACTGTCACTCGTTTGTAGAAAATGTATTAAGCGATGTATGGGTGGTGTTTTGGGCAGGTAATCTCTCTTGTGTAGATGTCTGACAAATACACCTGCGAAAGAGCTGTCTGACATGAGTTTCTGCATTCGTATTGTTCGCAATGCTGATTCATTTACGAAACATTGTTAACATTAGTAATTTGCGAAAATAATATACCCTGAAACAATGATAGGTTCACACGGTAGTTGTCGGCAGTCAAGCATGTAGAAAAGAATACCTCTCCGACCTGGACCGCCTGACATGCACAATGGAGATGTAATGGAGGGGGGGTGGAAATCTAGAGCAATCTGTCCAAACCGTCGACATATGGGACAGCGTTCGTGACCAAACCTTACCATCACTGTCGTCTAATAAGCAACAGTACACCATGAAGACACACTGGGCGTTTTTGTAACACAGTTAGGCCCACTGTCGGACTATAATACATGCGGAATCACACAGTCCACGGAGCTGAATTCAGGTTAGATGTGTGGCTACTGTCATTGTCCTTCGTTGAAAAGGTTACATAAATGAGTACTGATTATTTTTAATTAACATCTTCTTCGTTACTGCTTGTACACAGAGGATATTATGGGGAAACGACCATTCATAGGTAGAGAGGTACTGCGCCAAGGGTAAAAGGTTTGGGGCGTGGGTTCGGAAGAAGAGTAAGATAAACAACTACAGTCAAGTGTCATATTTATTACCCTCAATACATAGCGCGTGCATGCATACTCATATTTCTGAAAGCACCCCCACCACTAGGCATATTCGTGAAAGTGTTTGATGAAGCAGTTTTGCAGGTGATATATGAGCTACTTGGCGACGTATGCGTAGTTTATGTTGCATATTAAAGCATGCACTACTTTGGTGCATTAGTTATTGTGTATTCTGTACAATTAAACAATTAAACACCAAAGCAAAAGACAGATTAAAAAACACAACGGCAAGGTTTATGTTACATCGTTTGATGTAACTGAAGCAATGCTTTGTCAGCATTATAAAGCAAGTGTTAGCAATAGGTTACAAACATCAAGCGATCCATGCCATTAGCGGAGCCCTATGGGCGAAAATACATTCGATTCGGAATTGAAATTATCGTTGAATCACTTGTAAGCTGAGTGGTATACTGTGTGGGCTAACCTATACTGATTCTCTCTGCTAAGCCAAATGCAATGAACGTGAAATTTCATCGCCCTTTCAGCACAATTAGATGCTGCTCAGTCACCGACACTACAAATAACGCGTAGATGATGACGACTTGTAGCCAGTGTAATCCCATAGATAATGATCACGATGGATAACGTAATGACAGCATTCATACAACAATGCTTAATCATCATGAAAGTTTCGGAATGTGTATAACGATATTTGAATGAAACCATTTTGAGAGCATTTTCAAATATACGGCATAACTGAAAGTGAATGTCCGATCACATGTTTTGCTGTCGCCTACGTTAGAGCGAACAATGCACAAGCTGTTCATTTATCCGCGAGATATAATTTATTAACCAATTTCCATAAGGATTAAAGGGAGGTTGTTAAAGGCTGGGAATATTCAGCTTTCTCGCAATATGTGGCCGATTTATCATCCCTACAGATCGCATGTTCACCTGGTCCACTTTGGAAGTGCATCGTTTACGCAGATGTCACTGCCCGAACGCCTCAAGATATGTTTACGACAGAGTTTGCGTCGCTCGACCTTATTACAGCTTTTCCCTCTGGGGACTCTGGATCATTCTACATTATTCAATAATCGCGCGGTTGACATCAACTGGCATGCATATAATCGCAAACACAGTTTTTATCCGCGTTATTTTCTACCAATTTTTTAGAAGTTGAATTATTATCAACCGCTGATGAAGAAATGAAATAAACATTCGCTTAATCTCAAAAGGGCTATGAAATTGATACTAGTATTACGTCTAAGATAAATGCATGTATGTGAGATAGGTAAATTTTAAAAGCACAAAAAAGATCCCTGAAATCCCCATTCAATAATTGGTAGACACCATTGGCTTATATATAAACGATTAAAACAGCTGTCGTCAGCTTTATATTAACAATTATGTATATATTATTGCGGCTAGCGTTGTAACTGTTACATAACACTCAATTGTACATGCAGCCACGAAGTCTCGCCGAATATTATTGAATCGTATCAGACGGTACTGTGGCGTGTACCTCAATGATCGACCACATTGGTACATCACTGGTGCAACCAGTACGCTGTTTTGTATGCACTTCGTTTATTTGTAAGATGTTGTTGATGCACTCATTATTTATTTGTGGTTTTCTGATGTTTCTGTAAAATGGTGGAAGATCGTACCAACTACAGAAGACATATACAGCCTCTTTAGTTGTGGTAACCATCTGAGAGATTAGACCAGGAACATGAATGACTTAACACAACAACCTGGTGTAACATATCCAGAGGATGTTGGCATGAACAAAAAGGCAAACAAGTGTTCTAATTTTAATTCAATAACACAGGCATTGGGCTCGGAATTGTTGGGTCCTACCATTAGGCAGATGGTCTGCTGCATTATTTTGCGAAGATCATTGACAATTGGATAGTGTGACTAGCATCAAATGACCAATATACGGGTCGCCAGCAAAAGCAGCAGCATAAATACTGCTCACGACTGCTCATGAAAAAATGTATGATCACATGCTAATCATTGCCAGTGCTATTTGAACAACTGCACAAACAATGCATTTATTGACAAGAAGTCTTCAATGAGTGACACGTACAGTCCATCATGGAGGGAAAGGCGCAAGCTTACATTATTACTTTGCGTCACTTGCCCTCGCAAACACATGCAAAACTCATATTATGCATATAACAAGTGGATGAAAGCTCTTTCATAAGTATATGTCATCCTTGATGCAGTCTTCATGTATCGCGGCATCTACAATAAACATTTGTGATGTCCGTGGGTTCATGAAACAAAATGTCTCATTGCGGTGCTATGGGTAGCAAAATGATTAATTGACGTATGCGTCACAATTAATCTGCTTGCGTTTTTTGGCATTTGTCTGAAAGATTACGCCTGTTAGAGGTATTCCCGTTCGTAAATGCGCCATGTAATTTTTGTTTTACGCCTCTTTGTGGTGCCTTTTATGTATGTTGAGGTAAAGGGCAAGTTATCCGAGCTAGCGCGTCTTGTGATCGGAGTTAAGTTTAAGGCAAAATATTGGTGACAAAAGTGGGGTGATATAAGAATTCTCATGGACGTAATATATATGTAGCCAATGCATCATCTTTGGGGGATTATGGGTATCCTTGCTCTGCTTGGGAAGCGTATCAATGAGAGAGATGTCAAATCTCGTCAGTACCATAATGTGATATCGACGGCATATCGATGACGGAATAGTGATCGATGTTGTTATACATTCCCTTGTCATGTCTGTCGAGTGTGGCTGAAGATAAGCTACACTAGCAGCTGGACAAAAGCGTCCAACCATATTCAGGTCATGGAATAAGAATTGTATCACCTGGAAGTGTAAAGGCAATTATATATGTCCATAACTGCAATCTTAGAAACTAAAACTTATAAATCTGTATAGTAGGTTTTATTGATGTTATATTGTAAAACAGCTTTTGATGTATTACACGAATTGAATCTCAGATGAGGGTAGTTCAGCACGTTCCGTGTCTGTTTTAACATACATGCATGAAGCATGGGCATGCGGTGTTAATTAATCAGAAAGTGCAACATAAGCAAGCAAAACATGTGCAATGATGATTCATACAAAAATTTACGACATGCATTGCAGTACGGACGAAAAGTTATCCTCTTGAACAGACGATCGCTTTTCATAGTTGACAAAATGGCCGCCATCGTTAGATCATCGAATGTTTTAAACATATATATATCTGGTCTACGGCACTTCCCAAAACCTGGAAGGAGCGATGACCCTTCTATTTGGCGACAGAAAACATTTCAGTGACCAACTGCTAAAATAAATGTCGCTTAGCATCATGTTAGTAGCATACACCGTGCAATTGTCTAAGTGCTATTGACGGATATGTTGCTTGTGTTTGAACTTACGTTCATGTCAGTGCATATTTATACCGTCGTAGTCAGCAAACATATGCACCATGAAAATAGACGTCGAGTGACAAAACTGTCCCACACATTTCAGAGGGAAACAATGAATCAGTCATAGACGAGAGCCTTGTAGAACGATACACAGTTATCATGCAATAATTTCAACTTAAAGGCCATAAGACCTGCCTGTAGTTTCTTTTTCCAGTGTTGTATAATTTCTATATGGTCGATGCAAAATGGTTTGACGGATATTGCTAATGTTGTTCTTTCAAATTGGTGTAGTTGAGATTTATTTTTAATACTACACTGCAGCTATAGGCATGCAAACTTCGTTCCTTCAGAGTACAAATTAAACACTTGCGTCATATTTGTTAAGGCGAAAATATTACGTTTTTTATACCTCTCACATTAGTAAATATCCATTAGATTCGAAATTGTAGCCATTAGTTATAAAAGCTATAGCTAATTCACTTGTAAACCACGTTGCAGAATCGATATGAGCCAAACTATATTGATTTTAGTTCTTTGCACTGAACCTATAAAATGACAATAAAATGAAATATTAGGGTTCTACGTCGCAATGAAAATCAAGGTTATGTGGCGACTGTGATGGACAGGTTTGTTTTTTATGTGCGGCTGGTATCCCATAGGCGCCATCGCAATCTCAGTTCAAATCCGTTGCGCCTCAAATAATGTGGTTAAAATGTAATCATGAAGTCAATGTTACCATATTGATGATGGTAACATTACATGTTATCATGACTTCACACCCTTGTGGTTCAAATAAACATTAGCAATATCTACATCTTACACATGGAGTTTCAGGAGCGGGTGTATGCCTATATGTGTAAGATATAACCTCGTATTAACAATATATAAATGATATCCAATGAAAGAACATTTTCGATCACGAAGCACAGTTAAAAAAGTCTGGTCGTTTACTTTGTCGTCATTTTCTAAGCTCAAACCTACGAGTGACCCTCTGTGCGGTACAGTTTGCACTGGTTATGTGGTTCAGTAATATACATTGCCATTGCAGCCACGCAATAATGGCGGCAATACATCATTGTTTGCAGTTACAATAAATTTGACATTGTTGATGCACACAGTGAAATAATCACCTATCGCTTAAAAATACGAGGATTCTATGGTATTGGAGGGACTTATCGACTTGCATATATCTCAGCGTCCGCCCCTTTTTTGTGGACCAAATGAAATCAATTCCGTATCATGCGCACCTCCATGCAACCTGGGAGGCACAAATATAAGTAAACGCAATTGCTTTATGAATTGTTTAAGTGGATTATCAACATATAACCCTGTGAAACTGATGCTTCAAAAACTGAACGCGCGCTGGCAATGGCTTGCCTATTGTCATTATTGCTTCGTGTCATTGGATGTGCCGCACAACATCGCTGTGTTTGTGGTTCTGCATCCCATGCATTATCATGTTGACGCTTTATCCCTTCTACAAACACATATTACTAAATCAAGTACATGTCATGGCTCCTCCAAGCGCCATAGCAAGTAGAAATGATCGCTAATGCAGATCATGTATCAAGAAATGGAGAGTGTGCAAGGGAAATAGCTAAACTTGTCACATCTGTTTCTACGTCTCATAACATTCATATGTGTCAATCGTAACAGCATGATCAGGCTTGCCACCGAGCCAATTAGTCCTGTATTGATGTTGTTGAATCTATTTGCTTGCAAACCATGCATCTTACACACATTACTGTTCGAGGTGTTTATTGACGAGTTGTATCTGTCCTGCGACAGTAAGGGAGTGAGTTCATCTAATCGTTGTCTGATAAAATATATCCAGTAACTTTGTTGTACTCGAAAAATGCGACCCCAAAACAAAGCGTCTGAAGTAACGTTTGCACATGGATATATGACGCGTACAGCCACGCATTAATGCATTTACGACACACGACCATGACATTGCATATCCATATCATGTAACAGGGGCTATTAACGCTGTAGTATAAGTTACATTTAGGCATGCCACTATATAATAAATACGATTGATTGACTGGCAACATGATTTCTAAATTGAAGAACTAGGTGGCAGCTGTGGGGAAGCCATTGTTTAAAGTGTAGCTCGAATGCGAGATACAAGGTTATACCACGTGGTTTACTGTGCATGAGCAGCAATTCAAACGTGTTCTTAGTAATTACGCTCTGACCTGTTAGTTATAGTAGAAGCCAATCATGTTTGTCATATACTGCTCACGTTCAGCCGATATATTTAACCGATATAAACCAAAATGAAATGAGTCATTGCAAGTTTAACGTCCGGTTCAATAGCGCATTCATGCGTTTACATTACATTTGAGTTATAGCCTAGTGCAGGCTAGAAACATGGATAAATATCATTGCCACAGTTATATATGCGGAAAAATTCATCTTCATGGATGCACGTGGCATGTTGCTGCGCGCTGCTTGCTTTAAATTGTCAGTACCAGCCAGTGTTTTGCAGAGTATGAATGCTATGACACAGCATCCAGTGGACGGATGGATCAATGATACATGCATTTCCTGTCTGGAGTATTCCGTACTCTAACTAGCCACAGCATCTGCATCTACGCCCAACACTGATGTGTTCATTCTAGCTGTGTATGTGGCGGAGATCGTTATCACCGTAGAGTTATAAAGTTCATTGACATTGGTTTATATTTACTGACGAGTCAATCGAATGTCGCTTGCTTAGTGACACTGCGTGTGATTCGTGTCTTGATGGAGACTACAGGTGTGGCTTCCGTCAATGCAAACATAATGTTGGTAAGTAGATAAGGTAAAGGAGCACGTTTATCCAGCATACCATTGAGGCATCTACTTTTAACAGCTAATCGAATTTCGGGGTGGTGACGTAAAACCATTCGCATGACGCACTGCATTCTAGTCCATACTGAAATTTCCCAGTTGGCGCTTAATGACAATATCCATTTGTAGTTCACACGAACCTCTCCTCTCGCACTACTCGCGTATATTGTAATTACACACACAAATGAGAACAAGACATGCTGCTTCGTTATAAGTGCAAATAGAAATACCAATGAGGAAAAGACACACTGTTAGGTTATCAGGGCAAATAGGCATACTAATGACGGCAAGGCAAGTTGATTATTGATTGGTTCAACTATACATGTCAATAAGGACAAGGGGTAAAGTACACCTGACATGGCGCTTGATCTTTAATCGAACACACACTGTTCATCTTCTTGTCTCAAATCGTGTCATCCGAAATAATTTGTCAAATCCTAAGAAAGCAAAAGCCGATTGCGATGGGAACAAACGGCCGCCATATTTACTACCCGCGAGATATCATCATCGTTAGTAATAGCAAAGCTCATATAAATGATGGATTAAACTGCGTCGGCTTTCATGACGAAAACTGCTTTTCTCACTTATATGCAGAATATATTGCTCTATCATCATGCAGCGTGAATTTAATTAACGCTTGTCAATTGACAACTAGCCTTTACGTCACACATGGACGTTGTTTGTAAATGTTGGCAGATTATTATAAATGACGCTAATGAGAACAAAAGGGGTCGGCGAAACGGCAATCATATAAGCGGTTAAACGTTGATGAATGGTTAACAAACAGACTATTGCAATAATGGTATTGATTATGGCTGTATTGATTGCTATTGCCGTCTTATATTTCTCATTATCACTTCAGCATTGCCTAAGTAAGCTTGCATTAGACTGAAATAAACCGCCACATATTTATTATCATTACGGGCCATAATATTTGCCTTTATATAATGTTTCGAACTAATGGAATTATAAATCATTTCGACATCTTGTCATCTAACAGTAATCCTGCACATCTTGAGTCACTCGACGGTTGGACAATTTCAAAGGACAACTGTAGTATAATGTATTATACCAGTCAAAAGGCAAACTAAACCAAGATATGATATGGAATACTTAGCAGTGGTCCTCAATGCATAGCCCAAAGAAAATATTACTCATCGCCGTGTGCAAGGAAGTGTGTTATAGCGTGATTTGCAAATTTAAATGGCGGACTGATACGCTATGCACATACGTACATACATATATACATGCATTCGTACATACATACATGCATGCATGCATACATACATACATACATACATACATACATACATACATACATACATACATACATACATACATACATACATACATACATACATACATACATACATACATACATACATACATACATACATACATACATACATACATAAATGCATGCATGCATACATACATACATACATACATACATACATACATACATACATACATACATACATACATACATACATACATACATACATACATACATACAGACAGACATACATACATACACACATACATACATGACATACATACATACATACATACATACATACATACATACATACATACAGACAGACAGACATACATACATACATACATACATACATACATACATACATACATACATACATACATACATACATACATACATACATACATACATACATACATACATACATACATACATACATACATACATACATACATACATACATACATACATACATACATACATACATACATACATACATACATATATACATACATATATAAATACATGCATCCATGCATACATATATACATGTATGCAGACATACATGGACCGATTTGAGATTGTGTTCGGGACTAAGAACACGAAAATAAGGAAAATAGCCCAGTTTAACTGTGACATAAATCGGGAATTCTGACGGGTTATCAGGAACAGGGCAGTAATTGGACAGTGTAAACCATCGAATTTATATATTTATACATCTCATGACTCATATGTAATTTACTTTGATGTAGTAATTCATCCATATCGGCAGGCTCCGCTGTAAGTTAGGCTTGCAGCAGGTTCCATCTCCACTATAAGGTATGATAGGGTAATTATGTTCGGTTTAAAATGTTTCTAATAATTCCATGTTGGGCAGCGGTACCAACATGCATGAACATTGATGACAAAATGGACATTGATAACGTTATGCAAAGCAGTGTTTGCCAATCCAACTACTTTCATGTGGTTAATTCGTCAGGTGGCCACATATGCGGGGATATAGGGAAACTGTAGGTACAAAACTTCGAGATCACATACAGAACTCAAATCCGACGTTCCCATCTCTGTCGCCAGTACAATAAAGTGTTGCTGCAGCGAAAACATTACATATCGAGAGACCACTTATGCCGAAAAGCAGCTACAATAGCCAGCCTACCTTTGCCCATACAACTCGGATTATTATATGGCAGCGCAATGTTTGTCTAAGATTACGGGGCAATCCATCAAGCCGATAGTTTCCAAGTGTTAGCGATAACTATAGTGACGTTTACAATCAATACTGCTGTGGTACGATTTATACCAACCTGCGTATTTTATTTCAGGTCCATCTTCCCATCCACAGTGTCAGCGCACCAGCAGCCAAATGCAAATATGTCAACGTTTAACAAATTCCGAGTCTGAACCCATAAAGTGGAAATGTATATGCACAACAGCAGCACAGGAAACAGTTAACCTATTATGGAAGTGCGCTGTTCAGTCACGTGTATACAGGCATGTGCGTGTAAGAATTTCCGCACTACTCGATACGTATTGGTGAAAAGCATGTCTCAAACAAGCCATATCACGTGTTTCCAACATTCCAAAACATTATTCTGCACCCAGAATTATGGCAAACATAGCTGTATTTACCACGTTGTGACTGCCGTCTGGTTTCAAAATGCAGCTCTTAACTCTCGGGCCACTTCCATCTTGCATTCTGTCCGGCCGCGGCATGCTACCACGTGACACCCAATGCAGGCAGGTAATCTAGAAAAAATATGTTAAGAAATTCAGGATAGCAGTAATGTCGTCGGATATTGCTCGGATAAGAAGATCCGTTCAACAATGTGTCAACAAATAAACCCTTGTGAGCAATCTGCAAGAAACACCACCTGCTATCTAAGTCACTACCAAACATAGTTACCTTAGACAATGTCATGATGTAAGTAAGAAAATAGAAACTTCCGTTCATGAACAACAGCACCAACTCACTTCCAGCCTCGGATACATTTCCCCGCAATAACGTTGCGCAATGGAGTCAAATGTCAGCAACCATAAACCGAGACCCATGCATGCTTAGCGAAACGAACTACATTATCTTTTATTTGACCTAACAAAGGGGCCAAGGTGTATGTATCCGGTCGCACATCGTAGTACACAATGCGTCCAATATTGCGAGCTTAACATTAACAAATATATCTATTCAAATTCCTCTCTCTTTGCATGATATATCTGCGGATGGTATGCATCCTAGCTTGGGAGTTGTTGTGCCTGGTTTTGCACATTGTCTCTAAAGAATGAAGGCAAAAAAGTCTACTCTAGCTGACAATGCCGCATTCAAAACGTATACAATTGTCAATTGAATTAACGAAGCTTGTGCTTACAAATACAACCACAATGGAGCATTATACATTCATATCATGCCTTTCTTAAAACACCACACATTTCGATTAAGAGAGACAGTACGCCGCAATTATTCCACAATGAATGCAGACCAAAGTCTCTTAAAGCTATTTATCTAGTTTTGCACATTTGCGAATGTGTGTATTGTGGGTAAACGCATTCGTACATTTGAACATGCAATCACATTAGGTATGATGGTATTCAATAAGGAGAGACGACTTCTGTCAGTTTTATTAAATGCAGTAAATAATGATAATAACAACAGAAAGTCAAGTATAGCGATAAAAATAACTTGCATGGAATGCATTTCATCTATATGATATTCGGTGCCGCGGAAGGATCGAACTACGATTGATTTGCAATTTGGTTGGTTGATAAGCACGAATGTTTAAATGCATGACTGTGATTGCAGTAGTGCTATTCGTAGTGCCGTCATAGGCCGTGTTGAACGTTAGTGAATAATGATCGTAACGCATGCATTTTACCTTCAAATACTTCGTCATGGCTGTACCGTATTACATCGGCGAAGGATTGATGATGCGTGTATAATTTGATGTAATACATCACAGAAATAGGTTCGTATTGACATTGAAGTGGCAGAAGGTATGTGATGAACATATTATTTCGTTCGCTTTCAATGGCACAATATCAAAGTTAAATGGCAAAGATGAATTGCTAGCTTTCTTTGTCGGAAACAATTGGGCCTTTAATAAAATGAACCAACTGGAAATAGTTGAGGCTAAGAAGTGTTGAAGCACTTTGCAAAGAATCAATGGAACTTATTTTTATCACAACTCAAAGTACGCCGCTACTTTCTCCACAATATCGTCCGACGAAGCAGAGTACCTGATCTATCACTAATCGTTCTGCTTTTAATGTCCATCAACGCCCTTCCATGTCAGCACTAGCGTTATCAAACGTGTTGATAACGTGACTCACCACCAAATCTAATTCGTCTTCATTTGACACTAACTACGCAATTTGTCGTTCTTATAGCCCTTTAAAATTCAGATTTTTGCCGTATCTTGAATATGCAGATCTTAAATGGCAACTGTTAATCACATCAATCACTTACCGTGGCGATAACAATTCGGGACCTGTTTAGTAATTGCTACAAAAACCCTCATTCGTATTCTTATATATACACAACTAGCTACTGGGGAATGTTAAGCGACAAATATTTATGCTTGACGACCTTGAATATTGCTGAAGCAAATTTAAAGGTCAAAGTGAGTAATCATCTTACTCTATCGGTCAGGCGTTTGCAGTAGGCATATGGAACATTAAAATAATAATAGTAATAGGACATTTTAATCGAATAACTGAGATTAGTTTGAAGATCCTTCACTCAAGGAATACGCCATTCTAGCCAATATAAACAAGTAATTCAGGTATGGCAGTTTTCAATATTCTTGATACAAACTCATATATATTTGCATAAGTAACACTGTGTTTAGTAACACTCATCATAAATACGCACTGAAATCGAAAGCGTCTGGTTGCCTAGCTGTATTGAATTACAATGTGCACTTAAAGCAGCAACAACCACAGGGGCGCATATCAATAACAGTTGCTCCGAAGTCCTTAATATGCGTATTTTTCATGTTTGGGGATTTTATTGTCCATTAATGATGTAGATGACTATACATACAAACCTATCATTAGGCACAGCGCAGAGGATAATCATGTTGTGTAATCATGAACCTAAGATTCTAGCCCACCCTTCTATCTGATGCTGACCGAATCATTTATCAAACCATAACGCATACGAGCTATACACAGTGTAGACATGAAATTGCGTTCAGCGTAGCTTAAGGACCAGAAGCAACTTTGAGGCAAGTTTGGTGGTGCATCGCTTGTGGACGGACTGCCGAGCTCGGCTTTCTATCATCCTTCTACTCCTACCCCTCTCTCCTCTCTTTAACTTAATCTGCACTGATCTCTGATAATTCAGGGGATGATGTCCACATGGTGCACAGCTTGCCACACTAATCCTCGTGCTACTCATCTGCTTGGCCAGCTCCTTGAATATAGGGAAAAAAATCTGGCTTTGCTGCATACAATTTGTGTTCTCTGCTGACTAAGCTACCCCCGCTTCCACTGTCACTATCACTCGAATATGTTGGCAAAAATTAAATTGATGATGATGATGATGATGATGATAATAGTGATAAAATTTATAGATAGTGCTATATTATGTGTCGAACACTAGTAAGCGCTGTGTGTGTGTACAATCACATAGGTGCTGAAGCTCACAGGATGATAGACGTGTTGATATAGCACGGTCTCAATGTGTCGTCAAAGGCTGCAGTTTACTATATGGTTGCAGTCACAGAAGTCAATTCGACCTCGCAAAAAGTAATACTTAGTTTGATACAGTGTCACCAGTAATTACTGGAGAATTTACAAAGAGGCCTCTATGATTCACACGTAGCTTCAAACACTAATTGTCAATGTTCTGTGCACATATCTCAAGACTTAAACCTACGAATGCAAACAGTCAATGTGCAGTAGTATGTAATAATAAGCATTTACATTGTTGCATTAATATAAGAGTACATTCAGTGACATTTGACATACAGTGGATGCAATACGCAGGCTTCACGAGAATGGTACGTACCAATGCCACTCAAAGGAGGTCACCCACTATCATAGCACAGAATCTGTCACCCATTGTCTGTAAGATAGTGCCTCATTGTTAGCATTAAGCTGACTTTATTACTCAACAGCTTTGGACAAAGCCACCTGTTTTGATAATATTGCTAAATTCCTACCTTCATAGATAAATCACGTGGCCAGATACTGCCATGAGCTGTTGGAAGGTCCCATAAAGAAGCCATTCAACTGACCCCTCTCCCTTTAAGTAGGCTATAAAGAGATAAATGAATGGTGCTGTCAGAGTAAACTCAAACGGCAATAGGCACTTTACTTTGTAATGACGGGGAATATTCGTTTGGAAGATGGTCTTTTGTTTTGAGTTCCCCGCGATTGTTATGTTGCTGTTTGTGTGCCAGACATCTGTCGCGAATACAACCGAAGGCTGAAAGCAAAACTGAAGAATCATCACAGAACAAGGTATTTCCAAAAGATATGTTCCATTTTATATCAAGCGCGGGATTGATGAAGCGTCTCAGGTAGTGTTTTTGTAACTTCAAAAGATGGGGCTCTCATAAGCCTCTAATGAATGTGTCGTTTTGTATTGTATTTGCATTGCAATAATAGACACCGGACATTTAACCGGCGATGACGTGAGTAGGTTGTTACTCGAAGTTGCTGAGAATATGCCCTTCTTAGCAGTAGACCCATGTGGCTTACACCCAGCTAATGTGCCACTATTGCGGTAGTGTGCTCTATCAGTACTTGTGAGCTGCTTCATGTGATAGAGAATAGGTTGAAGATGTTAGACAACGCATCGACGCGGATCGAAAGTGGCTGCAATCTATCAATACTACACAGGAATACCCTGACGTTCATATCCATTTCCAAGCGTGATGGCATCACACTATGTCTGAACCGCAGCAGCCACCTTCAATATATCAGGCGTCTCACTAATAGAGTATCGTGCGTGTAAGTGATCACCATTTAGTGGCGGTAATTGTTTTTAAAATTGTGAGGCCGCCGACACCAACCGACCAGGCTGAAGACATCAGCCAATAGAATTCTCAATGGAACTGCGAACCCATCCCAAATTAGTAAGCATTGGTGGCATTGTACTTCTTGATTCACACAAGTTTAATAGATCACTTTATATAACCCATTCGCGCCTGTACGTACCCTACTATACAGCCCCGAACATGATTACCTTATGATCATTTCTCAATCAATTTCCGCTAATACGTAAATATAACTGATGTCCTTGCATATATGTGTATATGATATATGCTATGCACTCAGTCATATCTAGCAATTGAAAGACAAACTAGATAAAGTACATGCAAACTCACTGTACAGCTTGTTCATTGGAGATGATACCCAACGCTACCAAAACAACAATCTTTATGTTGCTGTGACACATGAGGGCATATGTCATGGTCGATCACAATGAGCATTAACCTCTTCTATACCACCAATGCCTATACCTGCTTACAAAGAACTACCAGGTGCAAATGAACCTTAATAGTTCCAGACTATTCCGCCGTGCTGAAAACGAATGTGCTAATAGACACTATATATGACTCATACGGCAAACATATACAAACATATGCAAATTATACCAAAATGCCTGTGTACACATTGCAGTCCGGAAATAACGGATATCTACAAATTGCTTTATTTATCATCATATTGTTTAATATTCCCATGTCAACCGCCACTAATACACCTGCACCTAGAACCACACTTGCACAACGCGATACGGATGTGCAGAATATAGCTCGATGTTGCGTGGAACCAATATCCAGGTGGTTTTCTAATTCATTATACGCAGGGTATTCCCAATTGTACGCTCGTAAATGATATCAATACTAGGTACATCGACAATCACCAAGGTATGCAACGGCAGATCTCTTAGTCTCGCATTAGCAGAACCGCAAAACTGTAAAAAAGATATATCAGGGCTGATATTATTTTGCGCACATATGAAAAATCATTAGGCATATAAATCGATGATTATATGGGCTAGCTAGGTCTATGCACAAATGGAAAACCGATGAACCACGATAACTAATTTTTGACCATAAGTAGGTCATTTCAGAAGTTGTACTTTACTTTGAGCTGTGTCCACTACAGTTAACTAAATGGAAAAGCGTGCCGGGCAAAGCAGTGTTTTGTTGCATCTTATTTACTCCACCCAAATTAGCCAAACTGCCACTTTCATGTTAGAGTTCATGGAAAGCTTCCACCTAAATATGACGTTAAACGTTTTACAAAGAGCTTATAGACTCACTCTAATGGGTTGATGCGGTTAGCATTTCCAGCACATCTGCACCATCACGTGTCGCGACCACGAAATAAACAAAAGCACATGAAACTGGTGTTTATTCAGAAGTGATGGAAAAATATTATTTGTCGATCAGAACGCGCTTCCATATTTTCATGAGATTTTAAGATAGACGTTACGAAAAACATCGAACTGAACACAAGTGGCGTTTTAAACTATTTTGTCGGCAGCGACCCGACTTATCATCGCTATAAACTGTTAGCAAAATCAAAAGTATCACCATGAGAATGATGGACGTGAATAATAGCATGACAGCCATAACAATACTTATCATGTTCAGGTTTAATTATTAGGCCATTGAATCCAAACGGAAGGTGGCCCAAAGTTATTTCTACATGTGGTTACCAACGTTACCCTATTGATCTCCAGGTAGCTTCAGCTTGGAATGTCGGAGCACAAAATCATTGTTTTACTCAAATAATAAATAATGCTGTGCGAATAGACCATCCAACGATGCATTTAGCGGAGGGTCGCGGATCGCCTAAATTCCCTTTAATACCCTCATGATAGTATCCTGAGCCTCCTTAAATCAAAATAACCCTACTGGACAATTAATTTGGAGCAAGTCGATGCAACAAAAACTTTGCCAGTGTGCAATCAGTAATGCGTCTGATAAAATGATTTTTTTGTGCCTCCCCATATCATTCGCGTGACCATATCATAACATACTAATCGCGATGGCGCCCATACCCGATACTTAAGCGCAATTTTACACCAAAATGATCGCCGTGTATATTAAGCTACGGCAATTACACACAGGTTGCGTTTCAGTCGCTGGTTGGCTAATGCTGTTTTTTTGTGCCTTATTTGCGGCCCAGAAGCCGGAGAGATTGGTTCATCTCCATTTGGGCTTTTAAAGTTTATAATTAAATCAGATCCTTCTCAGGTTAGAGTCAGATTAAAACGTCACGATTAATTATCGCGACTGCATGTGAATATCCGTGCTTCATGTAATGCCAATGCAGTAATTATTCACGGACAAAAGTAACGGAAACCCATCGTGTTGTTTGAACATCCCATATGATACCATGCCTTAAGATAACAACAAATAAAGAGAAAATGACATTTACATGAAGCCCCTCTATATCACAACACCATATGCCAAAAATATTCCGCTACCCGCAACAAATGGACCGTGATAATTCAAAACAAATCCACTACAAACGCTTCCCAAGGCTAGTGAATGAATTTGCTTACAGACATAGCGGCAGTTAATTATTCACATTGCCTTTGTTTAAATTGCTATTGGGAATAACGGACATCTTCTAATACATATTCTCATATTGCTTTCCTGGACGACCACTACTAGCATATCGTTTCAACCTACAACCACACTTGCATAATGCAATATGGATGTGCTGGTTGCAGCTCGATTAGATATGAACCCATCTTCCTGTGGTTGCCTATTTCATTTTATGCAGAGTATAGCCCATTTTACGACATATAATGTAGTTGACGCTCAGAATATTGATCGTCGCTAAGGTTTGCAACGGCACTTAGATGTCTTGCTCTAACCCAAAACGATTTATCCGATGACATATGATTTAATCCACTTGCTATTGTGCATGTTATAAACCAACATGGTATATAACAATGCTTCCATGTACTATCGTGGTTCATGTATGAATTTAAAACAATTAACAACCACACATTTATTGCACGTATATAACAATACGTCAATATTATGAGCTTTAAACAGGGGAAACCGGCCAATAAATAAGCGTATCTTGTCTTTCGTACTTTTTTCCATGTTCGGTGTTAAAAAAAGAAGGCGCATGGGTAATGCGTTTCAGTCAATGGGTTGCCTGAATTAACCCTGTTTTAACAAATATAAGGCTTGTCTCCTATGGACATTATATGAAATGTAAAGCAGCAACTGCCTAGAAAGCTGATTACATTCCCCCACCAAGTTGAATTTCGTGGTGCACAGTGCGTTATACTGAGCGCATTTGTCTTATTTGATATGCATGTATTAAGTATAACATTTATAGAAGGTTGTTTAGTAAATCACAAATGTTTTCAACGTTTAAATATTTGAAAAGACATGGAACGGTGGTTTGTTATGTTCGAATTATTTACGATTGAAGAAATATTTGAGGGCTTTAGAATCCAATAGATTTGTGATTATTCCCGCTGATAGTTGCATCTCGACTTGAAACAAACAACCATTCAAATGAGAATTGAATATTGTCAGTTAAGAGTTAATTTAACAAATATTTGTTGAATGCCAAGAAGTCAAGAGAAGTATCAATACATTATAAACTTCAAAGCCTAAATCATTCTGTTGAAACAAGGCAAATTAACATACAGCTTTTACTCAATGGTTTAGCCTGTTGTGAATGTATTCAGTCCGTCGATGTAGCCTATGTAAAATGTCGCGGTTTCTACCATGCAGCCATATACAGCATATCATGATTCTTAATGTTAAATGCGTGCAGAGCCACCCGGAATAACGTTTCACTGACCTGTTGACTTGCCTTGTTTGCAATAAAGTGTAAGATTATCTAGGTGTGGTGACTACACGATTAAAGTAGGAGAAGACAATTTGATGACATTAGATAAGATTGACAAATGTAGCATTGAATATCGAATGACAAAAACCTCCAGCATTTTATGCTGACGATTTTATTGGAAGCTCTATTAATTAGAGTGTAGTCACTTTAATTAGGATAGACGCCCAGGCAACTGTAGCAGCAAAACAGAAAGGTTGACACTGCTTACAGCATCAGAAGAAGGCAATGATTGGACACCACACTTTTGTTCTGAAACCAAAAGCGGCACTTAGCTTTGACACGCGCGCGCGTGTCATGAGGCTAGTCGAGAAACACCTTTCGCTCTAAAACCAACGACGTGCGCACTGATCTTTTCACACCCTTGACGATTTCCATACACCACGATCCCGCCGAACTTTACATGGCCCCATCTCTTTCCCCATACTAATAATTAGATTTTTTTGATTTTTTTGGGCTACAATTAATGGAAACATTCACTGACATAGAAACGGGTTTCAGCTTTTCAGCAATCCGTCCATGTCCCCTGAAAACAATCACACTTGACTCCCCGAAACTGTGAATTTACCATTATCATGCGTGCAGAAGAAAATAAATTTTGGTTGGGCATATGGACCTTAATATTGCAAATGTGACTCATTATGTAGATTTTTGTTGTATTCTCAATACAGCATTAGCTTCACCTTTTCACAAATTCCACTTTTAATAATGATTTATCAACCGTATAATACGGTATTACTAATGTTATCAGGCTACACACAAAATTAACAGCGAGGGAAATGTAGCCTCGAGACCAAAATAGTCGCCGTGTTTAATGCATAATGTTTCAGGAGAGATAAACCACCCCTGAACAGAAATAACCAGCGACGTTGTGTTCTGTAGTAACAGTCTGAGGACGAATTGCTATTTGGTAAGAAAAAGTGCGGTACAGTTCGTCGTCAATAGCAACAGGTTTTTGATCTTGTCTTAGAGTGATCATATTGTTCGTGTGCGACGGAGGCGAAGGAAGTTCAAAACGCACTTTCATTATTTTATCCTCGGCATGTGTGAGAAAAGAGAAACAAAGTCAGCTTTCTCTTCCTGGAAATTGTCGCCAAAGTACAAAAAGGAAATACCGATTTTATGAGCTTTACAAAGGTGCGCGTGTGCGCGAGGGGGAACAGAGAGAGGGAAAAGTGAGTAAAAGTGGGGTGGTAGGGGTGTTTGCTTGGTTGAGGCTGGCGCCGTTATACGTTAACCTGGATTGATATGTTGCAATTAGACTTAACAAATTCATATATCATGATCCTAACCCCCGAGTTCAATAAATTCATCCAAGTAAGAATAATGAGCACGAGCGATGTGGCTTCTAAATCAGCGCGTCAGATCAAATTACAGTTTTAACGAATAGTAACCATTGTTAATCTTTTATGAGTGCACGCGTTAAATGAACTAATACAGCTGCAATTGTGAAGTCGCTATACACGTCGACTGACTGATCTTGGAGCGGCCTTAATCAAAAAAAGTAGTTGAACAGGTGTTTCAAGTCTTTTAGAGTTAAAGAGCTGGTAGAGCAGACAGACTTGTAATAATATGTGAGCAAGTTTACAACTACATCAGCATCAGACATACAATCGCCGAATGAGTGTTAACAATACTGTTGATGGCCCAAGCAGTAATCTTGTTGATTTTTCCCAAGAACAGCTTTCGTTGTCAGACGACACGCTGCGCTCTCTGATTAGTCTCGTTAGGATCGCTATATTCTTATCTGTCTGTGTAACAAACAAACAATGTTCACCATGAAAAGTTACCAATCAGTAGTACGTGCGATTGGGCTAGATCTACCCGTCCGGTCATAAAATCACCCGTCAGTGACGGGCGGACGGGTGTTAATTTCCAGCCCTGACAGACAGGATCGAGGGTCTTTATAATATAGCAATGAATCATCCCTGAGAGGACAATAAAGCAATCCTTAGAAACGGTGCCCTTTAGGATTTGGCAATGACTTCTTAATTAAATATTATCTCAGACAATAACTAAAAAGCCTAGTAATCGACCTGGTATAGCGTTGATGACTTATATGTTAACTAAGATATTGACCTAGTGGGTTACTAAAGTTAATGCTCAAAGAATTAGTATATTCAGCGAGAACCGCTATTTGGTGGTAGTAATGGTTCGTTTGGGGAGAAGTTGAAAGACTATACCTGCATAAAAGAGGTGTTCCCGTAAAATCAGGGAATAACTGCCGCTCTCAACATGTTTCTGATATTTAGTTGGTATTCTGCCTCTGTGCGTGTCTTGACTCCTTGTATTGTTCTAAGTTACTTTAATTTGCCTTTATACATTCTTTGGACCTTTGGCTTTGCCTGCACATATTTTGTCCCCCACTGGTGACTGACCAGCTTTTTTAAGCGATTGTCGGTTGACAGTGTATACATCGTCTGGGTCATAATGTATAAAAAAACCAAAAGATCGCTTGCTTCCAGCTATATTAGCAGCTGCTGTGCGCTATTACATTAGGCTATGACCTGTGTATTTATGCTTTCGTGTTATAAAAGTGTTGGTTACGATTAAATATGATACCTTATGGACATGCGCTGTATAAATATATCTTGATATGATATTGGGTTACAAAGCATAATCAAAAGACACATTATTAAAATAACTGCAATACTGTCACTCGTTTGTAGAAAATGTATTAAGCGATGTATGGGTGGTGTTTTGGGCAAGTAATCTCTCTTGTCTAGATGTCTGACAAATACACCTGCGAAACAGCTGTCTGACATGAGTATCTGCTGATTCATTTACGAAACATTGTTAACATTTGTAATTTTCTGAAAACAATATACCCTGAAACAATGATAGGTTTACATGGTAGATGTCAGCGGTCAAGCATGTAGAAAAGAATACCTCTGAGACATGAACCGCCTGACATGCACAATGGAAATGTAATGGAGGGGGTGGAAATCTAGAGCAATATGTCCAAACCGTCTACATATGGGACAGCGTTCGTGACCAAACCTTACCATCACTGTCGTTTAATAAACAACAGTACACCATGAAGACACACTGGGCGTTTGTAACCCAGTTAGCCCACTGTCGGACTATAATACATGCGGAATCACACAGTCCACGGAAATGAATTCAGGTTAGATGCGTGGCTACGGTCATTGTCCTTCGTTGAAAAGGTTACATAAATGAGTACTGATTACTTTTAATTAACATCTTCTTCGTTACTGCTTGTACACAGAGGATATTATGGGGAAACGACCATTCATAGGTAGAGAGGTACTGCGCCAAGGGTAAAAGGGTTGGGACAAAAGATAAGATAAACAACTACAGCCAAGTGGCACATTTATTACCCTGAATACATAGCGCGTGCATGCATACTCATATTTCTGAAGGCAACCCTACCGCTAGGCATATTCGGGCAAGTGTTTGATGAAGCAGTTTTGCAGGTGATATATGAGCTACTTGGCGATGTATGCGTGGTTTATGTTGCATATTAAAGCATGCACTACTTTGGTGCATTAGTTATGTGTATTCTGTACAATTAAACAATTACAACATCAAAGCAATGACAGATTAAAACACAACGATAAGGTTTATGTTACATCGTTTGATGTAACTGAAAGCAATGCTTTGTCAGCATTATAAAGCAAGTGTTAGCAATAGGTTACAAACATCATGGGATCCATGCCATTAGCGGAGCCCTATGGGCGAAAATACATTAGATTCGGAATTGAAATTGTCGTTGAATCACTTGTAAGCTGAGTGGTATAATGTCCGGGCTTACCTATACTGATCCATATTCTCTCTGCTAAGCCAAATGCAATGAACGTGAAATTTCATCGCCCTTTCAGCACAATTCGATGCTGCTCAGTCACCGACACTACAAATAACGCGTAGATGATGACGACTTGTAGCCAGTGTAATCCCATCGATGATGATCACGATGGATTACGTAATGACAGCATTCATACAACAATGCTTAATCATCATGAAAGTTTGGGAATGTGTATAACGATATTTGAACGAAAACTATTTTGAGAGCATTTTCAAATATACGGCATAACTGAAAGTGAATGTCCGATCACATGTTTTGCTGTCACCTACGTTAGAGCGAACGATGCACAAGCTGTTCATTTATCCGCGAGATATAATTTATTAACCAATTTCCATACGGATTAAAGGGAGGTTGTTAATGGCTGGGAATATTCAGCTTTCTCGCAATATGTGGCCGATTTATCATCCCCACAGATCGCATGTTCACCTGGTCCACTTGGGAAGTGCATCGTTTACGCAGATGGCACTGCCCGAACGCCTCAAGATATGTTTACGACAGAGTTTTCGTCGCTCGCCTTTATTACAGCTTTTCCCTCAGGGGACTCTGGATCATTCTAAATTATTCAACAATCGCGCGGTTGACATCAACTGGCATGCATATAAACGCGAACACAGTTTTTATCCGCGTTATATTCTAGCAATTTTTTAGAAGTTGAATTATTATCAACCGCTTAATCTCAAAAGGGGTATAAAATTGTTACTAGTATTAAGTCTAAGATAAATGCATGTATGTGAGATAGGTAAATTTTAAAAGCACAAAAAAGATCCCTGAAATCTCCATTCAATAATTGGTAGATACCATTGACTTATATATAAACGATTAAAACAGCTGTCGTCAGCTTCATATTAACAATTATGTATATATTATTGCGGCTAGCGTTGTAACTGTTACATAACACTCAATTGTACATGCAGCCACGTAGTCTCGCCAAATATTATTGAATCGTATCAGAAGGTACTGTGGCGTGTACCTCAATGATTGAACACATTGGTACATCAATGGTGCAATCAGTACGCTGTTTTGTATGCACTTCGTTTATTTGTAAGATGTTGTTGATGCACTCATTATAATTGTTGGTTTCTGATGTTTCTATTATCAAAAAATGGTGGAAGATCCATATCCAGAAGATGTTGGTATGAACAAAAAAGCACACAAGTGTTTCCATTTTGATTCAATAACACAGGCATTGGGCTCGAAATTGTTGTGTTCTACCATTAGGCAGATGGTCTGCTGCATTACCTTGCGAAGATCATTGACAATTGGATAGTGTGAATAGCATCAAATGACCACAATACGGGTCGCCAGCAAAAGCAGCAGCATTGATACTGCTTACGACTGCACGTGAAAAAATGTATGATCACTTGCTAATTATTGCCAGTGCTATTTACAAAACTGCACAAACAATGCATTAATTGACAAGGAGTCTTTAATGAGTGACACAGTCCATCTTGCAGGGAAAGGCGCAAGCTTACATCATTACTTTGCGTCATTTGCCCTCGTTAACACATGCAAAATTCCTATTATTCATATAACAAGTGGATAAAAGCTCTTTCATAAGCATATGTCATCCTTGATGCAGTCTTCATGTATCGCGGCATCTACAATAAACAATTTTAATGTCCTTGGGTTCATGAAAAAGAATGTCTCATTGCGGGGCTATGGGTAGCAAAATGATTAATTGACGTATGCGTCATAATTCATCTGCTAGCGTTTTTGGCATTTGTATGAAAGATTACGCCTGTTAGAGGTATTCTCTTTCGTAAATGCGCCGTGTAATTTTTGTTTTACGCCCCTTTTTGGTGCTCTTTTGTGTGTTGAGGTAACGGGCAAGTTATCCGAGCTAGCGCGTCTTGTGATCGGAGTTAAGTTTAAGGCAAAATATATGTGACAAAAGTGGGATGACATAAGAATTCTCATTGACGGAATATATATGCAGCCAATGCATCATCTTTGGGGGATTATGGGTACCCCGACGGCATTTCGATGACGGAATAGTGATCGATGTCGTTATACATTCCCTTGTCATACCTGTCGAGTGTTGCTGAAGATAAGTAAGCGAGCAGTTAGAGAAAAGCGTCTAACCATATTCAGGTCATGGATTAAGAACTGTATCACCTGGAAGTGTAAAGGCAATTATATATGTCCATAACTTATGCTGCAATCTTAGAAACTAAAACATAAATCCGTATAGTAGGTTTAATTGATGTTATATTCTAAAACAGCTTTTGATGTATAACACGATTTGAATCTCAGATGAGGGTAGTTCAGCGCGTTACGTGTCTGTTTTAACATACATGCATGAACTTTGTGCATGCGGTGTTAATGTATCAGAAAGTGCAACAAAAGCAAGCAAAAAATGTACAGTGATGATTCGAAAAATAGTTGACGCCATGCATTGCAGTACGGACGAAAAGTTGACCTCGTGAACAGACAATAGCTTTTCAAAGTCGACACAATGGCCGCCATCGTTAGACAATGGCTAGATCTTCGAATGTTTAAAAATATATATCTGGTCTACAGCACTTCCAAAATCCTAACGACAAGCAAACATCTTGTTCTAAAAAATGTTTATTAAGCAAACCAAAAACGTTGGCATTTACTCACTGTGATGCTAAATGTCTTCTTGCTTATATTTTAGTGCGGAGTCTTTGGTTTTTGCCAAAGATGTGTTTGAAGTCTTGTGCTTTCATCGCAGAAAGAGCCTTCATTATTGTCCAATCCATTGACCAGTCTGTATTCATAAATCATATCTAGAAGTCTTGTCTTGAGACATGTCTTTTCCAGGACGTTGTAATCTTGGATAATTATTGAGTTCAAACATAGCAGGGATTAAGTTTCTGTCTAGCCATTGAGCACTTCATTTGTCTACGTCAAAATAAATGTATCGTTACTTATTTTGTACGGCATATTCAAGGTGCGGTTTTATAAGTTTGTTTGTGTAATAGACTTAAGACGCACTATGTAAGAACATCAAGGAATTCCATTGGTCTTATCACCTTTTCCACTTCCTTAATAGTCCTCTGTATTAATGCTGTTCATGTGTCCTCTTCCATATGGGCTATTGCTCCTCAACACAGGGTCTTAAAGTCAAATGCCATATAATATTGCTCCTCTACGCTACAGGTACCAAGTACATGTTACAACAATAAACTGGTGCTTGTCTCGTAATACGCTGTTTTAACCGCTTATTACGCACGGGTAATGAATTAATTTAAGCACCTTACTTTTTTTATTAACCATTTATATGATGATATTATCAGGCATATTTGACCTTGATATCTGTCACAGGAAATACAGGGCAATAAGCTACGTTGTCAAGGTTACATGCTCGTCACACCAAACAGATAACACCACTGCTGGCGTAGGCTATATAACTTTATGGTATTAACCAAACATCATGGTTGGGCGCTTACTACCAAGTTTGAGGGTCAAGTTCAATTAATGTATATGCTATGGATTCGCTATGTACGTATGCCAAGGATCTGACACACACATTATTGCACGACGTGTATATTGTCACTTTATTAATGCATGACATTCGTCAGTCTAGCTACACTAGCAGATTGATGTTACCAGCAATGAGTGACATTCAATTATTTAACTGCGCATGTTACGGCGCATGTCGTGTTTGATTGATTACTTATTCTCTTACGTGCATCGATGATACTCCGCTGGAGAGATTGTTATGATCCCATTCGGAGCATATGAGGCAGCAAATATATGTGCCTACCAGTTAGATTCCAACCAGCAACACCTGGGAGGAGAGATAACCCTTCTATTTCGCGACGGAAAACATTTCAGTGATCAACTGGTAAAATAAATGTCGCTCAGCATCATGTTAGTAGCATATACCGTGCAATTTACTAAGTGTTATTGACGGATAAGTCGCTTGTGTAATAACTTACATTCATGTCAGTGCATATTTATACCGTCGTAGTCAGCAAACATATGCACCATCAAAATAGACGTCGAGTGACAAAACTGTCCCACACATTTCAGCGCAAAACAATGAATCAGTCGTGGACGAGAGCCTCGCGGAACGATACACAGTTATCATGCAATAATTTCAACTTAAAGGCCATTAGTCCTGCCTGTAGTTTCTTTTTCCAGTGTTGTATAATTTATATATGGTCGATGCAAAATGGTTTGACGGATATTGCTAATATTGTTCTTTCAAATTGGTGTAGTTGAGATTTATTTTTAATGCTACACTGCAGCTATAGGCATGCAAACTTCGTTCCTTCAGAGTACAAATTAAACACTTGCGTCATATTTGTTAAGGCGAAAATGATCACTGCCTATTCAAACCTTATTCGAGTTAGTTTGCTTGCAAGGAAGCTCAAGCGATCCATGCAATTGCTGGAGCTGCAATATTACTTTTTTTGTACCTCTCACATGAGTAAATATCCATTATATTCGAAATTGTAGCCATTAGTTATAAAAGCTATAGCTAATTCACTTGTAAACCAAGTGGCAGAATCGATACGAGCCAAAATATATTGATCTTAGTTCTTTGCACTGAACCTATAAAATGTCAACAAAATGAAATATTAGGGTTATACGTCGCAATGAAAATCAAGGTTATGTGGCGACTGTGATGGACAGGTTTGTTTTTAACGTGTGGCTGGCATCCCATAGGCGCCATCGCCATCTTAGTTCAAATCCGTTGGTCCTCAGATAATGTTGTTAAAAATGTAAACATGAAGTCAATAATGCCATATTGATGATGGTAACATTCCATGTTATGATGACTTTTTGGTCATCGTAAAAAATATCTACATCTTACACGCGGAGTTTCAGGATCGGGTGCATGCCTATAGGTGTAAGATATAACCTCGTATTAACAATATATAAATGATATCCAATGAAAAAACATTTTCGATTACGCAGCGCAGTTAAAAAAATTGTCTTTTACTTTGTTGTCATTTTCTACGCTCAAACTTACGAGTGACCCTTTGTACGGTACAGTTTGCAATGGTTATGTGGTTCAGTAATATACATTGCCATTGCAGCCACACACTAATGGCGGCAATGCATCATTGTTTGCAGTTACAATAAGTTTACTATACGTACCAATAGTATCTATGCAATGCGTTCATTTGCTAGGCATATCCAATATTCGTATATACATTTGACATTGTTGATGCACACAGTGAATTAATCACATATTGCTGAAAATACGAGGATTCTATGGTATTTGACGGACTAATAGACTTGCATATATCTCAGCATCCGCCCCTTTTATAAGCAAACAGCCGGCTTTTTAGCCAGAAATTCTTGTTTTGCTGAGTCAGGTGCGCCATTTGCATGGTGCAGTACCAGCACAGTGATCAAAGCTTTCGTAGGAGTTTAAATGTAAGCAAATATATCAGTGATAGAAATAGGTTGACGATGGAAGTCTCAAGGACAAGAGAGATATGCAGCCTATGTATCAATGACACATCTCTGGAGTACCATCATGTGTCTTCGAAGACAGTGATCGATGTTAGAACTCACAATTGATTTTCCAAGTTGACAAAAAAGCCGCCAACATAAGGCAATGGCTACCTTAATCCTACCCCTCACTCTGTCTGTGTATCATTGAGAGTATGGTGTTCAACTTTGCATTGTACATTCAAGATATGGTCTTATAAGCATTTGTCTTGGTTTGATGGCATTCTCTTAAAAAGCACAGTTGAATGTATACAAGTACATCTAGGAATTATATTGCACACTCTCTACTTCTTGAAACATGATCTGCATTAGTGCTGGAATAATTGTTGCAAATGAACATGGGCAAATCATTCAAATGTTATCGTAAGACTTTAGATCGTGATGTTGTTTAACTGTTATAGAAAAGGTTTTGTAATCTATGCATTGTCTTGTAATTTTATGCAGCACTATACATGTCGTACACAGATAACAAGAAGAGCGCTGATTCATGTCCGGGTTAGTGAGGGAGACCACAATCTGAATCGCGGACCAAATGAAATCAATTCCGTATCATGCGCACCTCTATGCAAAGTATAAGCATATGTAAAGGCAATTGCTTTATGAATTGTTTAAGGGGATTATCAACATATAGCCCTCTGAAACTGATGCCTCAAAAACTGAACGCGCGCTGGCTATATCTTGCCTATTGTCACTGTTGCTTCTTGTCATTGGATGTTGCACAAAGCATAGCTGTGTTTGTGGTTCTGCATCCCATGCATTATCATGTTGACGCTTTATCCCTTCTACAAACACATATTACTAAATCAAGCACATGTCATGGCTCCTCGGAGCGCCATAGCAAGTAGGAATGATCACTTCTGCAGATCATGTATCAAGAAGTGGAGAGTGTGCAAGGGTAAAACTAAACTTGTCACATCTGTTTCTACGTCTCATAACATTCATATGTGTCAATCGTAACAGCATGATCAGGCTTGCCACCGAGCCAATAGGTCGTGTATTTATGTGATGGATTCTCTTTGCTAGCAAACCATGCATCTTACACACACAGTACTGCTCGACGCGATTGTTGTCGATTTTTTTGAATAGCGCCATGTACTTGTCTAGCATCAGTAAGGGACTGAGTTTATCAGCTATAAGCAAAATTCCATTATGTTACTACTCGTATATGATTGTTATAATAATTACGATGAAAGTATATCGATAAAGTTCGATTCTTTAGAAAACGTTGCTATGGTATTCAGGTTATATTGACGGTGTCTTTTGCTTTAGTAATAGTATGCGTATCGGAGCTTTCGCATTGCTGCGCATTGCGGCTATAATTAGGGTCAGTTCTGGCGATGGCGAAGGTCAACAGAAGTTGTATAATGAGGTGATATAGCTTTATTCAATTTGGCTCTTGTCAAACGGGTAGGGCCTATGTGTGAAAATAAGAATACCAACGCAAACTATCAGTCTTTATATAATTCCTTGGCTGATAATATGATGCAATGCAAAACCTTGGCATTTATTTGCTCCATTCAGTGCAAAAGGGTATCCAAAAGTATCTGGGCGTTATTGGGTAGATTTATTAGCATATCGTGTTATGCTTTGAGACCGGGCAAATGCATGGATATCACAGTCATACTGGTTAAGTAGACCAGATCGTACTTACGTGGCCGTTTTAGGGAAACACAAATTGTTCTGTCGCTCCCAAAGCCGTGTAACTAGACTGCAGTGAACAGCCTTCAATAGAACAATGAATGTTCACGATACGTTGAGTTATGCTGTAGACTGTAATTAATTCAGAAATTACAACATGTGAGCAAAGGCAGATTTAAACCCGACGCCACAGTTTATGTTACATCGTTATGTTTTGCTGACCCTATGCAACGGCAACAAATTAGTCTTTCTGAAAACACATTTGCTTGAACAAGTTATTGCTGCTTGCACAAAACATTTTGCGGCCTTGCAGACATTTGGCATCAACTTCGATTAGCTCTAGATGCCCCTTGTCCTTGTAATCAATAACGGACCTGTCAGAGTACAAATTGAAAGCTTGTATCATATTCGATGTCCCAAACCTTTGCTTAATTCTCAAACCCCATGAGGTGTTAGCTATATGTTAGCAACCATAAGCGATCCTTACCATTGGCGGAGATGCAATATTGCATTGTAATAATTCACTTTTGAGTGAGAATTAAAAGCGAATGTCTGATCATCAACGTTGCTATCATTAACTGTCGGGGCTGACCAGTGACTCGGCCTTGTAACCATTTGAGACATCATTTGCACTAGTTATATGGTTGGCGATCTGTTGTGTAGAACTGCTGTACCAGCTGCTACTGCTAGTACACTAATTTGACGTCATATTCAATGGCGCGACAGCCTTGGCATTAGCGTACGCTACAAGATATAGAACAGACCCTTGAATACCTCAGGAGGCATATAACACGGCAGTCAACTGATGGTAGAGCCCTGGTCACTGCAAGTGACAAGGACAATCAGGAAATGCCCATTTTGTTAGCGAATTCGTCACCTTAGGCTTTACGGCGTTAATCAAAATAATAAGCTGTTCGATCAACCGTGGTATATCAACATATCCTAGGAAATTGGATGTCATGTCGTGGGCCGTTTGATTAAGCACATTGACTTGTCCAGTCACTCTCACCAACAAAGACGATGAAGTATTCATTCTGACCCTTGACTATTGATCGTACATCCAAACCTCGTGACTAAACTCTCGAACAACTGCAAGTAATCATCTTTGGTTTTTGCTATGGCAAAAATTTGATAGACGTCTAACGTATGAGGTGCTTCCATTTTGATAGCTGGACACCAACGGTTAGCATGCCGCGACCTAAATTAATTCATCATGTTTTATCAAACGCCACCTTATCGTTGTCTGATAAAATATATCCAGTAACTTTGTTGTACACTAAAAAAAAATGCGACCCCAAAGCAAAGCGTCTAAAGTAACGTTTGCACATGGTTATATGACGCGTACAGCCACTGCATTTATGCATTTATAACACACGACCATGACATTGCATATCCATATCATGTAACAGGGGCTATTAACGCTGTAGTATAAGTTACATTTAGGCATGCCACTATATAATAGTCACGATTGATTGACTGGCAACATGATTTCTAAATTGAAGAACTAGGTGGCAGCTGTGGGGAAGCCATTGTTTAAAGTGTAGCTCGAATGCGAGATACAAGGTTATACCACGTGGTTTACTGTGCATGAGCAGCAATTCAAACGTGTTCTTAGTAATTACGCTCTGACCTGTTAGTTAAAGTAGAAGCCAATCATGTTTGTCATATACTGCTCACGTTCAGCCGATATATTTAAACCGATATAAACCAAAATGAAATGAGTCATTGCAAGTTTAACGTCCGGTTCAATAGCGCATTCATGCGTTTACATTACATTTGAGTTAAAGCCTAGTGCAGGCTAGAAACATGGATAAATATCATTGCCATAGTTATGTATGCGGACAAATTCATCTTCATGGATGCACGTGGCATGTTGCTGCGCGCTGCTTGCTTTAAATTGTCAGTACCAGCCAGTGTTTTGCAGAGTATGAATGCTATGACACAGCATCCAGTGGACGGATGGATCAATGATACATGCATTTCCTGTCTGGAGTATTCCGTACTCTAACTAGCCACAGCATCTGCATCTACGCCCAACACTGATGTGTTCATTCAAGCTGTGTATGTGGCGGAGATCGTTATCACCGTAGAGTTATAAAGTTCATTGACATTGGTTTATATTTACTGACGAGTCAATCGAATGTCGCTTGCTTAGTGACACTGCGTGTGATTCGTGTCTTGATGGAGACTACAGGTGTGGCTTCCGTCAATGCAAACATAATGTTAGATAAGGTAAAGGAGCACGTTTATCCAGCATACCATTGAGGCATCAACTTTTAAAAGCTAATCGAATTTCGGGGTGGTGACGTAAAACCATTCGCATGACGCACTGCATTCTAGTCCATACTGAAATTTCCCAGTTGGCGCTTAATGACAATATCCATTTGTAGTTCACACGAACCTCTCCTCTCGCACTACTCGCGTATATTGTAATTACACACACAAATGAGAACAAGACATGCTGCTTCGTTATAAGTGCAAATAGAAATACCAATGAGGACAAGACACGCTGTTAGGTTATCAGGGCAAATAGGCATACTAATGACGGCAAGGCCAGCTGATTATTGATTGGTTCAACTATACATGTCAAGGGGTAAAGTACAACTGACATGGCGCTTGATCTTGAAACACACACTGTTCATCTTCTTGTCTCAAATCGTGTCATCCGAAATAATTTGTCAAATCCTAAGAAAGCAAAAGCCGATTGCGATGGGAACAAACGGCCGCCATATTTACTACCCGCGAGATATCATCATCGTTAGTAATAGCGAAGCGCATTTAAATGATGGATGAAACTGCATCGGCTTTCATGACGAAAACTGCTTTTCTCACTTATATGCAGAATATATTGCTCTATCATCATGCAGCGTGATTTTAATTAACGCATGTCAATTGACAACTAGCCATTACGTCACACATGGACGTCGTTTGCAAATGTTGGCAGATTATTATAAATGACGCTAATGAGAACAAAAGGGGTCGGCGAAACGGCAATCATATAAGCGGTTAAACTTTGATGAATGGTTAACAAACAGACTATTGCAATAATGGTATTGATTATGGCTGTATTGATTGCTGTTGCCGTCTTATATTTCTCATTATCACTTCAGCTTGCATTAGACTGAAATAAACCGCCACATATTTATTATCATTACGGGCCATAATATTTGCCTTTATATAATGTTTCGAACTAACGGAATTATAAGTCATTTCGACATCTTGTCATCTAACACTAATCCTGCACATCTTGAGTCACTCGACGGTTGGACAATTTCAAAGGACAACTGTAGTATAATGTATTATACCAGTCCAAAGGCAAGCTAAACCAAGGCTGGAATGATATGGAATACTTAGCAGCGGTCCTCAATGCATAGCCCAAAGAAAACATTGCTCATCGCCGTGTCTAAGGAAGTGTGTTATAGCGTGATTTGCAAATTTAAATGGCGGACTGATACGCCATGCACATACGTACATACATATATACATGCATACATACATACATACATACATACATACATACATACATACATACATACATACATACATACATACATACAGACATACAGACATACATACATACAGACATACATACATACATACATACATACATACATACATACATACATACATACATACATACATACATACATACATACATACATACATACATACATACATACATACATACATACATACATACATACATACATACATACATACATACATACATACATACATACACATACATACATACACATATATACATACATACATACATACATTCAAACATACACACATACATACATACGCACGTACATAAATATACACATAGCGTACATACATTCATACATACATTTAAAAACACATACATACATAGGGTCATACATACATAAACATACATACATACATACATACATGCATAAGTACATAAATACATACATACATACATACATACATACATACATACATACATGACATACATACATACATACATACATACATACATACATACATACATACATACATACATACAACATACATACTACATACATACATACATACATACATACATACATACATACATACATACATACATACATACATACATACATACATACATACATACATACATACATACATACATACATACATACATACATACATACATACATACATACATTCATACATACATACATACAAACATACATACATGCATACATACATACATAAATACATATATACATACATATATAAATACATGCATACATGCATACATGCATACATATATAAATGTATGCAGACAAACATGGACCGATTTGAGATTGTGTTCGGGACTAAGAACACGAAAATAAGGACAGGGCAGTAATTGGACAGTGTAAACCATCGAATTTATATATTTTTATATCTCATGACTCATATGTAATTTACTTTGATGTAGTAATTCATCCATATCGACAGGCTCCGCTGTATGTTAGGCTTGCAGCAAGTTCCATCTCTACTGTAAGGTATAATAGGGTAATTATGTTCGGTTTAAAATGTTTCTAATAATTCAATGTTGGGGAGCGGTACCAACATGCATGAACATTGATGACAAAATGGACATTGATAACGTTATGCAAAGCAGTATTTGTCAATACAACTACTTTCATGTGGTTAATCCGTCAGGTGGCCACATATGCGGGGATGTAAAACATGTAGGTACAAAACTTTCGAGAATGGCGGAGTCATTTACTTTGATCACAATCACTTACAGCTACCCAAATCCGACGTACAATCTCTGTCGCCAGTACGTGAAGTGTTGCTGCAGCGAAAACATTACATATCACACAGATTATGCCGAAAGCCAGCTACAATAGACTGCCTTCCTTTGCCATACAACATCATTATTATATGGAGCGCAATGTTTGTCTAAGATTACGGAACATTCCATCAAGCCGATAGTTTCCCAATGTTAGCGATAACTATAAGAATGGCAATCAATTTAAGATGGCATGTGTTTTGAGATCGAAAAATAGTCCAGTGATTTGAACCACATACATGACGATCAACACCACAGAATCAGTTCCCATTGACGGGACCATTCATTAGCTATGTTCTCGGGTTTTTATCTACACATCAGACTAAATTACTGAAGATGTTTAACTATGTAACCGAATTATAACGGCGTTGCGTGTACTGTAATTGACGTCGTATGAAAGTAAAATGACTGGTTGCTAATGGATATTACAATACTGTTTTTCAAAGCAATTGCGGAATGATGGGGCTGCTCGGCTTGGGTTGAACTAGTAAATTTGCTTTGAAGTATCATCCCACACGAAATCGACCGCAAACCAACCCTAATTTGACTCGCTTGTGCATCCACTATCATTCGCTGTTGCCATCTTATTCCTAAACTTACTGACACAACGCCAACGCCAACATTAAGATAATGGGAAACATTTCAGCAATCAGTTGGCTGTTAGCTGGTAAAAATAATTGTCCATCGGCACCAAGATTATATCTTATTTCGTTATGTTTCGTGCCTAACAATGAGAGCAATATTCATGTTTTTGCAATCAGGCATTATGCTCCTTTTGCTCCTTTGCGGATTTCGAAGGTTCTATTTTTGTGATAGTGCTTGTCCAAAAGTCAGCGGAATGCGCTGGACTGATTTAAAACATTATTCTTGTTCGACAGCAACATCATTCGCTAAATAAGATGTACGGTTATAGATATAGATATATATATAGATCTATAATATATATATATATATATATATATATATATATATATCTCTACATTCATACTATATATATATATATATATATAATATAAGATCTCTACTCTATATCTATATCTCGATATATATATATCTAATCTATATATTATATCTATACTTTACATCTCTATCTCTCTCGTCTCTATATATCTAATATCTGCCTAGATATCTATCCTATCTCATATGTATATACCTAGAATATATATCTCTCTATCATAGATATCTATATGCATATCTCTCTATTATATCTCTCTCTCAGAATCTCTTACTCTGCCATGCATCTATCGTATCTCTCATCTCCTATTGATGATATAGAGAATACTATAGAGATGTCTACCTTATTTTCTCTAGAGATGTGTCTAACTCTCTCTCATCTGTCTTCTATCCTCTCTCTCTCTCCTCGATGTCTCTCTCGAGACCTACATACCTCTTCCCATCTCTCTATCTCTCTCTCTTCTCTTCTTTCCCTAACTCTATATATCTTTCTCTTCTATATATCTAATATCTCTCTCTCTCTGTCTCCTTTAATATATATGATCCCCTCTCTATCACACACATATATCTTATCCTCAATATATATATATATATATCTTATATATATCTGATATCTCTCTATATATAGATATCTTTATAATATATATATAAATATGTGAAGAAATTCAGGATAGCATTAATGTCGTCGGATATTGCTCGGATAAGAAGATCCATTCAACAATGTGTCAACAAATAAACTCTTGTGAGCAATCTGCAAGAAACACCACCTGCTATTTAAGTCACAACCAAACATAGTTACCTTAGACAATGTCATGACGTAAGTAAGAAAATAGAAACTTCCGTTCATGAACAACAGCACCAACTCACTTCCAGCTTCGGATATATTTCCCCGCAATAACGTTGCGCAATGGAGTCAAATGTATGCAACCATAAACCGAGACCCATGCATGCTTAGCGAAACGAACTACATTATCTTTTATTTGACCTAACAAAGGGGCCAAGGTGTATGTATCCGGTCGCACATCGTAGTACACAATGCGTCCAATATTGCGAGCTTAACATTAACAAATATATCTATTCAAATTCTACTCTCTCTTTGCATGATATATCTGCGGATGGTATGCGTCCCAGCTTGGGAGTTGTTGTGCCTGTTTTTGCACATTGTCTCTAAAGAATGAAGGCAAAAAAGTCTACTCTAGCTGACAATGCCGCATTCAAAACGTATACAATTGGCAATTGAATCAACGAAGCTTGTGCTTACAAATACAACCACAATGGAGCATCATTATACATTCATATCATGCCTTTCTTAAAACACCACACCTTTCGATTAAGGTAGACAGTACGCCGCAATTATTCCACAACGAATGCAGACCAAAGTCTCTCAAAGCTATTTATCTAGTTTTGCACATTTGCGAATGTGTGTATTGTGGGTAAACGCATTCGTACATTTGAACATGCAATCACATTAGGTATGATGGTATTCAATAAGGAGAGACGACTTCTGTCAGTTTTATTAAATGCAGTAAATAATGATAATAACAACAGAAAGTCAAGTATAGCGATAAAAATAACTTACATGGAATGCATTTCATCTATATGATATTCGGTGCCGCGGGAGGATCGAAGTACGATTGATTTGCAATTTGGTTGGTTGATAAGCACGAATGTTTAAATGCATGAATGTGATTGCCGTAGTGCTATTCGTAGTGCCGTCATAGGTCGTGTTGAACGTTAGTGAATAATGATAGTAACGCATGCATTTTACCTTCAAATACTTCGTCATGGCTGTACCGTATTACATCGGCAAAGGATTGATGATGCGTGTATAATTTGATTTAATACATCACAGAAATAGGTTCGTATTGACATTGAAGTGGCACAAGGTATGTGATGAACATATTATTTCGTTCGCTTTCAATGGCACAATATCAAAGTTAAATGGCGGAGATGAATTGCTAGCTTTCTTTGTCGGAAACAATTGGGCCTTTAATAAAATGAACCAACTGGAAATAGTTAAGGCTAAGAAGTGTTGAAGCACTTTGCAAAGAATCAATGTAACTTATTTTTATCACAACTCAAAGTACGCCGCTACTTTCTCCACAATATCGTCCGACGAAGCAGAGTACCTGATCTATCACTAATCGTCCTGCTTTTAATGTCCATCAACGCCCTTCCATGTCAGCACTAGCGTTATCAAACGTGTTGATAACGTGACTCACCACCAAATCGAATTCGTCTTCTTTGGACACTAACTATGCAATTTGTCGTTCTTATAGCCCTTTAAAATTCAGATTTTTGCCGTATCTTGAATATGCAGATCTTAAATGGCAACTGTTAATCACATCAATCACTTACCGTGGCGATAACAATTCGGGACCTGTTTAGTAATTGCTACAAAAACCCTCATTCGTATTCTTATATATACACAACTAGCAACTAGGGAATGGTAAGCGACAAATATTTATGCTTGACGACCTTGAATATTGCTGAAGCAAATTTAAAGGTCAAAGTCAGTAATCATCTAACTCTATCGGTCAGGCGTTTGCATTAGGCATATGGAACATTAAAATAATAATAGTAATATGACATTTTAATCGAATAACTGAAGTTAGTTTGAAGATCCTTCACTTAAAGGAATGCGCAATTCTAGCCAATATAAACAAGTAATTCCGGTATGGCAGTTTTCAATATTCTTGATACAAACTCATACATATTTGCATAAGTAACACTGTGTTTAGTAACACTCATCATAAATACGCACTGAAATCGAAAGCGTCTGGTTGCCTAGCTGAACTGAATCACAATGTGCACTTAAAGCAGCAACAACCACTGGGGCGCATATCAATAACAGTTGCTCTGAAGTCCTTAATATGCGTATTTTCCATGTTTGGGGATTTTATTGTCCATTAATGATGTAGATGACTATACATACAAACCTATCATTAGGCACAGCGCAGAGGATAATCATGTTGTGTAATCATGAACCTAAGGTTCTAGCCCACCCTTCTATCTGATGCTGACCGAATCATTTATCACACCATAACGCTTACGAGCTATACACAGTGTAGACACGAAATTGCGTTCAGCGTAGCATGACCAGAAGCAACTTTGAGGAAAGTTTGGTGTTGCATCGCGTGTGAACTGCAGAGCTCGGCTTTCTATCATCCTTCTACTCCTACCCCTCTCTCCTCTCCTTAACTTAATCTGCACTGATCTCTGCTTATTCAGGGGATGATGTCCACATGGTGCACAGCTTGCCACACTAATCCTCGTGCTACTCATCTGCTTGGCCAGCTCCTTGAATATACGGATAAAAATCTGGCTTTGCTGCATACAATTTGTGTTCTCTGCTGACTAAGCTACCCCCGCTTCCACTGTCACTATCACTCGAATATGTTGGCAAAAATTAAATTGATGATGATGATGATGCTGATAATAGTGATAAATTTATAGATAGTGCTATATTATGTGTCGAACACTAGTAAGCGCTGTGTGTGTGTACAATCACATAGGTGCTGAAGCTCACAGGATGATAGACGCGTTGATATAGCAAGGTCTCAATGTGTCGTCAAAGGCTGCAGTTTACTATATGGTTGCAGTCACAGAAGTCAATTCGACCTCGCAAAATGTAACACTTAGTTTGATACAGTGTCGCCAGCAATAACTGGAGAATTTACAAAGAGGCCTCTATGATTCACACGTAGCTTCCAACAATAATTGTCAATCTTTTGTGCATATATCTCAAGACTTAAACCTTCGGATGCAAACAGTCAATGTGCAGTAGATGTAACAATAAGCATTTACATTGTTGCACTAATATAAGAATACATTCAGTGACATTTGACATACAGTGGATGCAATACGCAGGCTACACGAGAATGCTATATACCAATGCCACTCAAAGGAGGTCACCCACTATCATAGCACAGAATCTGTCACCCAGTGTCTGTAAAATAGTGCCTCATTGTTGGCATTAAGCTGACTTTATTACCCAACATTCCTACCTTCATAGATAATTAAACGAGATCGCGTGGCCAGATTCTGCCATGAGCAGTTGGAATGTCTCATAAAGAAGCCATTCAATTGATCCCTCTCCCTTTAATTAGGCTATACAGAGACCAATGAATGGTGCTGTCATAGTGAACTCAAGCGGCAATAAACGCTTTACTTTGTAATGCCGGGGAATATTCGTTGGGAAGATAGTCTTTTGTTTTGAGTTCCCCGGGATTGTTATGTTGCTGTTTGTGTGCCAGACATCTGTCGCGAATACAACCGAGAGCCGAAAGCAAAACTGAAGAATCATCACAGAACAAGGTAATTCCAAAAGATATGTTCCATTTTATATCAAGCGCGGGATTGATGAAGCGTCTCAGGTAGTGTTTTTGTAACTTCAAAAGATGGGGCTCGCATAAGCCTCTAATGAATGTGTCGTTTTGTATTGTATTTGCATTGTGATAATAGACACTGGACATTTAACCGACGATGACGTGATGAGGTTGTTACTCGAAGTTGCTGAGAATATGCCCTTCTTAGCAGTAGACCCATATGGCTTACACCCAGCTAATGTGCCACTCTTGCGGTAGTGTGCTCTATCAGTACTTGTGAGCTGCTTCATGTGATGGAGAATAGGTTGAAGATGTTAGACAACGCATCGACGCGCATCGAAAGTGGCTGCAATCTATCAATACTACACAGGAATACCCTGACGTTCATATCCATTTCCAAGCTTGATGGCATCACACTATGTCTGAACCGTAGCCGCCACC
>CM067358.1:25215952-25231862 GCA_034190875.2 Urechis unicinctus | reverse complement strand
AGGACATGCACAAGCAGATAACCATATTGTAACTGATAGCGCTGCAAAACATAGCGATCGCAAAACATCAAAACTGAACACCATACTGTCATTTTGGCAAATGAGCAACCATAATATGGCTTACTTTTGACAAACCAGACATATGTCCACCATAAGAACAATGACACTAAACAATATTTTGCAAGTATAAAATATCATTATGTTTGAGCCCATCGAATCAGCTGTACTGCTGGATGGAAGGTATAATGTGCTATTTGCAATCTCGAACAATGGCTGCTTGCATGAAACATGCAGACATCATGTTGGGTTCATCGCCGAACAGTCTGCGTCCTTGACGGGAAGGTTATCAAAGCCCCAAAAGGTGCACGTTTACAGAAGTTTAAGTCGGGTTGGATAGTGCGATACTTGGCCAAAGATATAGGCGTTATTGCTGTGTACATACAGCATAAACTAAGTCCAGCTGTAACAACAAGTGCGACCGTTAAAAAGTTCTATGTAGGGGCGTGCTTAATGCATTTGGCTATCATCGGCAAATGACTGAAAATGTGCTTCATATAAATATGACATTGCCTACTTTCTCTGCGAGGGTTCTGCATTTACGGGCAAATGTTATCTTGTAATCGGATCGAGCCAGCAGTTCGGCTCTGCAGGATTTGTTATATGGACTCGGGAGTCCATTTTGATCATAACGTTACATTGTGATGTATAATACAAAACCCAAAAAGAAATAAATGATCATTATTTCATTCAGACGCAATCTATTATGTGTGTACAGTTTGGACCATATGTACATGATTTACAGGCAGCAGTAGGGAGAGATAGTCAAGCGCGTAACTCAAGCTCACGTCATGTTTTGAACCATACTCACTACGGGCAGGCACTAAAGATATAGATGGATTCAATACATAAGTAAATTATTTGATATAATTGCTACATCAGTATCCTTAAATCAAGATATAAAAACTACAAATCTGCATCATCAAAGGTTGCAGTAATTAACATTTACCATTATGGCATATCCTATATGTAAATATGTATTCGCGTGCTTCACACAAAACACTGCAGTTTTATTGATGGAATAAATATAACTGCACTCAACGATGATCTATACTTGACCTGTTGCAGTCCATTACCAATTAAAGCGCCAGGAAAGTAAGCCACTCTTCCACAGCATACTGACATGTGATCATTGACGTGAGATGGTAGCTAGCCGATGGTGAAGTCTCCTAGGAGGCCTCCCACTCAATATACTAGTCATCAATCGATTGACTCGGTTATTGTTACAGCTTATGGCATGACACTCAAGAATCGCACTCGCTATGATAGCTATATACACATCAATGGAACCTGCTTCAACCGTTCAAGTGCCCCACGTTTCCACGCCTCAGCCATGCTTTCCGAGGTCAAGCTCGTTGCCAAACGATGGACACTTACCGCTATGTAATGTTATTGAATAATGTTATTTGAGTTTGTGGTGCATTAAACATGCGTAAATTCATTCCTTCGAAAGGTGAAGAAAATGATTTCCAATACTGAAATTCACCCTATTCGTATTGCTTATGCATTAGCTAGATACCTCCTCAATGATAATTATGCTACCCTGAAGGCGATGTTCAGGGTGGTGCAAGATTTACAATTTGTGCAACAGTTATATGATGAGTGAATGAAGTATCTACAAATATTGCAACTTACGCAATTCAAATCCAGCAAATAGCTTATATCATAATACGGCGTAACGTATGAACTGGTAAGAAAGCCATCAGATTACATACACTGGTCCACGTAGTTATGTCTGGTAGCGCAGCTTAATTAGTGTGTAAAGCCGGGTACAATTGTGCTTCTGGGTGGTAAAAGCAATACAGGTGTATCAACACATTTATCATTAGGTATATTGCGTAAGTTCTGCCACACGTGTAGATGAGGTCATAAAACATACCGGGAGTAATTTGCTGCAATAGGAACATGGTTTGCAGCCTACGAGATGACAAACGTTGCATTTTAAAGCGGTATGTCGCTATCTGGTGAGTTTTTAAGTGAGCCTGGTTCTATAAAAGCATATAAAAATCACATAGCCTAACTGTCATTTTATTTTAATGTAATGGAATATGATGAATGATGCAAAAGCCATGTCCTCGATTAATAGTACATAGGAAATATCTGTGGTACAGATGTATAGCCTATTCCACAAGTTCAAATAATATGCATCATCGTCCTCTACAGAGCTAGATGCATCAGCAATGCCTTTTAGGGCAATATGAACCCAAGTACGAATATGAGTGGAATAACATCGACAAGTTCGCGTAAAACTACAAATGCTGGTGTCGTACTGCTTTGAACCGACAAATCTATATAAATGAAAAAGAGACTATACCTTAAATATCTATATTATTTAAACATTGCATTGTTCATTTCTACAATATTTTGGGGTGGAAATATTGCGGACCAAATAGATGCTATCAGTAAAAACAAACCAACTGACGACACGCACAGCCAACGTTGCTCCACGTACAGGGCGAGTCACGAAGCATATCGACCTGCTACATATGTGTAAACGAAGCTAAATACACAACATGCATTTTCCCTAAGACTAGCCGTTGGTGTTTTTATTCTAAGAGCCGTTCATGTTTTTATTCGACGAGGTCGATGATGAAAGTGTTCAAGATGATCGTTTTTATCTGCGCATAGTAATGGAACGGCTCAAAACGTTTTGTTGTTGTGTTAACGCAATGAATGTTACTGTTTCTAGTTAAATAACAAAGGCGCACACCATTACGATTGCATCGGGTAAAACGTAATGGAGATAAGTATATAGAGTGGCAAAACAGCAAATTGGTTTGCTTTTTACATATATAATGAATACAGTTCTTGCGAAAGGTAGGATAATCCTTTTAAATAACATGGTGCTAGATGCATAACCTGAATGCAACCTTATTGCTTGAGTGGTGTATACTTTATTCACATATATATATATTTTAGCAAGTTCAGTCCAATCTATTGCCCACGCGAATCCAGAAAAAGCAATTGCACTAGCAAATGTCACGGATTAAAGTTTGATTTTTTAAACCAAACAAGACAGGCGGGTATTTGGAGAGGAGAGTGACGAAGGAGATATGTGTCGAGGGCCCCCAACCTTTGTTATGTGTAAGAATTTACCATTTAGACGCTGGCGTGGTAATGGGTAAGATAACCCGAGAGCACTTAGCAGAATAATCATACTGTGCGACGTTAATGCTCATGTAACGGGTAGAGTACAAACCTGAATTCACGTAGGCGATAAGACCAGCAAACCAGCATTAGTTGGATATCAGATATCAGGAGAAAATAATCCAGCAAAATTGTTCTCCACCATCGAAACAATGGTGCATGAGTTGATAGCTGAGTGAGCAGCGTCAGCATGTCAGGTCCACATATTGTCAATAACAAGATAAAAAACGCAATACCCTTGCTGCAAATAATTCATCTTGAAGTCGCTAACGTCTTTGATTAATGACAGTTATCATGATGCTCATTAACGGCAATTTCTTACCTTGTGTATTTTACTACAGTGCATGGAGCAGCAAGATGATTGTTCATGATTAATCAAGACGTGTGTTCATGATCAATGATGATGCATCGAGGAATGATATAACTACCCATACTTTACGATGAATGGATCGGGACTTTCGTATTACGTAAAATGCTTGGGTGATTAATTTATACGGAAGGTTTCATAAAAAGGCATCCCGCCCATAGCCGCAAGCGTAATGGCACTTTAAAAGCGAATGGATTATAAACTTCAAGATTGTTAGTGACAATGCTTGGGGCTTTGTCGATTCAGTTATCTGAGCGAACGGTGTTGTATAAGGGCACACTATATGTATCACACTGATGCGTGGGGTGCTAAGGGCGCCTACACTTGTAACAAGACTTTATATTGAACGCAATGAGATTCTTTTCTCAATTACAGTCTATAAAACATACGCTGGTTTACGACATAGGTGAAGGATTCGATAAATTATGTAGCTGGTGATATCAGCATAAATGACGTATTATTCTTTAAAATATTGTCGCAGGCGCAATATACACAACGAACATAATCGGCTCCTCTTGAATCAAACATGGTACAAAAACCGACTGATCAAAGAGAAAACGTGAGCGATAGAGTGAGTGCACTGAGGGTCATACAAGCAATTCATCCACTACCGAATACTACCTTGACATGCAACTAATCAAACCAGTTCGGATATGAAGTGGCTTTCGTGCTGAAGAAATAGTCATGCTATTCAACCTGGCATCGCTAACACAGTCGCTGTCAAACATACTGGGCAGTTAAACAGTACAATGCTTTGGTTGGGTACAACAGATATGTGATTTGAACCCAGTATCAATGATATTGCGGGAATCGAGAAGAATGAACCTACTAAGCCATAATATGTATGCTTAACACTGTACTGATCTCTGCAATTCATTTAACTTTTTGCTTGGCGATGTGCAGCTGCAAAGAGTAATTCGACCCGACACGACAGGGACGAGTAATATTAGAAATGGATGTAATATTAGAAATGGAAGGTAGATTGCTTGTTATGAATGCCATGTTAGATATGTGTTCATGACTTAACGGAATGGCATTGGTAAGATGCAATCAGAGAATAGGTCGGTAAAGTTGGTATTTCCAATCATATCGTATATAGCTCATCTCGAGTGACAGTACCATTCAATTCTTTAATGAGCGCGAAAACAAAACGATATGTCGGCATTATCCCCTAATTTGCAGGAAACAATATTAATTGATATTCATATTCATACACGTTAACGCGTTTTGATATACATTTACCAAGCAAGGGTGGTCAACAATTCGTTTAGCAGTATTGATAGAGAAAATTAATCTTATTACATACGGATATGTCCAGCAACTGCCAGGATTTCTTACCAAATCCCATGGGCATATCACTGATACAATATTAGGCCTTATAACAAGCTAGAAAACATTTTACATCGTTGTTCAAATGTCAAACTAAAATATTTACATCTACAACAGTGGTTTAAGTAATGAATATACATCATTCAGACCGATGCAAATATGCTTAGCACACTCAAAAACGAAACTTCTATTGTTCTCAATGCTAAATTTATGTTGATCCCTTTGCCTTAAGAATACGCCTGTTTCCTTCACAGGCTCACAGGAGATACTTTACATTAGATAGAAGGTAGGTGGCACAAGAGATGCTACGTGTGACGGAAGCCCGAGGACGGTAAAGGACCATAGGCTGACAACCGCGGAATATACTCGTCGTGAAAGTATCTATCTAACAGGTTATCACAACAGCACACGGTAAGATCATTACACACTATGTAGTAGCTAAATAACTCTGAATTAATCACTGGATCCCGCTTAAACCTTTCAAGTGCCCGTTTCCACAGCTCAGCCACGCTTGACATGGTACGCATTCGTTGCCTAACAAACAAGCATTGTCTCACTATAATATTGCGCCATTGAATACTGAACATAGAGCTTGTGATGTATTATAAATTCATCTAGGAAGATGAAGAAAAAGATCCACTGTTTCAAACACTGTTTATAATACGTTCTATTATTTATTATGTATCAAAGAAAATGTCCAGCGCGACGCAGGGTTTTCAGTTACCATAACAGTTAGTTGACGTGTGAATGTTAGTAACTGCCCAATCCCGGCAAAAAGCCAATAACATGATGCCGCACTGCACCTGTACCGTTAAGATACACCAAGCTACATGCATAGTTCAAGTAATAATGCTCGGCAGCACAGCAGTGTTAGCGCTAGCGCAGCCAGGTACAATTGTGCTTATGGGTAGCAAAAATATGACTTGTTAAACAACACATTTGTCATTTAGCTTAGACTGAGTATAACGTCAAGAATTTGCAATAGAAAAAACAGAGAGCATTTGTTAAAATATAACATTTCATATTGGAGTGGTATGTCGCAATTTGGTGAGTACCTGTTACATAGTGCATAATACATAATATGTGTGTTTTGTTGTTTTTGATCAAAACATGCATATGTTGCGACAGCGAATGTACTCTCATGTCTGACTGACAATGCATTCCATTACACTCCATAACTTCCCCGCTAGTAAACAATAAAAAAGGATAATTGCAAGTTTATTTATGCATTTGTCAAGACATGATTGTACTTATATTCCATTGTGCATTATATGATCCCAATGGATATCGCAGATCAGCTACAGATTGCTTCATACCAAACATAGCGATACTTCTTATTTTTCTTACCATATTCTCTTAATTGCCGTTATATGGGTTAACAAATAACCAATATACGTCGATGTATGTCAATTTAAGTAGTTGAATATACACCGCATATATATGTAGCATCTCACCCAGCGTGGAATTCAACGCCTTGGGTTATTATTAGCAATGCTTTGGAACCCCAAAGCCATCATATCCCCTTACTGGCAAATGGTTTTACTATTGATATTGAATCGACAGGGAGAACATAAAATCTGTAGCTCATAGGAAATGTCTGAGGTTCAGCTGTAACAACGATTCATTGGACAAGATGAAAAACATATGCATGATCTACCACCGGAGAGTAAAATGCAAAACACTACATGCCTGGCTGTAGCTTGGGGCAATGTGAATACATCCAAACGTTGAAGGATCGCTACAAAACTTGGTGTCACATCGTTTTCAATCAACAATACTGCACCAATCGCTCCATAATAATAAAGAGACAATCGCTATGGACATAGTTTTTGACATGTTGTTACTATTTTTAGGCACATATTGGGCTAGACATGGATGTTGTTCTCGAGACGAGAAGTATGTTGACACAACGGTTGAGAATGTATGCACTACATGCGTTGTATCAAAGACCAGTCGTTGATGTTTTGACGAAGCTGATATGCCTAGTCCCAGCGCATGATAACAAGTCCAATTAAGATGGGAGCGGCTCATAAAGTGTTTCCATTATGCAAACTCATAGGGTGATACTGCTTCCAAATATATAAGTCCATTATTACAAGCTCCAACCAAACAGACCACTAATTTGGAGAGGGGAGAAACTTTGGAGATTTGTGTTGCCAGTCTGCAGGGACAACAAGACAAAGTAAGGTTATTTGCATAGTAATGGGAAAGCCTTTAAACATACAGAATTAGGCTAGGTAATGGTAGCGATAACACGAGCTCACCTGGCAGTACGGTCTTACTGTACGAGACTCATGCTCATGAGATGGATAGAGGCGAAACTTACATTCACGAGGGCGATTATCTAGCTAACCAACAATAATAATATCTCATTATTCAGTTATATTCACTGCATCCTCTGAACAACGATATACTTATTTATACTTTATTATCATATCAGCATTACTTTACCTCAACAATAGTGAATCTGGGTCGCTCTGTTAAGGAAAAATCCACCTAATATGATTATCAAAACAATACGCGAATCGTGTCATTGCGCACTTGTCCATGGCAGTAAAACAGGCTCAATAAGTTAAACCTTAGCAACGTCTTCCATCCTTCAATAATAAGTCGGTCAATCGGCGACCGCACCATACAATGCTCGTACTGAATACATAACCGTCATTTATGTTGATCAAATGTGGCATCATGCAATTACGCAATATGATGTTTATATACATCGAGATAATCGGTGTAAACGCTTTTTTAGTGATGTTTTGTAGCAAAAGCTAACCATCTGTCCATTGCTTTGTTATCGGCGTTCCTGACCATATAAGGACATGCACATGCAGATTACCATATTGTAACTGATAGCGCTGCAAAACATAGCGATCGCAAAACATCAAAACTGAACACCATTCTGTCCTTTTGGCAAATGAGCAACAATAATATGGCTTACTTTTGACAAACCAGACATATGTCCACCATAAGCACAGTGACACTAACCAATATTTTGCAAGTATAAAATATCATTATGTTTGAGCCCATCGAATCAGCTGTACTGCTGGGTGGAAGGTATAATGTGCTATTTGCAATCTCGAACAATGGCTGCTTGCATGAAACATGCAGATATCATGTTGGGTTCATCGCCGAACAGTCTGCGTCATTGACGGGAAGGTTATCAAAGTCGGGTTGGATAGTGCGATACTTGGCCAAGGATATGTGCGTTATTGCTGTGTACATACAGCATAAACTAAGTCCAGCTGTAACAACAAGTGCGACCGTTAAAAAGTTATATGTAGGGGCGTGCTTAATGCATTTGGCCATCATCAGCAAATGACTGAAAATGTGCTTCATATAAATATGACATTGCCTACTTTCTCTGCGAGGGTTCTGCATTTACAGGCAAATGTTATCTTGTAATCGGATCGAGCCAGCAGTTCGGCTCTGCAGGATTTGTTATATGGATTCGGGGGTCCATTTTGATCATAACGTTACATTGTGATGTATAATACAAAACCCAAAAAGAAATATATGATCATTATTTCATTCAGACGCAATCTATTATGTGTGTACAGTTTGGACCATATGTACATGATTTGCAGGCAGCAGTAGGGAGAGATAGTCAAGCGTGTAACTCAAGCTCACGTCATGTTTTGAACCATACTCACTACGAGCAGGCAGTAAAGATATAGATGGATTCAATACAAAAGTAAATTATTTGATATAATTGCTACATCAGTATCCTTAAATCAAGATATAAAAACTACAAATCTGCATCATCAAAGGTTGCAGTAATTAACATTTACCATTATGGCATATCCTATATGTAAATATGTATTCGCGTGCTTCACACAAAACACTGCAGTTTTATTGATGGAATAAATATTACTGCACTCAACGATGATCTATACTTGACCTGTTGCAGTCTATTACCAATTAAAGCGCCAGGAAAGTAAGCCACTCTTTCACAGCATACTGACATGTGATCATTGACGTGAGATGGTAGCTAGCCGATGGTGAAGTCTCTCAGGAGGCCTCCCACTCAATATACTAGTCATCAATCTATTGACTCGGTTATTGTTACAGCTTATGGCATGACACTCAAGAATCGCACTCGCTATGATAGCTATATACACATCAATGGAACCTGCTTTAACCGTCCAAGTGCCCCACGTTTCCACGCCTCAGCCATGCTTTCCGAGGTCAAGCTCGTTGCCAAACGATGGACACTTACCGCAATGTAATGTTATTAAATAATGTTAATTGAGTTTGTGGTGCATTAAACATGCGTAAATTCGTTCCTTCGAAAGGCGAAGAAAATGATTTCCATTGCTGAAATTCACCCTATTCGTATTGCTTATGCATTAGCTAGATACCTCCTCAATGATAATTATGCTACCCTGAAGGCGATGTTCAGGGTGGTGCAAGATTTACAATTTGTGCAACAGTTATATGATGAGTGAATGAAGTATCTACAAATATTGCAATTTACGCAATTCAAATCCAGCAAATAGCTTATATCATAATACTGCGTAACGTATGAACTGGTAAGAAAGCCATCAGATTACATACACTGGTCTACGTAGTTATGTCTGGTAACGCAGCTTAATTAGTGGGTAAAGCCGGGTACAATTGTGCTTCTGGGTGGTAAAAGCAATACAGGTGTATCAACACATTTATCATTTGGTATATTGCGTAAGTTCTGCCACACGTATATATGAGGTCAAAAAACATACCGTGAGTAATTTGCTGCAATAGTAATATGTTTGGCAGCCTACGAGATGACAAACGTTTCATTTTGACGCGGTATGTCGCTATCTGGTGAGATTTTCAGTAAGCCTGGTTCTATGAAAGCATATAAAAATCATATGACCTAACTGTCTTTTTTAACAGTAATCGAATATGAAGAAAGATGTAAAAGCTATGCCCTCGATTAATAGTTCACAGGAAATGTCTGTGGTACAGATGTAAAACCCATTCCACAAGTTCAAATAATATGCATCGCCCTCTACAGGGTTAGATGCATCAGCAATGCGGCTTGGGACAATGTGCACCCAAGTACATTCACGTGTGTGAATACGCGTGGATTAACATCGAGTAAAACTACCAATGCTGGTGTCGTATCGTTTTGAACCAACAAAACCTCTATAAATAAAAAAGAGACCATACCTTAGATATTTATATTATTTAAGAAATTGCATTGTTCAATTCTACAATATGTTTGGGTGGAAATGTTCCGGACAAAAAAGATGCTATCTGTAACAACGAACCAACTGACTACACGCACAGCCAATATTGCTCTAATTTTAAGCACGTACAATCTGTAGAAGAGAAGCATATCGACTTGCATCATCTGTGTAAACGAGGCTAAATACACAACATGCATTTTCTCTGAGACTAGCCGTTGGTGTTTTTATTCGACGAGGTCGATGATGAAAGTGTTCAAGATTATCGTTTTTAATCTGCGCATAGTAATGAAACGGCTCAAATCGTTTTGTCATTGTGTTAACGCAATAAATGTTACTGTTTCAAATTGAATATCAAAGGCGTACACCATTACGATTGCACCGCCACATTATCGAGTGAAACGTAATGGATATTTGTATGTGGAGTGGCAATACAGCAAATTTGCTTGTTTTTTGCATATATAATGAATATAGTTCGTGCGAAAGGTAGGATAATCCTTTTAAATATTATGGTGCAAGCGACGTTAATGCTCAAACCTGAGTCTTGTAGGCGATAAGACCAGCAAACCAACTTTGATAATAGAACTATTATACAGGTATATGCACTGCTACCTTTAAACAACACTCTACATACCTTTTTCCGAACTTGAAATCATATATGGTAATTGGCTACGTGAGACATGATTGCATGATCTTCGCCATTGACATACAAAGTGAGTGATTCAATCTTCTGTCCTAAGCGTGTCAGTAAGTGTTTATCAATAACGGGGTTAAAGGTTATCTGCCTGCAATAATGGACCGAGAAAAGAACGCAATACCAAATGTTCAACGAGAAAGATCAATACAGTTATGGTTCAGTTGTTTGAATCAGCCCCCATGGTTGGTGGTAGTTACAAAGTGTACTTTGCGAACCCGAACAAACGCTGTTGTGAACCGATAGGCCCAAAAAATGTCCGACTTCAATCCACTCGTTTTATTAGGGTACCATGCGGAATCTGATTATTTGCTTAATTTAAACGCAAATTATAATGATCGTAGAGATGCTTTGTTACCTTGAATAACAGAACCTTGATTTTAGTATCTTAATGCTAGTAAGCGCTACCAACAGCTATAACTAAGGAATTTCCATGCGGCGTCAAATAGACTACAATTCATTCAACACTACCCAAGAAAACAAGAGTTATGAAGATCGATGAGTTTGAGTTGCTGTTGTACAACAGATGCGGTACATCACGCAGGCTACATAAACCCAGACACGGTAATCGGGTTCGACTATATTTGAATTAATATTTTGCTTATCCACGTCAGAGTATAACTCGTACTGGACTAAGTCTACGCAGCACGTGTCTGGAAAGTAAGTGGTCGTCAGTTACATTTTTGACGCATCCTTATATACTGAGGCCTTTTTCTACTCACAGACGGAACAGAACACGGATAACTGAAATGCATCGACTAATGATTCCGTTTAATACGGAGCAGTCAATCATTCATTCAAAGCTCTAATGCCACATACGGTCACAAGTAAGCAATACGGCAAGAGATAATTGATGATTGAGATGTTAAGGTGTTTGCAATAAAGGATGGAGTCGGTATTCACGTTAATTTCTCTTAGAAACTTCTTGCACGTCAAATGTTACTTCACACAGTGCCTCATTCGGATTATTCCGCAGGAAAAAATTACACAATAACAAGTTCATTGTTTGACTCGAGTATCCACTTTGTGTTATCTGCAGGGATGGCTAAAGGGGAAATGTCAATCAATGGCTTACTTAACAAGTGACATGCGTTTTATGAAGCAGTGCAAACTATTTTCAGAGCCCTTGCTTAAAAAGTCTTTCGAATAGAAGACTAATAAATTCGTGACACTCCAAAAACCTGAGTTAATTGGCCCCTAGGAGTATCATATAGGAGAATAGGGCAAGATATAATGATTCGTACCCCGAACAAGAATCTGTATGGAGCACTACAAGCTTCGATTATCAGTTTCACACCAGTGGGCGTTAATGCCTCACTGCCTGATCTATATAGCGAGTTGTTTGGCAAAAGAGTTTCCCATCGACCGATAATTAATTCATTATCAACGGACATTGCAGAGAATATAAATCTTCATATCCATTCTAGTAAGACTTGCACCATAATGGCAGTGTTAGAATGGTTGTTGTATATTTTGTGGCATAGCGAAAACACTCTGACATAACGAGAGCTATTGATATAATACGTTGGTCGTTGTCCTATTCCTATGGCCGTTCCGCGAGTCCCGCGATAAAGAATAGTTGTGAACGTAACAAAGATTATATTTGTGTGACAACAATGGTTCTATTCATTATTGTAGCGCAAGGAACGAATATGGAACCTAAGGGATTAATTCTCGTTAAACTTGTTGATGAATGTAGCTGTTCTTAAACGACGCATACATAACAGGTGAAAAGAGTGAATAGGTCACAGCTGTCAAAAACACTGAAATAGCTCGTTACAATATGCGTCGCTCTAGAATCAAGCATGGTACAACACAAGATTTATCAAACAGCAAAAGATGAGCGTGTGGGTTGCCGAGTGGAGGAGTAAGTTAATGAATTTGTGGGTGAGTGAGTGAGTAAATCAGTGAGTGACAAAGGGAGTGAATGAGTGAATGAGTGAATGAGTGAATGAGTGAGTGAGTGAGTGAGTGAGTGAGTGAGTGAGTGAGTGAGTGAGTGAGTGAGTGAATGAGGGAGTGAACATCAAAATCGTACAACACAATGATTGTTATCTCTTTAAATCTTCTACATCAAGCATGACTACCACCACGGAGTGGACGTACGGTCTATGTGCAACGTTACGCATTTCATATGGAAACAATGCCACTATATTCTATAATCAATTAAGGCCGTGAAATCAATTCTCAATCCATACGAACAGGGATTGCTCTACAATAAGAATCATACCTCCCATTCGAAGCAATCACTCTTCTACAATGCACCAAATAAAAATTACCTTACGCTACATCCGGATACTCGTGCATGACGGAGAGAGGAAATGGGGCCATATTCCTAGATCTGATAGCCATGGAAATGTTACAACCATCCTTTGAGGGGCAAGCGTAACACATCAGGGATAATGAGCATGTCGCCCGCTTTGAAAAACGAACATTAAGAAATAAAAAGGGAGATCGAGAGGTCGAATAAATCTTTAACTTATATTTCAATCATAAGCCACAAACAGACAATATCTATACTTTGAACCATAAAATTGTGCATAGTATGCATTACGAGGGTGGTCTTTTCTGCTAACAGCTGAATCAAACTACCTATTGAATTCATCACCAAATTTGACGAGCACGTCAAGGCATATTGCTTGGTGCGTAACAATACTATTTTATAATAAGAACTTTCTGGATTGGATCATTAATCCTCGTTGCGCTGGCTAATTTTTTTTAGAGTGCTGTATCAAATACGACAACGAATTTATTTCATACCTAAAAGAGGAATGCCTAAAAAACATCGTGAATGTGGGTTTTCGGTAATGCTTACCATAAACACCCCTCGTCATCTAATTAATATTCCATCCAACCACATCCTGTTTATTGCCGTAAAATGGCGGTTATAACCACGAAATTACCATGCTTTAGAAATGCGTCAGTAAAGTTGACAACATTCATATGCATAATGGAACGAACATATCAGTAAGACAATAATGCAATGCAATATGCTATACAAAAGGACGCAATCGAATCATTTGCACAAGCAGTAACTGTCCACAAGACTAATGTACTTAAGTGCATTAAATGCGTCGTTATCATGCGTGAGGAATGGTCATATATGGAAAAAAATCAAAGATTGAATCATTAGTTCGTGTACGGTATGATGCCACACTAGGAGATGTAAGGATACAGAGAGCTGGTGTTCATTGTTAACACGAGGCTGAAAAAAAAAATCTAAATGGCCAATATTTGTGTCAACTTATTCTGCCTAACCATGGTTTTGTATAAACAATTACGTCTTGTGGACTCTAAGTTTAGGATGCGTTTTAGGTAGATATTGCATTCTCATTTACTGCAGCGACTCTGTAAGACGATAAGAAGTGATGTAAACCAATGGCTCATTGTCCTGTTCAGGCAAAAATTATGGGAAGAATAACGAACGAGTTAGTATTTCACATTCTGCATTATCACCCATTTTCACTGACCTAATTAACGTTTTTGCTTTAATGTTGTCGTGTTTCAATGGCCCTCTCAACTAATACAAAGCCACAACTAAAGTGATGGGTACACTGAATACAGGCGCATGAGCGCTTTGCTCCCCTGGCAATGTAGAGAGAACGACAGAATTTACATTATCAATGGATGTGTTTTGTTAACCGCACGTGGCTTCTCAATTGCTGCTGACAGAGAAATGGTCGCTTGAGTTACCAGGCGCTGCACTGGGGTGACAATCGATACAAAATGGCGTGTTTAACTTGGGGCAGTGCCTAATGTTGCTAGCAAGTCTAAACGTTTTAACAAGTCATCAGACAAATGATTATTCATCAGCGTTCACGCCGATTATTTGTCTGTGATAAATGAAATACTGATCAAACAATCATTAAACACTAATATGCAACAGCGTCGTTGGTTTAAAGGCCAATAATATTCTGACATCACAATAAGAAAAGTTTAAGAATTTGAAGATATCCACGTTTGATATTGATTCATGTATGATCTTGGTAAAATGTACTTCTCATCGTGTATCACTAAACCCGTGAAAATGTACATATCACAGACACAAATGACAGATTATTCATTGGTCTTCATAATGAGAACGTAGGCGGAAATGTGGCATTTCCCGGGCGCATTAGGCAAGCTTTTTTTCGACGTACGCGATTGAGAATGATGTAACATAGGTATATTACAATAATAGCAACATATTACAGATACAAGGGGATGTCGGCAACTACTGAGGTCGCATACTAGCAGTACATGTCGTGTTGTGATGCAATACATCAGCTTATATCACATGCATTGTGTGACACACTCTCCTGCAACAACATACATCTACACGATGCATTCATCCTCGATATTTCTGAACAGCTCTTCCCCGTGTTTTTCAAGTGCCTTTATTAGACATGTCGAGTTACATCCAATCAATTGATGCTTCCATATCGGCAGTATTCCTCATTGTTATATCGGTGAGCAAAACCACCAAAAGTGTTTTGCTAATGACAGATTAAATTAACATTCTTGGCTTTGCATGTAGTGCAACAATTGCTGCAAATTCGGCTGTATCAAGCATATATAATTAGATATCTCCACCTTATGCAACAATTACTGAAAATTCTGCTACATCAAGCATATATAATTGGTTATCTCCACCTTATGCCCCAATGCAGCGTAGAATCCTACACGATGGTTCCATTCAGCACTGAGCCTTTATCTCGACAGTGTTCGCATGATTTCACTAGATCTCGTTACCCTTGTAGAAGCTACATTGTGCAAAAGATATTAAATCTGACGCTGTTGAATATTAAAACACCATGTACAATAATACTCCTATATATGCTATTTATATACACTGCCAGTAATGGCGCTGAAAACAAAACTGGGGGCCCTTTATAGACGTATGCAGAATGAGGGTAAAAATTTAACTCATTAGCGAGGCAATACCAGGAATCGTGACAGAAAACTGGGACGACTACATTTTGAAGATACCACGGAAAAAGGAAGATTGTTCGCAAGTTTCATTCTTTTCTAGCCTCGCACTGACTTAGTTTAGATGCCACATGGCTTAGAACTGGTTCTGTATAAGTCGCTTGGTCACGGCTGTTAACAGGCGATTCAGGCGTGATCAGCATGGCCTGTATCAGAACATTCTACATCCTCGTGATCAAG
>CM067358.1:25156138-25215852 GCA_034190875.2 Urechis unicinctus | reverse complement strand
TCCAAGCAAAATCAATGTATGGTGTTGTGTTCTGTACAATCGCGTTAATCTTCATTTCGTGTAGTGGTCGTGGCTGGCGATGTTGTGCTTTGCGATGCTTATTGAGCAGTAACTCAAGTGAACGCTCGACATGTCCTGGTTGTCTATAGCATGTGAATTGTTGCTGAGCATCCCTACTTACCAAGGACTATTTAGCTGGGCGTTTTATATGATTTTATCCTTGACTGACATGAACCATGTTTATATATGTTGAAGTTGTAATTCGGATATCGCTCTGTTTATGTCTAACTCTGCAGCTTTGACTAAGCCTGCATAAACAACTTTAGACGCAATCATTGAATTACCAGAATCATCGAATCGCAATTCGTCACCAGTGTCAGGATATGAGCCAGTTCCAGCATATTTATAAGTATTGGCAAGGTGAAGGTCGTGTCTACATTGCAGTGTCCGCGATCGATCTTCAGTTTGATCGAGTGGCAATCATCATCAGGTATTATTATCATTATGAGCAACTCACAACTCACAACTACGCTATTCTTTTAAACCATGCTGGTGTGTTCTGGCTGATATCACCACGCAATGACACACTGAATATGACGATGTTAACATCAATCTCTCATTGCGTATGTAGGTTTGTCAGAAATACAATTTCTTCCTTGCCTTTGAGAGAAACCTTAAACCTTAGGCAAAAGGGAAGGAATAACTACACTGACAGAACATCTAGCAATCAAATTGACTTCTGTGGCTCTCGAAAGATGACTACAATTATGTGGATAAACATTTTAGATGTTCCATCAAGCGCAGTTATGCAAAAGATACAGTGAGCCAAGTTCATTTAGATTAGACCAATATTGAACAACAGGGTTAAACGGGTTAAACGGGTGCATTTGTTTGTCACCTTCTACCACTGCATTGTATGTGATCGGTTAAACCGGAAGCCTTCGTTGCCTTGGGGACTGAGTATCAGACTAGCAAGAAAGTACACATGCTGCCAGTTGCGGAAGTCTGCTTTGTAAACAATTTGTAAGACATGGCTAATGGCTTCCTGTCATCATCGATCAGAGTTGGGAGGCCACTGATATATAAGTGTACATAAAACGATACCGAACAACCATTATCAGTGCTGCCATCAGTACATGTATTGTACGGCAGCAATAGGTCGGCATTGGGCTATTTTGTACATCAAACGGGATTCCACAGAAACAGTTGCAGTAATTATGAGATGAATACCAATATATGTTAGATACGTTTTCTTGGCTGTCACTGCTACCTAAAATATAACAGTAGATCCGATGTAAACGCGCCCCGAAAAGCTGGTATGTTAGTGGCTAACAGTGATCCCAAACTAAGTCTATATATGCTTCTTGAAGTCGGGAGCGTCGTCACAACGCAAAACAGCCATGTCATTTGCGAAGCTGCTGATATTAAGTTTTTAGATATTGGCTTACTCAGTCATTCCACTGAAGAAGAAGCTGCATATTCTTCTTATAGAATTGTCGATTATGCTTTGAATGCAACATCTACCACCACTTCCACATACGTGAGTTAATAGTTATGTTTATTGCGCAGTATAAGAAGAAACCTGTGAAATTATTCCCCCCAAATACAACCATTGAACGGATACCCAAGCAAATATCCGTGCTTTTAATCAACATGTGTTAGAAATAACTTCATTACATGTTTTGATGCATTGCCGTAAAGAAATTCCGTCACAGCAACGCGGCCTGGCTCATCAAATAAAGCTGAGGTTTTATCCTCATCGTCAGACGCGACCATTATGAAGCTGTTGACCCTGATACTTGCATCAATAGTGATTTGCTATTTTCCCGGGGGTAAATCTTCCAAAGTTAACGTCTTTTCTGGTTTTTTAAGAATATCTGGCATGACGTTGATCAAAACTATTCCGATCCCATATGGTTCTTGGCAAATCAAATAAAGCTGAAGTTTTATCCTCACCGTTAGACACGACCATTATATAGCTGTTGACCCTGATACTTGCATCAACAGGGAATCGCTATGTTCCTGGGACTAAATCTTACTAAGTCAACGACTTTTCTGGTTTATGTTAGAATCATTCATAAAATAATAAAATTACTCTGCCTGGTTAATCAAATATAAATGCAATTTACTACCCGCAGCACACAAACAGAACCTTTGGATGGAGCCAGAATATTGCTAATGACCTAGGCATGATGTTATGATTCATAGATCCCAAGGGTAATCAGCTTTTGTCATGGACTCATCTTTTGTGATGGGAGATCTAGCAGGTGAAACATGCTACTCTTTTGAATATTGCATACAGTGAACGGAATCAATATTTCCGCAGCTACTGCCAGAGTAATTATGTTCATCTAACACGCACTGTTTTGCTGACCTGGTCTGCTCAAAGTGTGCTGAAGCTTATTGCATTCTGATTATCTTATCAATCAGCCACATGTTAAATTATTGGATCCGCTTAAATGTCAGTCTTAGCGAATATACTTAAGTATTTAGGTGTGATTATAGATAGACAGTCATGGTAGGACCACGAATCTTGGAAATTCGCGCAATATGTGCATATTATTGGTTGAAATCGAACAATGTTGGCTTTTCATGCCGAACGTTACCTCTATGTCGGGTAAAGATTTCTCCTTCTGCTTGGGGATAAAACATACTTTCCCGGTGTTGCATATTGGTGCAATTTTCATGTAGTGCATAAGACTAGCTCGCTACCAACACTCGCATCCCATGTATGAATCACGACGGCGGCGCTAATGTTGATATTTTCAGCAAACTGACTTTAAATGCAATTTTGGTATCAACAAACTTTCAGAACGACGACTGCTATTTTAAACCTATTATTTTAGACATAGTAACACGCGTTCTGCTGACACCTGAATTCCGCTATTTAGTTACAATGAATAACACGACAAGTGACATCTGATATCAGTTCACCAACAAACCAACATTAATAAACAGCACAAGAATATTTCCTCTCACGAACCTTCTTCATGTACTCGCAAGGTTATTCTTAAAGCATCGTCCACAATGCTGTTCCCAAGTTCATCAACACCAGGCGAACGCCATGCTGTTGAACATTGGGACTAGACCATGAGGACACCTATGTAACGGTATTCCAGCAATATATATATCCTTCATCGAGTCCTGTTCATCTCAAGTGTGCACTCCGCTGTGAACCAATTGCCATGGGCACAGCAATGCATCATAGAAAGGGAAATAGGTAGATAAGTAGATAGAACGATAGATAGATAGATGGATAGATACATAGTTAGAGAGAGTGAGAGAGCGGGAGAGCGAAAGAGCGAGAGACAGTCAGATAGTCAGATAGATAGACAGACAGAGACAGAGGCAGAGACAGAGTCAGGGAATATTTGTCGTTTGACTTGCTGTGCATCAAACCACTGAGCACGAGATCGCGTACACTAAGGTGCTGGTGCTTACGACGAGCCAGAACCAGGCTCCAGTTCTTGTGGTCAAATATGGCGCAGTTGTTTCCATTTATATGTGTTATGATTGAGAGCAGGATGGATTTGTCATAGCTTATTTGATAGTTTGTTGGCGTACAAACAGGACATTTTGTGATTCGGGTGTCTGCCCCATTCCCGGGCATGTACTGGAACACTCCTTCCTGTTCCTACGTCAGCAGAAACTGCAGCCACACAGGTGTTCATCGAAAGTGAAAGCAGCATTATTGTTCATGTATGATGATTGTATTTCCTGTCCATACATGTGTCAACACCAGCACGCTATTCGTGCTCTCATGTCACCTGTATCCTGGTTAATCACCAATACCACATGGCCGCCGGTAACAATCATGACACCTTGGTGTGTCGTGTGTTATCATCGCTCGTGTCACATATATCATACGTCACCTATCACTGCAGCAAAGCCCCCTTATGTCTCGACGCTACCCCTACCACATGATTCATAGAGATAAATTGTATCCAAAGATTACCGGCGTACCCACCACCTCCCCACTCTTCCGTCTCTCATCTTCCAGTGTGTCGCACTCAGTAAAATAGTTCTATGTCCCACCTGTGTATCTCAGGGCCAATATTGGCGACTCGAGTGTGACGCCGTCCATAGAACATGCCCAATAATCACGATACGGATCGGCATTTGTCAATAAGTTTATAACATAATCACATGGTAAACACCTATCTGTCACTCATTTCTGTGCGCAGAAATAACGAATTAATTGAGATAGTATGCGCGATAAACTCTAGCATGCCAATGCACGAATGGAAACCGATCCTATGAGAAGCAATGCTGTATTGGATGTTAATCGTTATAGTATATGATGGGGTAAGCATTTCGCCAAGAAAATGATGACCCAACGTGAGAATGTGACTGTGGATAAATACCACTTAATCTCATTTTCTCGTAATGTCTCGAATTTCCATATATGCAGATGTGTATACTGTTTATGCACAAGTTGAATGTTACATATAATAACTGTGCTTATATTTTGCAGGTTTCGTATATAGTGTGCAGTTTTATCACTTTATGTCATGTGTGCGCCTAGAATTCCATCCATGAAGACCATGATTAGACGTCATTGTTACCACGGCTGCGTAGTCACTATTGAATCATGCTTCCCGGCATCCCAGCTTGTGATCTGACGGATAATGCTGTACACATGATTATATCGCATATCACATCGCTGTTCCGAAGACGTCCTCTATCGCTGCTGATTTATTGCCCTAGGTCACAATCTCCGAGAGGTAGGTGCTCTTTTGAAGAGTAGGCATCAAAGAATGTAGAGTGTTTCAATAAAGGAATGTAAAATGATAATCGGTATTATGCCAGAGGCAAGTCGATCATATATACAAACGCCCTATATGGTATCCTTATCCAAGATATAGATCTGTCAGCGTTAATAAATTTGTCCTTTATCACTGCATACAAAAAAATCCTATGCCTACGGTATGGATAAAGCAACATAAACACAGGGTACAAACGATTTGTGTCGATCTAAACTTGAGCTTAATTTATATTTATATTAACATTCGAAGTTCAAATTGCGCAATTGCAATTGTATCATTGTTATGAATCTGCCCGAAAGATACCATTAACTGGTTTTTGGGATCAAAAGCATTACAATTAAACGTATGTTTGAAGCATGCGTGGATGCTGTTTCCTTCCATCCGCATTTTGTCTCACCTGGCGCCGATAGAAGCATCGTTATCGTTACCACGTTGCATGAGATCAATATGTGATAGTATCACACATGCTCCATTGAAGAAATTTTGTTCAAACATTATCTTACTTAATGCCGTGATTTGCAAATATTGTTGTAATGTTTTAGATGCCAAGGAATCGAACAGTTGCTTAAATGTTATTAAAATTCATCAGCAAGATCCGAGACCAAAGTAAACATTTTATACAGTACATTTCTCTGTTGCGAGATAACAGTGTGGCATTGATTGGATGACATGATCAATTATGTGGCACCAAGTTGAACAACTCTATACAACAATTTAGCTCTTAAAATCAACATGACGTCGACGGCGTAAAGCAAGCCACATGAAATAGTCAACAAAATGTGCGTTTCAATGTCTCCTTAGAGGATGGTATAGAGTTTAGAACTAGGTTGTTTTACTTGGAACAGCTGAAACGAGACATTTTGCATTGAAACCACAAATGGTCTTAATCTTTAAATATAATTTATTTGGCCACGTACATTGTACGTATTGCGGCTTGAAACATTGCTGCATCTGCGTCACGGTACCTGAAACGCTCGAGTGCTTAGTTGTAATCTACGATGATGTCGATAAATAAGCATATCCCCAATTCGCAAGTGATTGACGTTCTGTGTGACACGCAGCACCATGTTGCGTTCATTATTGCTTGTCATCGATGTTCTCATATATTTTCATTAACTGCACACAGATCCTATTGCATCTTAATTCCGATCGCGTTTCTAAACCGTAAGTCTGAGAACAAATGACCTATACAAACCACTTTCACAATCTAAACAATAGTTACCCCCCGTCATGTTAATGTGTTTGAGGCGGGTAAAAAGAAGAATATGAGCGATGTAGTCAACCATGCTCTCTATGCTATTTTTGGAACATAAATTGTCCCGCGAAGTGTAGTCGCTTAGCGTTTGTGCTGTTAGCGCGGGACAATGTCGCTGAAAATACATTGACGAATATGCGTCTATATGTGGTTGAACCTTTTCAGCATCATATTAAGACGATAAACAAACTATGTGTATCATTAGAGGATGATTGGTGTCATAGTTGCGTACCTACGGAAGCAATGAAATAACCTGATTAAGGCTATGGTTTAGGCTCTTGAAGGCCGTCAAATGCATCCACAGAAGGTAGCAACAACCGATCACAAAACGCTTTGTCACATTGAAATAGTTCAGCGACATAATATGACACTTATAAGGCGGACATTTGCTTTATGAATGATGCAAATATTCCATAAATAGTCTGACATTGCAAAAGAAATGAGGCACAATAAGAGAGAGGCTACGGCGATTTAACTTAGAACATTTGCTACCAATATGCAGAACATGATACCGTTTCGGAGGACATTGCTTTGGCATAATCAATTATGCAGACATCAACAAAAATTACTTCAAAGAATGATTAATACTGTCATATCGCTCTTAGAAAACAGATTATCAACGATAGCTACATGTTTGCATGCCCTAAGATGCCACGTAGGTTTCCCTATTTTTGTCCATCAAATCACAATTCAAAATGTACTGTACAAATGATGTGTTATAAAGACGAATCTGATTTAACTTTAAATCAAACAACTTTCAAGTCAGTAACACCAGAAGGCACGACGTATATAATTTTAAGCTTTGACTTTAGGTTACAGGGTAAAGGAAGCACGAAATAAATTTGTTCTCAGCCATAGCCCGCTCTTATCACATCCTTTTAGGCTTCACCAATCTCACCCATAACATGCCGTGAAGGAGAACGTATGTATGTCACAAACCCACATATTTATGCGTCCCTTGACACGGCTCTTGTGAGGAGAAAAGTGTCTCAATTTAATGTCGATTTCAGTTCTTCAAAATATGCTGGATCAGCCAGACGCAAGGAGGGCTTTAGAAGAACGGTATTAATCGAGTACATAAAAACTCTAAATACAATATCATTAAGTGAGTGTGGTTTGCTTGCTGGCTGAAAGTGGACTTATTATTGAAACAACCATATCCGCGTAGCTTGTGTATGATTTCTATATAGTCTTTATTTATTCGACGCATACTGTGTTACTGATACAGCGTAGTTGTATCAATCACCTTTAACTTGTAAAGAGTCGCACGAATCCATGTGACAACTAAATGAGCCGAGCAAAAGACGCAAGAAAGTGCCCTTATATATGTGTGTCGACTGGCACAAAGGGTATATTATTACGCCCGTGTTATTAGTAATATTTCGATTGATGGGCATGTCACAAGCAGACCTTGGATCTTGTCAACTGCACCAATCAATGTCAATGCTGGATATTCCAGTGATATCATTAAGGAATAAAAATATGTATCATGCTAATGTACTTCTTTGACGCAATGTCATGATTTATGCTTAATAAATGGATGGGCCCCAAATGGACGATGACGTGCAGAGCAAGATAATTGTAATATCAGGCCGCTGCTTTAACGGCCTACATTTATTTTTTCATTTTACGCAGCGCGCCTCTTAAAGTCAAGATGCTTGAGGATATTACTTGAAGCAAGTATATGACTTTCTCTCTGTTCATGATTGAATTTTGCTAACGTGATTTGTAACCACAGTTAGGGCAGCGCAGCGCAGTTACACAAAAGCAGTCTCTTTGGCAAATTGATTTTCACAACGCCTAGAAATTTCTTTCTCTTGAATGTTACTGATAACGATCATCGTCAAAATATTTATGTGGTGAAACGGAACACCTATCATAATAATTGGACCGGATGTTCTAACAGGATTTGCGCTCGGTATGCACTATAAGGTGAATGTACCTGTATCTATACATAATGAGTGTTACATTGTAAACAACAGGCCTTGAGTCAACACCCTCTGGCTTGATATGCTTCTTCTAGCAGGATCGCAGTAGCCACTTCTGTAAACGTGATGATATCATGCATTATACATAACTGACCCTCAGCACCAACTCCTGAACACATAATGGTCTGATGCACTGAACCTTAAAAGGCCAAAGTTAACACTTCTGCATACCAAGTGTTCTAAAAGTGTGTAAATAACAGGATCTTAGTGACCATCTTTTTGCGCAGACAGTAGGCTGGTTCACTGCAAACAACGTGTTTCCATTATCACTTTTCTTTTGTTAACATTGTAGGTGCTATGCATTATTTACACATATTTATCCACAAGAGGTTTATCATATAATTATATTCGTGTTGCAAACATACCCAAGCTAAAGGATTTGATACACTGTCGAGGAGTAGATGCTATCGAGGTAGAAATTAAAGCTTTTGTTTAATGATAGTAGATGTTTTTACGCACATTCAGTAAGTAATTTTAAGGCACAGGCACCGATTGTATCGCTTGGCTTAGTCTGCTACATATTTGTGAGCCTAAGCAGGATATATATATGCTAAGATGCTTTGCTGTTTATGTGTATGTGTGTATACGGGAACAGCCTTGATATTAATGAAATTACTACAACATTAACGACCATTACCTGCTTTGCTTCGCATATTTCCCTTGCTCATGCGAACTGCTAATATTCCGCCTGTATAATGATTTACCATAGGATCTAAGACAGTAATATACATTCTCCTGTGCTATTGATGATGACAATCCACTGGAATTATAGGGATGCTTTTTTCAGGCACAAACAACACATGGGCCTATATCAAAATCTTCAAAGAATATAACATATCATGAAAAAATGATGAGAATCGCTCACCATCATCGGCGTTGTTACTGTCTTACTTCTGTTATATAACTCGGAAGATAACAACATGGGAGAAAATATAAGTAAAGGTGTTAACGGCCCATCACACCTGAGACCGATTAGTTAACCAGCGCTTTTACATTACTATCGTTTTTTACAAAAGAAAGCGATAAATCTGAATAACCAGGAACAAATCTCTTCGAACCTCAACGCTTTAACATACCCATCTAGCAATGTGAATCAAGCTGGACAGTAATAACCAGGTGGCAGCGTATTTGCATACCCATCTAAGCAATTTGAATCAGGCTAGACAGTAATAACCAGGTGGCAGCGTATTTGCATACCCATCTAAGCAATTTGAATCAGGCTAGACAGTAATAACCAGGTGGCAGCGTATTTGCATACCCATCTAGCAATTTGAATCAGGCTAGACAGTAATAACCAGGTGGCAGCGTATTTGCATACCCATCTAGCAATTTGAATCAGGCTAGACAGTAATAACCAGGTGGCAGCGTATTTGCATACCCATCGAAGCAATTTGAATCAGGCTAGACATTAATAATAAGGTGGCAGCGTATTTGCATACCAGCACAGCAATTAGAATCAAGCTGGACAGTAACAAGCATATTGCTGCGTATTTTCATGCCCATCTAGCAACTTGAATTACGCTAGACAACAATAAACACGTGGCTGCGTATTTTCAGTGATAATGAATTCTACAAATCCACTACTTGAATGCACAATTCACAACTCACGTCAGTCACATGTATCTCATGTTAGGTTGCTCTCTAGCCCATAGTGCATGTCACCAGCAAGTCGTTACGTAGTTATAATATACGATTGGTTAATAAGGCAATCTTTCAATCTTGCCATTCTTTTCTTTTCAAGCTGAACTTTACATACTACCCTGTACTCGGGAATGAACCTTTGCATCCATTTCAACTGCTAAAAGTTATCAAACGTAGTATACAAATGTGTCATGATGAATAATGCCATTAAAATTGTGTAGTCATCTCCACAATGTTCCTTTGGTATGAGCATATAACATAATAATTGTTTTAATAGTGACACTGACGTATATGGAAACAATCTTTAATCACGATTTGGATCACACCTCGTGCATATCGTAGTAGGAATAAATAAATACCCCTAATTCACACCGGGGGAGTTACCCCTGATGTCAATTGGTAGGTAGAGCCCATTAGTGTGTAAGATGATAGTTCATATGCAAGAAAATACATATCACCAAGCACCCACCCCTTGTTATGGTCGCTGTAAAGTCATATCCTTATGCAAGTGGCATTATTCTTGGGAGGCGTTCCGTGTAGCAGCACGCACACTTACATTATTAATGTATAGTAATGCCAATGATGACAGACCAGTGTTGAAGTATTCCATAACCAACCCAATAATCCTCCTACAAAACATGAATGTGATGAATTGCACAATCCTTAGGTGTCCAACATCGATTATCGTGTTTTGAGTTAAAGATAAGATTGGCCTATTGCTTACCATGTGGCTCGTTTGTATCCCTGAGATATTACACCCCGTTTACACATGGATTACGACGAGTTGCGACAGAAAAATTGCCTGTGCTCACCCGCGCTGACTCGCACTGGGGGTTGCAAGCTGGTCTCTATGCGATCTCCATGTTCTCCAAAACCAGCTCTCTTGGTCTCAATCACATCGTATCTGTCTCCGTCGGTCTCATGGATGTTTGTGACGGTATGGAACTGTTCTAAACATTCGCAAAGGTTGTGCAACCATTGAAAAAGCATATTATCATCGGTATCACAATCGGTCGTAATAACCCAGCACAAGTCTAAATCCACTCTCAACTCGGTATCACAGGTCGCAATAGACTCGCCAGCGGCTCGGCATGCGGTTGCATCCATGATCAAACAAAATTTTGCGCCGCTTTGCGGGTGTCAGGTGAGTTGCAGGATTACCACTGGCCGTTAAACAAGTTATGTCTTAAGCGTTGTTAAGGGATTTCGAGTTCCATGAATGAGTTGTCCACACTTACTCATAAAGGCTCAGGGTGACTTTATAGGCGGCTTCTATTCGGACAGGAATGAAGAAATGTCCCATGCTGACATACAAAATCATCACTTTCGATAATGCTGCATGAGACTGAGTGCAATTATACCTTAAATTGTTACTTCCCTAAATACAATTATTATCTATTGTTGCATTAAAAATACTTCGTAAGTCATACCAGACTCCAGTAAACAGAAACGTTCCACTAGAGTCGACACACAACTTAAAATGCTGCACAGCGTAGGTACACTCATTAGGACTGCCATTCAGATTATATACCAGATAGATAGAGACCCACAATTTCAGCGACACTGTTAGACTCATTTATCAATTGATAATCTTGTTGACGCATCTTTGTCGTTGACAAGGGTGTCACATCACGCTTTTATGTGAACCATGGACATCCCTCAGGCAAATTATTGTTTACCTCTATTGTAGCTCTGCTGTATCACAAGGCATTTAGCACTACTGTCCTCCGAATTCTTTGAAGCCTTTATCTCAAACGAGATTGTGACTAGAGGCAGTGTCGCAATTGAGAATTAGGATGTCATAGAAATAGCGACATGGTTTGCGACATAGTCAGATTTGTTTCATTATACACTAGTACATGTTCTGAACCGATGAAAAACATGATTCCAGTGCGCACACCTTGGGCACAATGACGTTGGTTTTGGGTAATAACAATTTGAAGCGGTTTCTTGTACATAACTGTGTGGAAAAAAGGACCTACATGAAATGAACGCTAGTTTATTTTCGCACCAATTGATAAAACGTTGTACCGTTGTCATCACATCCGTTCCGTAGACACAGAACGACATTTTAAGCAATGACATTGTATGTGCTGATAAAAGAAACCCTATCATTGCCACGCTTAGTCATTATGTTCTTGGTAAAATGTGCATTTCATAACAGTTCGACGTCAATTACATCAATGTTTCGCAAAGCATTGGTCTTCATTCAGGTAATAAGTCACAACCCCCCGCCAGTAATAACGATTGAGTTGCAGTTCGGTCTGAGTAATAATTGATTATAGCAAGGTAGATTGACGTGAGTTTGGAAACATTACTCACTTTCTCAATGCGTAATGCACAAACCCCTACATATTTGATGCATAATGTATTTATCGCTTTGGTATGATAGTCTACGCAGCCATGGCTTTTAATATATAGCCATTGGGCATCTGTGAAAGAGTTTTCAATTTCTAAATAATGCGTCTAATCAGACAATGAATAATTTTCAATTTTTTTCTCTATTGTACAGTGCGTTAAGGTCAGTTGAACAGATTTTATTTGCGACACGAGAAAAGCTGTTATGAAAGGATTGACAAATCAATTTAAAAAAACAATTAAGTTTGGTACAATCTACTGCAAGCAGAGCACCTAGCACACAAATGTTGAAACTTCTTATGCGAACTCATAAGCTGTTCGATGTTTCTGATTGTGATTTTGAGAATATCACTTCTGTTTCGGCATATAGTACGAAACATTCATATTTGAAATCAGCTCACAATTTGTTAAGATTGGATTTGTAAGAGGCGACTTAGTTCCGTTTTTATGTCAGTCGAATCCCTTGTTGAAGTAGAAGAAAAGTAACGATCCAATTAGACACCATGTGAATAGCGGACGCCAAATCCAACAGACCGCCAGGAAACTAGAGGCATGAATTATGGATGCCCTGTAGCTGTGGGCCACATAACGAGACCAAATGTGCTGGTGGGTGCGTGTGTGTGCGTACGTGCGTGCGTGCGTGAGTATAGCTATGCACAAATGACATGACTGCTCTGAACATTATTTACATTTATCTTTAAAGGAGACAAGGCGGACTTATTAATTGGAAAACTTTGCTGCATCTTGGTAGCATTTGAATATTATAAAACAAATAGAAAGGAGATTGGGGTGTTACCATCAATGATGCATTTGCAATTAACGACATAATAATTAAACAAACTGAGTAAATTATTTAAACAGATTCCATCAATGCTTCTCCAAATCTATAACTTTGTCAGCAAAAGACAGAACAATTGCGAATATCATTTATTTCTTAAAGCCTCACAATAGATAATCTACAGTGTTCTTTAAATAACAAACACATTTCCACCCATAGACAATATGATGCTGACACGCTCCATACAATGTCAACCAGGTTTCCACCATTGGGCCCAGTAAACGGACATCTGGTGAGGGTATTTTGATATGGTATATTGTACTGTGCTCTGTGTGTGTAGCGTATTGCAGAAGATATATACCGTTTGTGGCCTCAGTGATGTCACCTGCTTCGAACCTCACATATGACTTTGATCGCACCGACTCTCTGTATATCACATTGCGTCTTCCCGTTTCAGTTAACTGAACAGAAGCACAAATAAATGCATTACGAAGTCTACGCATTAAAAACACGCATTAACCACCTAGACATGACGTGTTGAAGCAACAACAGTGCGGCTATTCATTACCACGCTTACAACACATGAGATGATTATTCATACGCAATGATGACGCGTGGGGCGACTCATGTGTCGTATGTTCATGATATATTTTCAGTTCTTTTGCTGGCTAACCTATGCTGTTCTTGGCCCTGACAGCATATATAGACGGATTGTGCTCGACTGAAGTACATGCGCATATTGAATTTATGCCGTAATTATGTCGACATGTGCTGAAGAAAAAGACCATCTCTGCGTTTCCATTCAGTTGTATTATGTGCGTGATATCAGGTACCGGTTTGCTTGATCTGTAATGTGTAAAGTTTCAAGTAACTTAGTAAGGAATGAAATCATATCGTATCAACAGACTGTTTGTAACAAGGGAATAATTATAATAATTTTATGGCATCAGTTTGCTCATGTCGTAATATTCAATTGTCCTCACGAACGGAACCGCGGGACCAACTCGAACGTAATTTTTGGGATAATTCCAGCTTTCATTCCGCATGGATTTTCCAGTACACGAGCGAAAATGAACAAAAGTAATACGACCATAATTCGATGCACTTTCTGTTTCCATGTGATTTCGCGTTTGGTCAGTATGATTCCTACAATTATAAATTGAATAACATTCACGTGACAATGAACGTTGTTGTTGTGGGAATAGGTTCCCTGAACGACAAATTGTTTGACACACCCGTAGTTTACAGTAATCTACAATGTTGTACGGTGGACTATGACACTGGCCACCCCTTAACTTACAGTGTAAGGGAGTTCTGTACTCTGTCATGTTTGAATTGTTTTTAGAGTTGGAGAAGATTATTTTGCTTTAGACATCCTTAAATCATATACTTGCATCATTAATGTAACCCAAAGCCTACCATTTAAAGCATTTTTATTGAACATCAATATAGCATGGTCATTTAATATTATATGTCATTCCAATACACTAAAACATTTGTATAAGTTTGGTCATGTGTTATATGATAGTTCAGTCATGGACAGTGTCACACTTTTGCCATCAATCAGTCAGGAATATGATCCTTTAGATCTCAATAGTAGCTTTCAAAAACAAACTCATGTTGGTTTTAGTTGACAGCTAAGTTAAACAGCGACTAGCCCAATTATGAGACCCCTAGTAGGTTTTCAATGTCAAGAGCCTCTTTTGTCACATCAATATTGATATCAAAATTGTAATCCAAGCAATACATCAATAGGACAATCATCTCATTTGAATCTATCAGGTATAAGCTTTAAATGCTTGGTCATCTGTCAGTTTGTTTTATAATCTGGTCTAGTTTTGATAGTGCCATTAAGTATATTTGAAGCCCTAAAACTTACACGAGGCCTTCTTAGGACAGGTCAGTTCCCAAGGTGTGACAACCTAGCTGGTTATGCGTGAAGAGATTCCATGAACGACAAATTGTTTGCAATACTTGAGTTTACACCTATCACCACTCCAACGACCAACAATACCCAGATACCATGTTAATGTTACCAGTTGAATGCAGCTAAGCATTACTATGTTGTAATTGTTCACCATCACCTTACGTCATTGAAAAATTGCGCGTTTCATTTACAACGATCCTGTATTGCTCGGATGCGACAGAGGTTATTAAATTGCTTTTTCGCTTCTTACTGAAAGTCTCTCGTGTATATTAATGGTGGTATGCGGTCTGCATACACATGATAATTGTAACAAGCAGCTCCCAAATAACCTTTATTGCCATTCGTTTTGATTTTCATTATTAAGAAGCAGTTACTTGCCATGAAGTGTAAGCACATTTTCTTAAAAATAGGAGACTAGAGCAAAGATCTTGTTATAATAAGATACCCGACTCGACAGCTCGCCCGACAAATTCCGTGACACCACGTAGGCAGCGCCTCTACTTTTGTGGAAGTTACTCGATGCGCAGCAGCCAACCAACTTCGTTATGACTTGCGAGTATGTCTGACTAGAAGTGAAACACAAATGGGCATTTCTGCACTGCAATTAACTGTTTTATTTGACAAAGACCTTTCCACTCAGGAAGTGAATGTTCTAGCATATGGCTATATTGTCCAGAAATTAAGTTGTGTGCAATATGCAGAAACAAAATTTCTGTAGTCAATGATAAATATGACCAGAAGAATTACGGAAATGCCGAAGAAGTGTCCCAAGCAAATCACTAGTAGATGCATTATGCAGGCTGAAGGAACATTGCCGCAAATTCATTGACACAGTAATATACAGTAAGCAAATGAAAGCCAGGGTTGTAAGCGTTCTAGCTGAAGAGGTCTCATAAGAGAAACTCCAATGTGAATCATGCAGGTGTCATGTTTCTGCAATATGTATTATGGTGAAAATCAGATTGCATCATTCCCTGACAGAGGCTAACTGTAAGTTAAGGGACCATAAAGAGTGAAAAAATCGTAAGACATTGACATTTTCCCACACATGAAAATGTGTGCTCTTATTTGTTTTAAGTGCTATTGTATGTGTGGATTTATGAAAAATCAAATATTGATATTTGTTTACTTAGTTCCTTGAATGCATTCTATGGCAGATGTACAAAGACTATTCTATCATAAATCCACACCAGTAAATAGGACTACTGCACCTTAGATTGTAGTGGTGGGGGAGCTTGTCGAACAAAGGTGTCCCTGAATATACTGTTAGAATGGTTGGTTGCATGGTACTGCTATCAGATGTGTGTGTAAGATGGGGTAGAACTATGTCTGGCTGATTAGATGTGTTTAATGGCATAAGACAAGGAGGCATATTGTCAACCTATCTGTTCAGTGTTTATATGGATGAATTGAGCTCTGGTTTTAAATAATTGTTGTGTTCAGTGTAGTTTTAGTGTGCTTCTTGTTAATCTTCTAATGTATGCTGATGATCTCATTTCATTTGTGGTTATTATGAGTAAGCTATTAAGGCTGAGAGTTTTAGTTGTAATGACCTTAATATATATATAAATATGTATATATATATATATATATATATATATATATATATATATATATATATATATATATATATATATCTGTCTCTCTCTCTCTATATATATAAATATAAATATATTTATATATATATATGTATATATTTATATTTATATATATATATATAGTTATATATTTATATATATATATATATATATATATATATATATATATATCTGTCTCTCTCTCTCTATATATATAAATATAAATATATTTATATATATATATGTATATATTTATATTTATATATATATATAGTTATATTATATATATATATATATATATATATATATATATATATATATAGATAGAGAGAGAGAGAGAGAGAGAGAGAGAGAGAGAGAGAGAGAGAGAGACAGACAGACAGACAGACAGACAGACAGACAGACAGACAGACAGACAGACGGGTATCTTATTATAACAAGATCTTTGACTAGAGCACTAAGTGTGATGAAACCTGGACAAGAACCTATGTGATGAAACATACTTCAATTTCATTGATTGCTATCATAGATTAATGTGTCGTCATTTCATATCAGTGTGTTCAACATGTGAGATGGTTACCACAATCGCCATATCCTTCCAATGATTCTGACTAAACAACATCACTCAAATACTAAATGTTATGCAGCACATATCGGCTCTCAGAGTATTAACAGTAGATCGATAGTATCACAAGTTATGATACATTATTAAGTATCTGTATTCTTCCAGAAAATCAAATATCTCTTTCCATTATATATCGCTTGATGTTTGAGTTAATCCACTTACGACGTGAAATAACAGGGTTGCTTCCCTGTTTAATATTGCGTACCGGCGAAGATATCAAGGCCTCCAAACTCTGATCAATGATGACAGGAAGCCATTAGCCATTTAATGCAGGTTGTATACGAAGCGGATTGCCGCCATTAACACCATGTGAACTCTCTCCCTAGACAGATATGCTGTCTTCAAGGAGCGCTTGCTGTGTAATCAGGCGCATATCAAGCATATAAAGTTGATAAAGGTGACGGGCATACGCATAGGTCTAACACAGTTGTTTTGCGATGGTCTAATGTTAATGCAACACCAGTTCATTATATTTGCTGTATAACATGACGAATGCCACGCTTCATGAAACATCCACAATATAAAAAACAATACTGAGCGACACAGAAGTCAAACCAATAGCTAAATGATCTGTCCATGTAGTAATTGTAATTGTAGTGACTAACGCCGCCCCCCCCAACCCCACCCCGTCCCACCCGCCCAATCCCTGTTGCCCAACGTCAACAGATTTCGAATGCAAGATAAGAAAAACGCGACAATGGTGTTTATCATATGCACGTTTTCAAAGAAGCAATTCGACCTGTTTCTATGGGTATGCGTGGGCCACATTATTGACTTGGAGAGGAGTAACCACGGAACATGTCTGCTATTTGTGGTACATCACCAAGACAATTTTCTGCGTCCGCGTTACTTTTCCGATCCATGGTTATTTTTCTAAATCGCTTTCTGTTGATACTATGTTGATGTTGATACATGATAAGCGGATTTCTTTCTCAACGGTAAAGTATGGGCTACAAACTTGACGTGAGCTTATGACAAATACAGTATTTGAATTGTGATTATCAAATACTGGAAATCGAAAGGCGACTTCTATACATTGTTGTATCTTGTAGCAATATGTTGACAAGAGAAATTTACATGCACTCATATCTATTGACATGGACATTACACACCAGAGAAAAAATACTATATAACCAAAGAAGGGCCACTATAATTATTGACTTAGTCGATGCATAGTGTTTGTAGGATGTGCTGGTTTTCCTACATTTTTGCTCGTTGAGTTGGCTTCTTAACAGCTGCCGCATGGGTTGGTTGCAGACTAGTGAGTTAGCAAGTTAGTCAGATGATTGGTTGTTTGGTGGCTCAACCTATTGGTTAGTTGGTCCATCGGTTGGTTGGGTGGTAGATAAGTAACCATGTTGGTTGGTATGGCGGTTGACTAGTTTATTGGTTTGTTGATTGGTCGGTTTGTTGGTTGGCAGGTTTTTTGTTTGCTGGTTGGTTTGTAGTTTGGTTGGTTGATTGATTGGTTGGTCGGTTGATTGATTTGTTAGTTGGTTGCATCCAGTGTTCTGGAACTGGATATGGAAAGAACCTGTACAATAATGAAATTATGATAAACATTGTAATCAATTCCTATCTCAACAAATGCGGCTCAGAGAGGTTAAAGTTCACAGACACAATATTTTCTTTAAAGCGCAATTCGAAAGAATAAACTTCAATAATGGTATTCATATCAATAGCGGTTACTTTGGTGCACCCTATTCCTTTACAAAATGATTTCAAAGTGTATGTTTTTGTCTTCCACTCGTTGAACTTCCCGCTCGGCAACGTTCGTAATTATTCGGCCTGTGACGTCGCTTTCGCTGCTTGATGCTCGCTGATTACGAATGTCAACAAACTTCGCCATGTTCTTCACGGATCGTTGGTGGTTTATTGAAAGATTCTTCACGGGTTGTGACACTTACAGCTTGGACTATGAGTTATTGTTTTGCGGCTGGGTGTAGAAACGACGAGAGGTCGGGTAAGAGTGTCTTTCGGTTCCCGAAAGATCGAAACATGCATAAGAATTGGATTGTAAAGGTGAAGAGGAAGGATTGGAAGCCGACCAAAACTACTGTCTTTTGCTCCGAACACTTTGCGAGGGACGCCTATGAAACAGACCCGAGCTGCTCAGAAGTCTGGGATTTTCAAAACAACCTAGGCTTTGCCAAGATGCCATATCAACGATTTTTAAATACATTGAAGTGAATCAGGGTCGAGTGAAACGTCTAGGTGCCTTTGAGAAAAAACGACTTCTACAGGTAAGATAGCTAGGATCATCAAATTTTCATACACAGTCATGCTTGTGCCATTGTGTTTGATTGACAGCAAAATTTATTTCTTATATGAATAATCATACGACCCAAATGACATGGTCGTGTTAAGGCTAAGGCATCACTGGCGAAGTAAGACCCCATGGCTTGCTAACAGGTGTTTCAATGTGATCTCAAAATGTTTGCATGATATTGCCTGTTTGTTGTTCAGGGATTTGGATACACTACATACTGAATTCAATGTACATGAGAAGTACTACTTATGTCATAGGAACCAATTAGACATAGTCTGTATATAGATGTATATTGATATATTATAGGTGATTTTGATCCTTTTTTGGGGAAATATCATTGGTGTACAGCTGGTCGACACTGAAACACATGTTGTCTCTGTACACAGTATCTTGTATTTTATGTTCATTTATTAAGGATCAAAGCCACCCAAGGAAATGGAACTTATTGTGACAAGCAAACACCTTCTTAAAGACATTGGCAAATTATCTTCGTCTGAGCAGACATCACATGTAGAATCATTCCACAAGGTGGTGATCTTCTTCGCGCCCAAGAGTGTACACTTTCCCTTTGCCACTATGGAAGCAAGGTAATTTAATTGAGCTATGCTGTGACTGTAGTGTAGTATATATTGCAAGTACCTGAAGAAAAACATGGGTTTGTGCCGGTGCTTATAACGTTATGACATGCTAGTGTATTGTGAGCTCATGTAGGCATGCCAGATCACCAGTCTATATCTGCTATGAGATAGAGAATAATACAATGCTGGCATTTATTATATTAAATGAATCTCCGCTGTACCCATAGGGTTACCATTTATCAATGTAGGTATTATACTGGCACAAAAGACCAAGCATTCCATTTAATGATTCAAAGACTGTTAATTACTAATCTTTTATAAACTGGTTATATTTCAGATTATTTTGAAAACCTCATTGCAGAAGTATATGTGCTCCGTGAGATATATCCCAGTTACAGTCTAGCGAAAGTTCGTTCGGCAGAAAGGAGTGTTCCACTCCCTAATGCCTGAAGCCAGCAAAGGACATCCTTGTGGGAGCACACCGATGCCGCTTCAATCCAACAAAGAAAATGTCCTCAGCTCCTTTCTAGGTATCCTCTGTAAAGACCATCTGGGTCTAGGAATGTAGATCCTATTTTGTTTATGACACATGATGGCATACCTTACTGTTATGTCTACCTAATCTGTGCCACACCCAGTAGATGAAACGGCAATGGGCTTAATATCTGAACAACCTGGAGCTAAAACGAATTGATTATTTTTTAGGGAAATAGGAAAATAATGTTTTTTTATCTCTTTTTTTGTCAACTATTTACTCTAGATATATAATTGTATTGCTGGCTTTGCTGTTTGTTGTCATGTGCCTAAGTAGCATTGAACATGATTACTAAATGTATTGCACTAAATGGTCACTTGGGATACACATTGTCCATGGTTGTATAATTGACCAATTCCAGAAGTAGCTGTGTGTCGTATATGTGCTTCAATAAAGGGATAACTTACTCATTTGTGTTAACATCATCCCCTTTAGGTCCATCGATCGGTATGTACTCGAATTTAGATCCAAGCAGGACGCAACGACCCAAGCAGTTTGACTTGAACCCTGGATGCTCAGTCTTACATGGCCACTCTTCCATTGTTGCCAGAGTCTTCGGGCAATTTCGACAACAAACATATTCCCGCAATGTGGCCATCTCATCGCAGTTATGACAGCTTCAACTGAAAGGTTGCCCAAATCAAGCTTTAGCCACATTGAACTCCAAGTTACATCAATCACATAACAAAAGCTGACCTAGCGGTCAATGTTTGTTGGTGATTCACACATACTTCTGAGCATTCTGACTTTATTTGTGAGCAAAAGAGTGGACTTAGATATGCAGGGGTCGAAAGAGCAGGGACATGCAGTTCTGTGGAAACAAAATTTCATCAAGGGCCCAAAGATGTATATTCAAGAGAGCACAGGGGCCCTGGTTAATAAATACAGTTTAATTGAATACTTAGTTAGGGGGGGGGATTGGTAATTACTTTCTACTTATTTTAATAATAGGCAAACAGTGCTTTGAATTTAAATAATAAGTCTTTTAAATATACACTGATGATAGATATATTATCAGGACTGAATTCTTAAACGGACCAGATCACAGGCAATTCATTGAACGAGCGCGATCGGCAGTGTTCAGATAGATCCTATTACACGGAAATGTTATTTCGATCGGTGCTAATCCATCTCGATATTTAGACTAATAGAGACGACAAATTTCTACGCACCACACTTCCACTGGCGTGAAAGTCAAACCATTTTTTCTGCATTATTTTCCGAATCGGAATCCGTTTCCTAGCACCCACCCTCATTATCTGACTCGGTCTTTATTCCGTCTCCACGCAATCGTGTGGGCTCAAATAAATATCCACGGACATCGTAAGTCTTCATTTCACCTAATGATGTTTCATGATCTTCATCTGATGACGACTTGTTATTAGATACCAATTAGCAGGAAGGATAATTGCGGGGAAAAAATCGCAGATTGCATAATTTGTCTCAGCTTCCGAAACACCGCCTTATAATTTGTTTTGGGACGACCAGCAAACGTGACGTCACGCGACCTGCCTCCTAACGACCAACTGGTGCAAAATGGACTCGGGGAATTCAATTGGAATTAAACCCGAGCAGCATTTTCTCAGCGGGTTTATGTCCACCGTACTTGAAAGAATGATAAATTATCTACCCTGGTTAGATTAAAAGATATTTTCCTACATTTTGAAACATACAAATCGGATATGTCAAAAAACGTTAGTTTTGATATCTAATGTAGAAGGTCATTCATCATCATCAGTGTCTGGCGTATGTACATGAAATAGCTCTAAACTTGCAAAGGCAGGTAAAAACGGCTCGGGCTGGTAGAAATTCCTTCGTTAAAGCTTATGAAATAACCCAGTTTCACTTGAGGCGCACAAGAGGTTGCGGTCACTTTATCAGTGGACGGTGGCGTGTTTTGAAGCGCCTTGGATTAGTACAATTTGAAACTTATAATAGGCAGCTACATTACTTGTTTTTGGGGATATTTAATGAATCACTAAGTAGGCATTTTATGACACTTTGGTTACTTGAAACCTACACTTCATATCCAGTAACAATGCAAATGGTAATAGCGATGAAGTAACCATTGCCTGGAATATCCGGTGTATTAGGTTATATATACCTATGCTCTGAAGTGTCTTCAAATAAATATTCCATAAGCACTAGTTTTGTTTGTTTACTACTTTTGAGCAGCTTACAGAGTTTGTCAGTATCACGCATTACTGTAAGCTACATCTGATGTCAGGTGGTTTTCTGATGTTAAGTCATTTGGTTAGATCGCTAAGCATGTATGTAATGAGATATGTCATAAAATATGCCTAATTATGAATTCAAAGTTTGAAGCATGAAATCCTCCGGAAACTAGTATTATCACGTCGCTACGTTATTATCCCACACATTTGATTTCAAATGGCTTTCGGTATAAGTCAAGTCGGACCTGCCGATGTTCATAGTTACGTTACATCCAAGAGTAAGCGCGAAAGTCCAGTTGAATTTTTGAGAAACGTAGCCAATACAAATACAATCATTAAAGTGTTGCTTTGTTATAAGCATATTACCTGATAGTGTTTTTGACGGTGATCAATTCATTGTGCATTGGTGTTTACGGAACGGATTTTGAGCGTGGTGATATTCTATATGTAAATATATACATAGCATATTTGCAGGATTTTGCTATGGCCACTAAATAGTCATACCCTCTTATGCCAAGTGACAGTCTTATTCATAGGAGGATATCCGCATAGCATCTCAAACGCTGCCATAATCCCTATTTGAGATTGCAAAATATGGCAGGCCAGTGTTCATGTATTCGATTCCAAACGGAACAACCTTCCTATCACACATAACTGTAATGTATTGCCTAATGTGTAGATGTTTGTCAAGACAAACATAGGGGCTTCCTTGATGCGCATGAGGTCAAGATTTGTGTCGCTTTCAGGAAAATTATTCATAAGCATAAGGCGCGTTTGTATCGCGGGGAGAATAACTGCTGGCTGCAGAAATGGCTAATGCTGGAAATTGTCAATTCAAATCGAATAGGCTTAAACATCTATCAACATTGCCTCGCAATGTTAATCACCACAGTCGTACATTGGTCATAGGTCGGTAACACGACATGCAATCATGTGTCGACCAACCCCCTCCTTGGTAGCCATATCATCGGGTGTTGCAAAAATCTGAATTTCATGGCAACCATCTGATGAAACATGTTATTTATGCAGAATAATATAAGAGGTCCATGTTGACTTCTATTCACAATTGGGAAGGTTGCCAATGCATAGAACCCAAAACATTTATCAGCGAACCGTTCCCCACACTATTTATTGAATCTTGCATAGCATGCATCATTGCTAAAACCACTTATAAGGAAAGGATTCATAATGTAGAATATGTTGCACGCTATAAATAATTATAATAATAATAATGGTCAGTTACAGAAGGCGATGATTTTCAAAAATGTATGTCAAGCTGTATTAAAATATTCAACCAAACTAAATACCGCCCAAAGCTGTTGACGCTGACCATCCATAATAGTAAGTCCGCAATAATAATTTTGTTTTTAGGCAAACAAGCACGTTGGCCAAAATAACAAGCTTTTGATAGAAAAGTTACAAGGCGCATCGACACACGAACTCTTGTTAGCATTTGTCTGTCATCTAACAATAATTACTTTCACGTGAATGTTGGCTTTCATTTATGTTGGTCATGCCCAAATATCACAGTGTGCAATGATCAAAAGGCGTTGTATGGGGGTAACGTTGTGAGAATGTTGTCAGTTCGGTCGGTTTGAGGCTGCTAATCTTCACGATTCACAAGGACAATCTACAAGTTAGCCTTGCGCCGCGTCGCCATTCAGCCGACGGAAGCAAAGAAATAACCTGATTAAGACTATGGCTTAGGCTCCAAGTTCCATCTTGAAGGCCGTCCATTGCATCTACAAATGGTAGCAGCAACGGATCACAATACGTATTGACAGCCTAAAACAGTACAGCGACATGATATGACACTTATGAGGCAGACATCTGCTGATTGAGGCAAATATTCCATAAATAGTTTGACATTGCAAAAGACAACGAGGCACAATATAAGAGTGGCTACGGCTATCATCAAAGTGATTTAACTTGAAACATTTGCTACTATTTGCAGAACATGATACCGTCATGGAAGACTGCGTTGGCATAATCAATAATACAGACATCAACAATGATTTCTTAATAGAATGGTTGATACTGTTATATCGCACTTATAAAATATTATTGTGTTTATCAAGGATAGCTACTTGTTTGCATGTCCTAAGATGCCATGTAGGTTTCCTGTATTTGACCTACAAATCACAACTCAGAATGTACTGTACAAATGATGTACTATAAAAACGAATATGATTTAACTTAAATCAATCAACTTTAAAGTCAGTAACAGCAAAAGGCACGACAAATATACGTTTAAACTTTGACTTTAGGTTTCAGAGGATAGGAAGCATGAAGAAAACTTGTTATTGCCATAGCCGGCTCTTATCACATCCTTTAAGGCTTCACTAATCGCACCCATTGCTGTGAAGGAAAACGTATGTATACCACAAACCCACATACTTATGCGTCTCTTGGCACGGCTCATGTGATGAGAAAAGTATCTCAATCTAATGTCGATTTCAGATCTTCAAAATATGCTGGATCAGCCAGACGCAAGGAGGGCTTTAGAAGAACGGTATTAATATAGTGCATTTGAAACTCCCTCTCGAAGGAAAATATCATTACCTGAGTGTGTTTTGCTTCCTGGCTGAAAGTAGACTTATTATTGAAACAACCATGTCCGCGTAGCTTGTGTATGATTTCTATATAGTCTTTATTTATTCGACGCATACGGTGTTACTGATAAGGCGTAGTTGCATGAATCATCTTTAACGGGTGAAGAATCGCACGAATCCATGTGACGACTAAATGAGCCGAGCAAAAGTCGCAAGAAAGTGGCCTTATATATGTGTGTCGACTGGCACAAAGGGTATATTATTACGCGCGTGATATTAGTAATATGCCAATTGATGGGCATGTCAACAGCAGCCCTTTGATCATGTCAACTGCACCAATCAATGTCAGTGCTGGTTATTCCAGCGATATCATTAAGGAATAAAAATATGTACCATGCCAAAGTAATTCTTTGATGCAATGACATGATTTATGCTTAATAAATGGATGGGCCTCAAATGGATGACGACGTGCAGAACAAGATAATTGCAATATCAGGCTGCTTACGTGACTTTTTTTGGTTTGACCATTTTAATATTATTGCCTGGTCTTAGTTACGTACAAAGATAATCTTAAATGAATGATTTCTTGCGATTATGACTTTTATAGCGAAACCAAATTTTAACAACTGATCATTCGTTGACATAACCCGAAAACCTCATTATCTTCCATGCAATAATTTATTCATTGACCCAAATGGTCGAAATAATATTCAATCACAAATGTCGATTTTATCACTGAAAACTTTTTTGTCATTATTCATCTATCTACAGCTACAAATATGAATTCGAAACCCATCCAGTGGTTCATTATGATCACATCTACAACCAATATTATTGTCTTAATCCATCATGACTAAAAATTATTTCACAATATCGGTTTTTCACAAAAAATACGCAAATATATTTGGGCACGAAAGGTGGGATCTGTACGTATAAATTAGTATCTTTATCATTTGTGGACACCAAAATTATATAACAGGAATAAAAAGTGACAAAAAGAATTTTAATCGCATCAAATGGTTTCATTATATCAATTAAGATATGCCAAATCAATAATTGTTAATTAATGATAGCAATAATGCACTTTAAAACTTTGTCCACGAATGGTTGCGATCAGCACTATATATATTAATATAAATTTATATATATATATATATATTTATATACGTATATATACATATATATAAATATATATATATACATATATATATATATACATATATATATATATATTAATACATATATATATATATAAATATATATATATATATATATATATATATATATATATATATATACATATATATATTTATATGCAAATATATATCAATATATATATATACATAAATGAGTATATATATATATCGATAATCAGCAATTGAATGTGTACAAAAACGAATGGAAGCAATAACGTTGCGTATGATAACCTGAACAATGGTTTGGTTTGGTGTCACCATGTTAAACATCACGTTACTTGACATCGGTAAACACAAGGGAGCTTACAGTTGCTAACAGGATGAATAAAAACATAGCACCATAGAAAGCTCCGTGATAACGCGATAATCGATAACAACAATGGCCGTCACCCTTGTCACTGGCTTACCGTATAGCTAAGATAAGTGATAGGCGCTTATTGTTGCTACACCAAACAGATGGATACAATAATAAGATGCATGTTATAAGCGCACCATAGGAGAGATTCCGTTATAACGACCCTTGATGTGTTTTACTGCTGCATTAAACTTCTTTTATGATTGATGCGTATATTGATGGCTTATTGATGAGTAAATGATACGCATATATGCATCCAATGTTCACCCGATTGAGTCGAAAACATTGGCTGTTGATGGAAGACATAGAGGTTATTGCATGTTAGTCTAAGGTAGCAACGAGACAACTTGACAGTACAATGCACATTTTAGTGATTTGTAACGACAGTTAAGGCACGCTAACGAGTTGCGTCAGCCCTGTACAGGGCATATCTTCAACGGGGTTAATGGTAAGCTTTCACTGCCAGCGCAGTTACACAAAAGCAGTTTTATGGCAAATTGAGTTTCACAACGCCTAGCAATTTCTTTCTCAGACAGTTACTGATAACGCTCACCGTCAAAATGTTTATGTAATTAAACGGCCCAACTATCATAATTATTCGGCCGGATGTTCTAACAGGATTTGGGCTCGGTATGCACTATAACGTAAATGTGGTTAGATATATCGATACATAATGATTGTTACATTGTAAACAATAGGCCGTGTGTAAACACCCTCTCAAGTATGTTGGCTTGATATGCTTCTTCTAACGGGATCGCAGTAGCCACTTCTGTAAACGTAATGATCTCATACAATATAAATGAGCACCAACTCCTAAACACATAATGGTCTGATGCCCTGAACCTTAAGAGGCCAAAATTAACACTTCTGCATACCAAGTGTTCTAAAAGTGTGTAAATAACAGGATCCTAGTGACCATGTCTTTGTGCAGACAGTAGTCTGATACGCTGCAATCATCATTTTTACATGCATAGAAATTTAATATTCGTTAAAAAATGAGAAAATACCTCCGCATGCATGCCGGTTTCATAAACTGCTAATAACAAGACCTCAGGTTGCACTTTGGAGTTCATTATGTTCTGGTGCAGTGCAAACAATAAGGTATCGGTTAACACTTCCTCTTTTATTGTTATCTAACACACTGACAACAACAGGACCGCAGCAAGTACCCAAGACTACAAGATGATCTAATCTACTGTATATAACAGGGCTGCAATAAACTCTTCTCCGTGCCTAGCAGTCTATCACACAGTTAATAACAAGACTTAAGTTTACATTTCCGCATGCTAAAACCGTTTGACGTAATGTAGGTCATAGGATCTTAATACAAACCTCCGCATGGTCAATGGTTTGAAGCACTGTGAGTCACAAGAGCTGCTACGCATGCATAATGGTTTGACTCCTAGTAAATAACTGGACTTAACACGTCTGTGTGCATAGTGGCCTTATGCACTGATCGTATTGGGATTTATATCTAAATCATTTGATACCATCATATATTTGCTATATGCTGATAACATCTATATCAACATAAGTCAATGATCGTAAATAGACAAGTACCATTCCAGTGGCTTTTATAACAGCCAGGTATGATCAATACAACAGGTGTCCTTATTGTACATGTCATGCATTATTTACACATATTTATCCACAAGAGGTTTGGTCGCCATGGAAAGCGCGGTAAAACGGTTGCTTTCACTTTCGTAATGTTGCGCCTCAATATGTTTAGTTCTCCCTTCCTTTCTTTAATTGTCAAAGAGAACGATATTTGTTCCAGCGCAACATTTGAAGTTGCATGGTTGTAAGCGAGACAATCTTTTTTGCATTGTATTATTCGATGAAGAAGAAATGACTGACATTTGGCTAGAGACATAAAACATTCCAATATCCCTAGCAAACAGTCCCCTTTCGTTCACGGATTAACGAACGATTGGCAAATTACCACCATATCTACGGCAAAGCCTATCATCCTGAAAGCAAGAACATCATGCTGTCTTCTCTATGCGACACTAATAACGCAAATGATGGAGTATTAGATGGATGATCTGTGCTATTGTTAATGAGTGACACTGAATACAGCGCTTCATCATTTTAGAGGATTGTTCCATATTTGCGTAAACTAAAGATAATAATCCGTCAAATGTTTGAAATGAAGAAAACGCAGTTTAATGCGATCCTTGTCAACACGCAATTGATTTTACAAGAACCACAGCCTCGTTTGTGGCAATAAAGGCCCGTCAAGCCCTATTCTTAATGTTGATATTACCGTTTTATCGTCCATCTTAGATAATAGGGTAGATTTCCAAATACTGGCGCAGTTACTGGCCGAGTATGATATTGCTCCGGTCAGACCGCCCTTTCAATTGTTTTTATGTTGAAGCTAGAACCCATGATAGGAAGTAATTACCTTTGGGATCTATGAATCAAAACATCTGAATCACCGCATTCGGCTAGAATTGCTCCATTGTGTCATATGCAATACACGAATGTGTGTGAAAAACAATACTCCCAGGAGATGTTTTACTGAGCACACACACTGTTGGTTTAAGGGACCGGTCCCTGTCTTCTCACCGACTCACTGCTTACTCGTCAATAATAATCACAAAATTGTTCACATTGAAATATTCGCGTGATAAGGAACTTAAGCCACAACAAAGTAGCGCTTCGTTTCCCTAGTCATATGGGTGTTTGTATCTATCTTAATGAGGCATTTGTAAGACCCCATTTCGAATATGCCAATTCAGGCTTTGTCATCATTCCGTCAACGTGACATAGACATAAGAAAGAGTTCAATGGTGTGCTACAAAGCTCATAGCCGGTAAGTCTGAGTTAAGATTGTGACTGTTGGAACTGACAACTCTTAAAGCCCATACAGATTTACACAATGTTCAACGAGTAAGACATTATAAGCATTGATTTGTATGTTCAGCTTCGCAGTGGTGAGACTTCGGAGACATTAATGCGCCTTGACAAAACCAATGGCTAGGACGGAATAAAGAAGAAATAGCTACTCAAATTGCCTTGTGAGTCCATGGAATAGTTTGCAAGCCAAGATAGTTCACTGAACTCTTTTAAAACCAACCTGATATATATTGTAAGAGAAATGGTTCTAAGTAATGTTTCAAATCTACCTAATTGTTTATGACCACTGGCAGGGCACCGTTGGACCTAACGGTGAATATATCAGGATGTCCCTTCTCATTGTCTTCTGAGTGCTATTTTTCTACGCTATTTGTATGTGTGGAAATTTATGTTCTGTATTCGCTGTCGACAATAAATTGCTATTATCATATTATTATATACGTGATGCAATCATACCCAAGCCAAGGGAAGTGATAGATTGCCGAGGAGTAGATGCTATTGAGGTTGAAATAAAAGCTTTTGTATAATGATAGACATGATGGCCAATCGCATAAGCCTTATTAGGGAGATGTGTTATACTATCTGTCGGCGTATAGAACGCACATTCAGTAAGTTATTATTAGGCGCAGGTACTGATTGTATTCACTTGGCTTAGTTTGCAAAGTATTTGTGAGTCTAATCAGGATATATATAAGCTAAGATCCATTGCTGTTAATGTGTATGTGTGTAAAAAGAAGCAACAGTGATATTAACGGCATTAGTAGGAAATCAATAGCAACATCGCAATTAAGAGCGCCGTTTATTTGATAATATCTACATGAGATACATTACGAACTCTGAATCCGTAGGCAATGCGAATAAGCGCATCATAACATTAACAACTACTAGCGGCTTTGCTTCGTATATTTCCCTTGCTCGTGCGAATTGCTAATATTCGGCGCGTATAATGATTAACCATAGGATCTAGGACATAAATAGACATTGTCCCGCGCTGTTGATGATGACAATCCACTGGAATTATAGGGTTGCTTTTTCAGTCAAAAACAACACATCGGCCAATATCACCATCTTCAAAGAATATGACATTGTGACTGCCGGGATAGCTCATCTTATGTCTATTCAGCTATGATAAGAAAATAAAGAGAATCGCTCACGATAATCGGTGTGGTTACTGTGTTATTATTTAATAACTTGGAAGACAACAACATGGGAGAAAATATATGCAAAGGTGTAAACGGCCCATCACACCTCAGAACGATTATTCAACGTGCTCTTTTACATTATAAATCATCTTGTACCAAACAAAGCGATGAATCCAAATAACCAGGTATCATTCTCTTTGAACATCAAACATCATACCGATCCAGCAATTTGAATTAAGCTAGACAGTAATATACATGTGGCAGCTTAATCTGCTGTTATAATGAGTTCGATAAATTTACTACTTTGAATGCACTATTTATATCTCGATGTATCTCGTGTAAGGTGGCTCTCTAGTCCTAGTGAACATCACTATCAAGTTGTTACATAGTTATATTAGTCGATTGATTAAAACGAAATTTGGTGAGAGTCAAGAGCTTCATCGTTCAGTTCTTTTCTTTTTATGCTGATGTTTACACACTACCCTGCACTCTGGAATGAGCATTGGAATCCATTTCATATTTCAAAAGTTAACGTAGTAATAAAATAATTACCCCATTAAAATTGAATGTCGCCTTGCTATGAGCGTTTAACCTGATTATTGTTTTAATAGTGACACTGAAGTATACGGAAACAATCTTTGATCACGATTTGGAGTACACCTCGTGCATAGGGTAGTTGGAATAAGTCTGTGTTTCAGATAAACACCCCTAATTCACACCGGGGGAGTTACCCCTGATGCCAATTGGTAGGAAGAGCCCATTGGTATGTAAGTTGATAGTCCATATGCAAACAAATACATATCATCAAGCACCCACCCCTTGTTATGGCCGCTGTAAAGTCATAGCCTATTATGCAAGTGGCATTATTCTTGTGAGGCGTTCCGTGTAGCAGCACGCATAATTACATCATTCCTGTATAGTAATGCCAATGCTGACAGACCAGTGTTGAAGTATTCCGTAACCAATCAACCAAACAACCCACCTACAAAACATAAATGTGATTAATTGCACAGTTCTTTATATGTCCAACATCATTTCTCGTGTGTCGCACATGAGTTCAAGATTAAATTCGCCTATTCCTGCCAAGTGGCTCGTTTGTATCCCTGAGATATTACACCCCGTTTACACAGGGATGAGGACCGAGTTGCGACCGTAGAATTGCCTGTGCTCCTCCGCACTCGCACTGACTCGCACAGGGGTTGCAAACTAGGCCCTATGCCTCTCCATGGTTGCATCAATGATCGAAAATCTTAAGGAATTTTTCTGCGCCGGTTTTGCGAATGTTGACGTGTTTTTATCCAGTGCACCAATGACATGAGGCACCTGCCACCTCTTGTCGAATTCTGAGGGCAACCTCCTTCAACTCTGCAGGTGTGGTTGGTGTCTTGAAGACTGAATCCTTGCAGGCGTTGATAATGGTCTTTTAGCTGTTGACTGGAAGGTCTGTAGATGTTACCTTCTCTTGTGATGACGGACCTTACCCTCTCAAGGATCTCATCAAAGAGGTCTCCAGACATCCACAAGTAATTTTTGAAGATCTTGGGCTTTTCATGTTGGAGCTTCTGGACGAGGTGGTAATACTGGCTGTGTTCCAGCCTCTCCTCTTCAGAGCTCTTGTGACCGTTTAATCCGAATTCATAATGTTTATATATATATATATATATATATATATATATATATATATATATATATATATATATATATATATATATATATATATATATATATATATATATATATATATATATATATATATGTCAAAAGCTGTAAGCTTTTCCCTTAAATCGAACAGCACTCTCCAGAGCATCACCAATTGCACAAGAAACGCAATAAAACTCAATTTGAGGGTTAAGAGAGGGTAGACACGGGACATGTATGTCTTTAGCCACGGCCCGCTCTAACTACACTCGGAGAACCTGGGCACTTATTAATCATCGTCAATCACGTAACATGTTCATTGGGAGAACGTGTACTAATATGACTCTGCATTACTCTTCTGGCACATTTTATAACTACATGTAAACTTTATTTATAATAAATGTATTGCCATTATAATGGTGGCCTACACATTACGACAGCATATCTCATGTGGTGAGACATATAAATCCTTAACAATCATTGAAATAGCCGAAGAACAGCATCAACATATTGTCGAACTCGATGTTCTTCAACATAAGCCGGATAAATCAAAAGTAAGACGTCCTATATACAATGGTGCCATATAAGAGATTCTTTATTCCCTTCACAATATCCTTCATGACAGATGTCAGGTATGGATGGAGAAAGAAATAGTAACGATATTGATGTCGTGTGCACTGGGCAGCTCACACATCAAGTGTTACATAATGTCGATGCATCAACACAACACCAGCCATCCCCATGAAAATATGAGATATTTGGTATTTTCAGGATATATCAGTTAGGTAAGTCCACTTCATTACCTCTGTCAACATATAATTGCACGGGGATCATCAGATACGGTCAATCTAAATGACACATGGTATGTGGCTAAATCTACGAAAAAAGCCGTTACTGCCGTGTTCTGCAACACTCTATACAAACATGGAGAAAGCTGGCTCGATTATCAAAACAACCATGGCCAATGTCATGACAAATCGCAATGTAAACGAGATTTACATCCCAAATATAATCACGGGTATTTCAAAAGGCGATTCGCAATTCGCAAAACTACTAACTTAGGGGAATCATTGAACAACACATTCAATATATGGCATGACAAAAGGATTAATTTTCGTGACCAACTGTATAAAATGATGCTCAGGGACCAAAAAGATACATATCCCTTACAGGTCCGTTTACTGAGCGAGAGTGTGGAGCACCTACGTCAAGTCTATGAACTTTTGACTTCCGGTTCAAGGCTATGCTTCCGTAATTGAGAATACTCAATTATTGTAATTTGCATTTCAAGGCCAACCATCTGGATGCGACAAACACTAATAAGAAAAGCACAGTGTCCGATCATGGGCATTCCGTTTGTAGCGTGCCCATTTGGTTATGTTTAGTTTGGCCTTCGCAAAGCCGGTTGGTGATTGGCTACTTCTCTTCCTCGTTCCGCCTTCGTACGGTTTCAAACGGTGCGGCTTAGATTCTTGACTTTTATAATAACAGTACCAGTTTAAGTCATGGATACGTATAAAATCAAAGCAATATATGCTCGATACGAAAATGCCAAAAGCAGAATAGAACCTGTGGAACATACATTATGCAAACAAATATTTATCTTTTGAAGCGGGATTAAAAATTTGGCCGCAACTGATACAGTATCATCGAGTGCTTAAAATAGCAAATTAGTATGCACAGGGATCCAAATGCCACCTCCTTCCGGTTGCCAGAAATACACACATGTTCGCTTTAACTGTCTATCCATATGCAAAATGTATTGATAGTCTCTAACACCAAAACCCACAAAATTAATTGCTTTAGCGTGTCTCCTTCCAACGTTCACATGGTCTCTGGCCGTAAAATGTGTGTCACATAAAGGTCAGTAATGTTTTGTTCAGCAACGTTACGTCGTTTGCAATATATTTTCGGTTACTGGAACCTTCAAGGATTTTCATAACGCCAAACACGTGATTTACAATTATAGCACATGCAAAACTATTTCTGCTGACACATTTTCAACTTGCAAAGTTAACAAAATTATAGTTACCATGTTGATGGAAAATAGCATTTCTTTAGATAAACTTGTCTAGGGGTTTAAAGGTGAGTTGTAGGAATTTGCACTGGCCGTTAAACAAGATATGTCCTAAGCGTTGTTAAGGGATCTCGAGCTCCATTAATAAGCTGTCCACACTTACTCATAAAGGCTCAGGGTGACTTTATAGGCGGCTTCTATTCGGACAGGTATGAAGAAATGTCCGATGCTGACATACAAAATATTCACTTTCGATAATGCTGCATATCCATATCGAAAGCCACAGTGTCGGATCAACCCCCCAAATTGTTACTTCCCTAAATACAATTATTATCGATTGTCGCACAAAATACTGCGTTAAGCCATACTAGACTCCAGTTAACAGAAACGTTCCACTAGAGTCGACACACAACTTAAAATGCTGCACAGCGTAGGTACACTCATTAGGACTGCCATTCAGATGATATACCGGATAGATAGAGACCCACAATTTCAGCGACACTGTAACACTCATTTATAAATTGATATTCTTGTTGATGCATCTTTGTCGTTGACAAGGGTGTCAAATCACGCTTTTATGTGAACCATGGACATCCCTCTGGCAAATTATAGATTACCTCTATTGTAGCTCTGCTGTATTACAAGGCATTTAGCACTACTGTCCTCCGAATTCTTTAAAGCCTTTATCTCAAACGAGCACTTACCTAGTGGTAGATTGTGACTAGGGGCAGTGTCGCAATTGAGAATTAGGATGTCATAGAAATAGCAACATGATTTGTGGCATAGTCAGATTTGTTTCATTATACACTAGTCCATGATCAGAACCGACGAAAAGCATGGTTCCAGTGCGCGCACTTGGGCACAATGACGTTGGTTTTGGGTAATACCAATTTGAAGCGGTTTCTTCTACATAACTGTGTGGAACAAAGGACCTACATGAAATGAACGCTAGTTTATTTTTGCACCAATTGATAAAATTTTGTACCGTAGACACAGAACGACATTTTAAGCAATGACATTGTATGCGCTAATAAAAAAACCATATCATAGCCACGCTTAGTCATTATGCTCTTGGTCAAATGTGCATTTCAGACCAGTTCGACGTCAATTGCATCAATGTATCGCGAAGCATTGGTCTTCATTCACAACAATTAGTCACAACCCCCCGCCAGTAATTCACGATTGAGTTGCAGTTCGGTCTGAGTAATAATTGATTACAACAAGGTAGATTGACGTGAGTTTGGCAACATTACTCCATTTCTCAATGCATAATGCATTAACCCCTACATACTTGATGCATAATGTATTTATCGCTTTTGCATAATGGTCTACGCCGCCATGGCTTTTAATATATAGCCATTGGGCATCTGCGAAAGAGTTTCCTATTTCTGAATGATGCGTCCAATGAGACAATGTATATTCTTCATTTTTTCTCTCCGTTGTACAGTGCGTTACGTTCATCGAAAGTATCTTATTTGCGACACGAGGGAAGCTGTGATAAAAGGATTGACAAATCAATTTTAAAAAAAAAATTAGCTTGGAACAAACTGCTGAAAGCAGAACACCTAGCACACAAATGTTGAAGCTTCTTACGTGAACATAACCCAAAAACTGTTCGATGTTTCTGTTTGTGGTTTTCAGAATATCACTTCTGTTTCGGCATAAAGTACGAAACATCATATTTAAAATCAGCTCACAATATGATGTGATTCGATTTGTAAGAGGCGACTTAGTTCCGCTTGCATGTCAGTCGAATTCCTTGTTGAAGTAGAAGAAAAGAAACGATCCAATTAGACACCATGTGAAAAATAGACGCCAAATGCCACAGACCGCCAGGAAACTAGAGGTATGCGTTATGGGTTGTAGCTACCAATGTAGCATTTGCAATCAGCGACATAACAAATGGGCAAACTGAGTAAATTATGTAAACAGTTCTCATAAATGCTTCTCGGTCACATGTTCCAAATCTACAACTTTGTCAGCAAAAGACCGAACAATTGCGAATATCATTTATTTCCTAAAGCCTCACAATTGATAATCTACAGTGTTCACTAACTAACAAACACCGTGCCACCCATACACAATATGATGCTGCCACGCTTCATACAATGTCAACAAGATTCGCACCACAGGACCCAGTTAACGGACATCTGGTGAGGGTATTGTGATATGGTACTGTGCTCTGTGTGTGTAGCGTATTGCAGACGAGTTCTACCGTTTGCTGCCTCAGTGATGTATACCTACCTGGAACCTCACATATGACTTTGATCGCACCGACTCTCTGTGTATCACAAGGTGCGTCGTCCCATTTCAATTAACTGAACACAAGCACAAATAAAAGTATTGCAAAGTCTAGGCATTAAAAACACCGATTATCCACTTGGACATGACGTGTCGAAGCAACAACAGCGTGGTGGTTCATTACCACGCTAACAGCACATGAGATGATTATTCATACGCAATGATGACGCTTGGGGCGAATCATGCGTTTTATGTTCATGATATATCTTCAGTTCTTTTGCTGGCTCATCTATGCTGTTTCTGGCCCTTATATAGACGGATTATGCTCGACTGAAGAACATGCGCGTATTATATTTATGCCAGAATGATGTCAACATGTGCTTAAGAAGAAGGCCACCTCTGCGATTTTCTTTCAAATGCATTATGTGCGCTGTGCCAAATGGTCAAGAAGCCCAACCAGCGATTACACTGACAGCAATGTCTAACGCTGTGTATACCAGTATCAGGATTAATTTATCAGGCTGTAAACGAAGGAAGAAAATCAACCAAGCAACCAGGAACCATTAATGAGACATATATCACCATAATTTCCGTCCTGTAAATCATCAAAGAGTGGGACCAGCTAGGGATGACATCAATTGCCCTTATTATAATCTGGACCTGGGTATTCATCGCATGAGCACCATGTTCTCGACCTCCCATGACGTGACTGGGGAATCAGTGCTGCACCCTGTCATGGTTTCACGTTGCTTGGCTGTGATCATGTGAGTACTGTTGGTCAATAGTCAGTGAATAACTTCCAATCATGATACATACAACTCTTATCGTTATGTTCTTGCGTAAGAAACCAGGTTGTATCTTCTCCGTAGGTACACATCGTGCCGTCATTAGCATAACATGAGCTCCAATTATGGATACACGGGCATGTTTTACGTTTTATGTCGCAGTCTCGATTTCCCTGTTAACCCGGGGGCAATATTTTTTATCAAGATACACAGGTGAGCTACAGAGCTCTTCTGACGATCTACCCTAAATGGTTTGTTCGGTGTGAGGATATAGTGTATGGCCCGGGGGCGTCTTTCCACCATGTCTATTATTGGGATTCGGAGGCTTCGAAAAATGTAACGTTCGCTCAAACATATAATAGGTATTTAGGGGTAATGATACAAGATGACAGTACGAACAGGTTTTTGTCGTTTGAGACAGACAGCAGGGACACGTTGCTCGCAGGAAGTATCGCAAAGTATAGCAAAGATGCATTTAACTCTCGCTTGTAAGCTCGTTGTTCACGCTTGATTTCGCTAACGTGATTTGTAACGACAGCTATTGTATGCTAAAGAGGGGCGCTAGTCATTTACATGGGGTGTGTTCAATGGGGTTAATGAAAAGCTTTCAATGAAAACACAAGCATACAGAAGCAATTACTTTGGCAAATTGAAATTCACTGAAGGTAAAGCTGTAAAGATCTCTTTATATTGCAGAATATTCCGATTCATGGCATATCGGCAGCTAGTACAGTGTTGCTGGGATTATCTAGGCCGACATCACAGAGTGCCACTGCCAGCTTGTGCTCTACTACTGTGTTTTTCCTAAGGAGAGTTCAGTTTATATTGGTTTTAACTTGTCAGCATTGACATAATAAAGGGACAAAAAAGCATAATATGTCTAATTCTTTTGTTTATATTAAGCTGTTGCTCACAAGTTTTATAGCCTATAGATTATACTATACACTGATGACAAACAGTAGCAATTTATTATTTAATATGCATGAAATGATAGTAATCATGACATACATGTAGGATAAATGCATCTTGATCATGTATACCATACAAAGATATCATGTTACTAAAATAACCGCATGTTAACCGTCATTTAATATGTTCGGCAGGATATTTTTATCCTTCCTGTGCCATTGCAGAGCAATCATCATAACTGAACTGCACTGGCACTTTATACAAGGTTGCGTATGAGCAAAGTTTTACAAGTAATGCTCATTTCTTTCTGCTCACAGGTTCTTATTCACTTTTCTGTGATTATGGAAATGGCAAAATATATACACCAGTCAAGCATATTTATTTACAAGTTTAGTTCTCAGCAAACCACGAGAGGAAGCATATAGCAGTTATTGAGTTTCACTTAAGCAAGTTTAGCTCACCTGAGGCTCATTTAACATTCAAATTAAGACTTGAAGCCAAACACATGACTTGGAAAATAAAAATGGTTTACATTGTTGTTTAACTTCAACCTCGACATCAGCGTTCATATCGTGACGGTAACCTTACCAATGATGTTCATGATGATGAGCCGACACCTGTGGTCTGGCGGTGTGCATGTTTGTCTAGTTGCCCAAATGTGGCAGGTTTAAATCCCGTTGTATGCTATGCTTACTACCAAATGACTTACTAGGTGACTTATCTAAAGAAGAAGCCTCTCCATATGCTGCCTATCAGCCTCCTCCTTGTCAGGTTAGTCATACATTTCAGCAAACGCTCCTGGTTCATTGGCCCTGAGTTCTGCAATGGGATTATTGAGCTGGGTAGGATTAGCTGAGAATTGTTTAAGAAGTGTCTGCATCATTCCCTCTACTTATCCTGAATAAACATACATATGGCTGCCCGACGGGACAAGTCTATGTGTTAGATCTGTGGAACAACGGATCACTACAGGCCATGCCAATTTTGTCAACGAACAAATGCAAATTCATGCTACTTACCCAAGTACTGGAGAAAGTTTTTTATAGGCTACCTTTATGTAAATGACTTCAATTAATTGTCTACAAGGGAGGATAATGGATAAAAATCCCTCTTCCATATATTCCACCACGATGAAATGTCTCTCGAAAGGAAGCTTTCCGCTGCTGCGACATTTTTCACTTTTATTTTGTTTTCTAAATCAGTACAGACACATAACTAATGAATTTCAACTCGACTTTCAGATGGGAAATGTAAGGATGAATATATTTACTGATGCTTAAGAAACCATGGATAAATAAACGTTGAGGAGTGTCTGAAAATAACAATTCATTAGTACGACAGCTAGCACACAAATAGAAACTGCGTCCGTAGCAACATCTTCTGGTGACGTATGACGTCACATCGCGCCTTTGTTTATCTTCGGCGTGTGGTCGGGAAGTTCTGCAATGTGTTCTTTGATTTTCTTGTTTACTTCGCGTCGGAACAAAAAAAGAAACGGCAAGTTATTGCAATGATAAAACGCGTTCAATATTAAACCAAAAGTTCATATTTGAACATATAATTGTCCTTTAAGTCAACGTTTCTGTATGCATAGTAGCTTAACGCACAGGTAGGATCGGGACAATGAACTTTATGGCATGCATAGAGGTTAGGTGCTGTGTAAATAAACCGACTTAAGCCTACATAACTGCATGCACAGTGCATATAAATAATATTTAAAGGATTTGCAATGTGTGTATTTGATTATGTATTACTTAGCAAAATAACGTTTTGTAAACATTACATGGTCTAAGCCCTTTTCGTTCAAGATTCAGATGCTAACAAGAAGCCCTGAATATAATATTTGATATTATGTTTATTCACATGATGAAATTTTCTTGCTTAAGCTTATATCTATTTCAGCACGGCAAATCTCCTGTTTATTGTTTAGTGTGCTTGCAGAATCCTTGCCACAATAAGTCAGCTATATATAGATTGTTGACAATCATGGACACGCACATTTCCAAGGACGCTTGGTATAATCACTGTACCAGACGTCCGGATTGTAGGCGATATACATTATTCACTTTTATTAATCCGCTAAAGGTTCGATCGCCATTGAAAGCGCTCGAATAAGCCTCTCTCTCTTTCTTTTTCTCTCTCTATCTGTCTCCCGCCCACCTCTCTCTCCCGTCAACCTCTCCTGTGGGAAATTTGTTTCCGACGAAGTGCAAACTATCTTAGTTTTACATCTCCCTTTTATTCTTAATTGCCACTAGGTCAGTTTGACATTTAATCTACTCCGTCTCAAAATAAATAATTATCACATTACTTAAAGCCACACAACATTGGGTATCTCATATGCACCAGATGATCTCATTTATTTACAGCCCTGATTAATTTCATCACTGCTTTATATAGAATGACTTTGAAGCAATGGGCATGGTAGAAACATCGCAGAAATACCATGACACAGGGTCTGTAATAGTATAGTCCATATTATTAACAGCATGGCGCACACCGGGTGTTTATATACTTGTGAACCATGTGTTTGTAAGAAGCTCAACACATGGCCTTGCGAATAAAAGATGAAAGTACCACGGTCACTTCTGCAACATTACAACTGCTACCTACTGCAACTAAATCGCATGTAGCGTGGGAACTAATACCGGAAAGCAGGTGTCTACAATGTACGCTGCCACGAGGCGAAATATTAAGATCATGTTTGCTTTCCGTACGATGAAATATAGTAGGAAGCATAATCATTATTATGAAGACGTGAAGTATTGGGAGCGCAATTGGTCTAATATAGTGTATACCTGCTGCAGAAATGACGAATCTATATACTGTGTATTACATATCGGAATCAAATTAAATGATTCACCCAGACAAATATTATCAAAAGACAGAATTTTGACCAATGATACATCAGCTATAATTGCATATGCAGATTAATTGATGTAACATTCTATCCATATAACCACATGCATAAATTTTAAAAGAAAACGCAATTACCCATCATAGCGAACAAAAAGCCATTAAAAGCGTGGTAATTTTTTGAAGGATGACAAAAAATTGCTATATAATGATATATTAATGCATATATATATATATATATATATATATATATATATATATATATATATATATATATAAATAAAGATGTATATATATATATTTACATATATTTATATATATATCTATATAAATATCTATATATATATATATATATATATATATATATATATATATATATATAGAGAGAGAGAGAGAGAGAGAAAGAGAGAGAGAGAGAGTCTGTTGCAAGCAGTTGAGAACATATACGTGTACAAGCTTTCAAACGAAGCGTGACGTCATTCAATGGCGGAATTGATAACGTTCTTAAAGGTAACCACATCAGTTCTATTGACTCTCGCAGCAGGACACCATGTTCTCTAACCTCTGGGAAACACATGCCACAAATGATACATTATTTAGATTGATATTATACGCTATAAATGACAAGGGATGAGTGAGCTGCACGACATAGACCCTTTCATACTCCAGGAGAATAGTCATATAAATTTGTTCACTAGAGGATCATATGTAACATGTTTACAATTAAGACAATTGCTGCAGAAATGATTTCGCACTTTAACGCAATAGATTATGAGGCGATCCATGAAAGCAAGAGGTTGAATGTAAAGAGGAGCTCAGAGCTATATAGGGGTTCACGATGTCTCTCTATGTCTTTTCTTATAGTAGATAATAATCTTTCAATATTTACTCGTAAATAATCAAGTAGATCTGCTAGAATTGAGTGAATGGATGATCAGTAAGATAATCTATGTAAAGTAAACATTTTCACATTGTTAACATACCGCATCACCATAAGCCAGCTACGCAGCGTGTGATAGCTGGACGTAAGTTCTGGTGCAAACAGTTGCTAAGTAAATGTTGATTCTGTGCATACTCGTCTACTGACCAAATAAAATAATGGTTCTCGTGTCTGATCACCTGTTCAATTGCTATGACGTTAAACCGAGAACCAATGACAGTAAGTGATAACAGTTGGCATATATGAACAATGTATCTGGAGACCGACACTACGCGAAGAGACATTTGCTGTCCCAACTGATGCCACACACATTTAACCGCGAGTAAGTATTGAAGCAGACCATGAAATATCTAAGTATAATAACCCTGCGTTATTATCATACGTCCAACAGCAGTCCAAAAAGCAAATGACGCGCCGAGCATAAAATGTATTACCTTGGATATTCCGCATTCCATATGTAAAATGATTCTGTGTGTGTGTTTTAATTCATAAAGAATGTCTATAAGTAGTATCGAAAACTACCATATTAACATTATTAGCACGGTAACCAGAGCAATCCCTCGGGTACGATTCGGCAGAAGCTTCATTCAATAATGAAGAAACTATGTATTGCACAAACCATATTTCAATGACGAATACCGAACAAATATTAAGCGGTTAATAGGAATAGATACATGTACGATTATTAGTACTTCTGAATGTCATCTGTGTACCGTCTCGAATACATTACTAGCGTAGATATTATCGATGACGTATCAAGTACTTAACTAAGTATTTCTATGTTATGGTTGTTTACTTCACTTTACGTCAGTAAAAAAACGGCAAATGTTTCATTTATAGCGGTTCTATCTCGTAGGGATGCTACAGAGGTTACAATTATGTAAGACGCTTCCTCGCTTCTGTCTTAAACACTCTCGTATTTACTAATGGTGTTATATGAGCAGCTATCTAATAACCGTGATTGCAATTGATTTTGTTTTTCAATGCGCATTTTTAGTAGAAAAAAAAAGTTACTTTAACATCTGAGCAGAGAGCGCGAAGTGTGATGAAAGATGGATGTGAAAATATGTGATTACTATCATAAATTAATGTGTCGTCAATTCATATCATATCCTACCAGAGATTGCGACTAAATAATAAAAATTCTGCCCACCCTAGGACGTTCCGGCCTACAGCACATTGCAAATCATTCTTGAACATCAAGGTGCAAGTACTCTCATAGTATTGTATAGAGTTTGGAATGTAAATACTATTGATTATCCACTTTTTCTCGCTTGAAATAAAATAAACTGATTTAATTTACACAAAGAAAAGCAATTTCACATTGAAATGTCATGATTCATTGTGTGATGCACTGCATGATGACATGTTAAACATGCAGGATTAGAAATGGTTCAATTGAAAATACAGCACCATGGAAATGGTATTTTAATATTGAGGCAATCATCAGGGTGCACACCTTCATGATGGTTGCGTCTCGCTGCGGGTGTTGCTGCTGTGACGCCATTCCGATTTGAGCATCTAATGCAGAACGTATAATCAAGTTATATCCATGTGCTTAAGTTAAATCACTGGGATCTCAAGATAATACATTTGATGGATGTCGTCGGAGGGAATTAGTTATCCATCTTTATCATATAACTATGCAATCAACCTATTAACTGACGCACAGATGTGGAGGTCAAAATGTCAAAACTAACAGCTGTTGTTGTACTGGAGGTAGTGAAATGCTAGTTGCTGTAGTTGGGGCGGACTAGATAAGTTAATATCTGAAAATTGAATCTATTATATCATGTATGAAGACAACTGCTCGCACCTGGTAGAAGCAGATATAGGACACTTACCGGCTGAATTTTACACACTTACATATCGGCTACTCTGAACGCATTTACATTTTATCAAGAATATTATCTAATTTGTTATAGCAACAGCTAAGAAAACTTATCTGAAATATAGCAGTATTCGTCGGGTAATTAAACCGGATATTTCTATGATGTCAAAGAAATCCATGGTCGGTCCGCTTCCTTCCGTGGCAAACATGTTCTTAATCAGAACTGCGTTCGGTTGGTTGGTGCTGTGATATGGGCACAGATAATGCGACCCCAAAACTCTGATCAATGATGACAGGAAGCCATTAGCCATTACTTGCAGGTGTACAAGAAGACTTCCGCATTTAGCATCATATATCCTGTCTAGCTGGTCTACTATCCCGTCCTTTAGACAACGCTGACTTGTTGTGTAACTGAGCACAACATTTAGTCTCTTCAAGTGCTGGACATATGCATCAGTTTTACCCAGTCGTTGTACATTGGTCTAAGCTGAAAAATACAATATTTCATATTAGGGTTTGTAAATTATTTACCATGAAGTCCTTTTTTAAAGCTTGAAAAATATATATATAAATGTACTTATTCATCACAAGTCCATATTTTTGCTGCCTGTGTGATTATTTTGAAGGGTGTATGAGCTTCCATTCACCCATCGCTTTTGCCCAACGTTCGCAGACTGTAATCGAATGCAAGCTAGAAATATTCTAAAGCGGCAGGGGTTATCATTTATACGTGTAATCACAAAAGTAATGGACGTGTTCCATGCATATGTCCATAACCATGGTATTGATCCGAACAAGGAGTGTCCACTGAGAACATGCCTGCATTGAGGCCGTTGCAATGCGAACACGTCGTTCATTTGATAGCAAGCATACTCCTTTGCTCGATTTTCATTTATAGTTACAATGTACCCCTGCGGACCAATTCGCGGATAATTTTCAGACATGGTTATGTTGCGAAATGGTTGATTTTTAAAAACAGTCGTTCGACTAAACATGTTATGTCGTACTTAAGTAATTATTACGAATAAAAGCATTATGAATTGACATCCTCTAAGACCTCATGTACACCTTGGGCTTTCCCATTTATATGATTGAACTTAAATTCAGAAGTAAATGCCAGCCAACATTAGTCAGAGGCAGCTCTTTGTGTACCTATCCAACATTAGGAATTCAATTTCAAGAAGTTCACTGTTGGTGCTCTAATTCAGAATCATGAAACTGGTTTCCATCGGCATCAATGTGAGGGCACTTCAAAGCCGAGTTGAATGGCAATTTCAATTGGTTAGTAATGCATAACATTGATTGGTACAATGCATCAAATGGCATCTTAAGAGGAAAGTAACCAGACGAGTTGCCATTCTTCATATTTACACCGAAGAGTCAAACGATAGTTGTAACAGCTCAATAGAATCATAGCTTATGCAATATTTGACAGTGTAACAAGAGGCCCATGGGTACATGGGGGAACTTGGCGAACTGCATCCAAACAATTGCAACAATTTCTGAATCGGGCCAAAATTGGCCAAAATCGGCCAAAAATTACCTAAGTTATCATGCCTCTTATGTTGAAAATCATTATGATTGCAATGTGATTCATTGGAAATGAAAAATCATAACGTACAAATCATCATTACGTTATAATATATACAATAAGATGAATTAGATGGCCGATTTTAAAATTTTGCTTGTTCGCCAAGTTCCCCCATTTACCCATGGGCCTCAAAGTTCCCCCATGTATCTATGGGCCTCTTGTTTGTGTAGCACGAGAAGGAAATGAAAAATCATAAGGTACGTTATCATCGTTATGATGTCTAATGGGAACCATCGATAACCAAGGGTGATAAAGAAGTATTGACTGGCATGGTTTCGTTTGCTGTGTGTTGCATCGATATGCAAATTTTTTTAGAGGACATTCATTTTTACAGTGAATTGGACTGGTCCGTATTGCTGCTTGCCGGCTTTACGCAAAGCGAGCTGACAGCAGCGGCGACCTTTGTGAAACTATCAACCTTAAACATTCATTCAGAAGCCAAACAACATTAAGCAATAAAAAATCCGTATCAACCTATAATTAACAAAATTACAATGGATTTATCAATCATGTTGAGTGTTTAGCTGTTGTTGGCGCCTGTTATACTTACGATATATATGACAATACGAATCAGTGTGCTAGGCCGCGTGGCGTAGCGGCATAGTTTTAGACTTCTGTGACCGTCGGGGATTCGACGATGGCTTGCGAGAGGTGTAGCGAGTAATTGATACGACGAACTGTAGATGTAATCCTTTATTTACGAAGTGTAGATCGGCACGCTCTGGGGATGTTTGGATGGTCTTTACTACAACTGTGATGTTGAGATGTTCGAAGTTGTAGATGCGTACGATATATATTTCCAAGTCTGATATATGAGGTTTGTCGTTGTATTTATAGGGCAAAATGTGGGCTGGACATAGGTGGCGCATTCTGATTGGATGTCCACTGGCATCAGCCCGTACTGGACATTGCCGCAATTACTGACTAAACATGAAAGGGATTAAGGTTGAATATTGATAAGGTTTAAAGTTGAGATCAAAGGGCCTGGTGTTAATTACCTGTAATTCTGATACGTTTCGGGAGTAAAAGGGGTTTGAAGTTGATAGCTTGGAATGTTAATTGTGTGAGGGCTATGGCTAGATCGAAATAAGTTCTGTTTGTTTCAAAGGGATTAGTGTATATGACGTGAATTTAGAGGTCCTGAGAGTCTTGTGAAATGTATGAGGGTCTGGCTGTGATAGAGGGCTGTGATACTTCCATGCCAGAGGCCGGTGTTCAAATACAGTACACGGACATAATTTTTTTTCCCAATTTTCGTGCCACAACAATTATTTCATCTAATTTCAATAGAACACGATTCGTGCTGTCGATGACAACAGCTGAGCAGTTTTTTATGACTATAGAACTGATATTTACGATTTTATTAGCAATCGAAAATTTTACGAAAATTGACTGAGTGAAATTTGTTTTTTCAACTCAACGCGCTTTAAAAATGACGAATATTTTGATAGCATATGTCAACAATCAAAGTTTGGCAATTGTATCAGCTTTCAGAAAATGTTAATTTTCTTACGATCGGACGATAATTAGTGAATTTATTGCGAAATAAATAAGTTGAGAGATTTTGGTTGCCGGAAATTTTCGACCTGCTACAATTTTTTTAATAATGCATTATTTACAACTAAGTATATTTAGAAAAAGTTTAAAATTACATTACACTTTCAGAATATCTAAACTGTTTAAAAATGGAACTCTAAAGTACGGACATATTGAGCATTGAACTTGTGCCATTTTTTGAAAACTTTGATGCTATTGTTACCGGAAGTGACGTCATCGACATTCATGATTTTTTAGGACACGTCTTGGTATGTTGCGGAGAACATGTGAACCAAATTTTATTACCATCGGACATGTATTGACGATTTTATAGGCGCTCAAAATATTCATGAAACTTATATTGCCATTTGGACCGATACCACGTTTTTTCGACCTTAGACGCTTGGGAAAACGATTGGTTGGACCGCCGTATACGTCATCAGAAAAAGTTTGCAATTTGAATGAGCTACACGATGGTGTAAATTTTGTAACGATCCGACCATTATTAACGGAGTTATTCGAGGTACTAATTTTTCACTTATTCGATGACCTTGACCTTAGTTTTGGGTCAAGGTCAAAACAAAACCTCTCGATTCTGCGCCTTATTAGCGCCTAGCGATGGGCGAAGAAAAAATTGGAAAATTTCCAAAATTGCGACCTGTATCGCGGATCACAACAAATGATATCTGATAGGCGCTCAACATATTCATGAAACTTTTGTTGCCATTTGGACCGATACCACTTTTTTTCGACCTTAGACGCTTGGGAAAACCATTGGTTGGATCGCCGTATATGTCATCAGAAAAAGTTTGCAATTTGAATGAGCTACACGATGGTGTAAAGTTTGTAACGATCCGACCATTATTAACGGAGTTATTCGAGGTACTAGTTTTTCACTTATTCAATGACCCTGACCTTAGTTTTGGGTCAAGGTCAAAACAAAACCTCTCGGTTCTGCGCATCATCGACGCCTAGCGATGGGTGAAGAAAAAATTGGAAAATTTCAAAAACTGCGACCTGTATCGCGAAACAAAAAAAGTGTTAACAAACATATAAACATACATACATACATACATACATACAAACCGGGGTGATCGCCATAACTTGGCGAATGCGAATTCGCCAAGTTAATGATACACTTGTAGGATGAGCTAATATAGCCCTTAGGCACGTATAACCATCTTCAAGTGTGTAGCATTGTTTATAACGTGAAAGGACTCATCTATTGAAGTGAAAGTAGTCCCACGATCACGACCACTTCAGGCTTCACGACAGGCTAACGTGATATGGGACAGGTGTTATATAAAACGGAATTATATATCCTCCAAGCCGATAAAAGGTACAAAACAAAACGGTAGAGGTCTTTGTTATTAATCGGCTCCCACTATTTTTGGGCAAATTCCCTCGCTTTACTTTGGGTTACTGATAGCAATGATATAAATGTAAGTTCGCAATTTCAACTAATGATTATGTAAATATAAATTAAGCTCAAGTTCAGATCGACGCAAATAGATCGTACCTTGTGATTATGTTGCTTTATCCATATTGTAGGCATATGACCATTTTACATGCAGTAATAAAGGATTAATTTATTAAAGCTAACAGATCTATATCGTGGATAAGGATACCATATTGCGTGTTTATATGTATAATAGACTTGCCTCTGGCTTATCACCAATTATCACTTTACATTCCTCTATTGAAACACTGTGAAATCTTTGATGCCTTCTCTTCAAAAGATTACCTACCTCTCGGAGATTGTGATCTAGGGCAATGAATCAGCAGAGTTAGAGGACGTCTTCGGAACAATGATGTGAAATGCGATATAACCACGTCTATAGCATTACGCGTCAGATCACATGCAGGGATGCCGGGAAGCATGATTCAATAGTGACTACGCGGCTCATGCAGCAACCCTTGGTAACAATGACGTCTGAGTAAGGTATTCATGAAATAAAGCAAGAAAGCTGCACACTATATACGAAACCTGCAAAGTATAAGCATAGTTATTATATGTGGCATTCAACACTTGCATAAACAGTATATATATCTGTATAAATAGAAATTCGAGACATTTCGATGAAAATATATTAAGTGATATTTTTCCACAGTTACATTCTTAAGCTGGGTCATCATTTTCTTGGTGAAATACTTACCCCATCATGTACTATAACGTTTAACACCAATTGAAACATTGCTTCCCGTAGGATCGGTTACCATTTGTACATTAGCATGCTAGAGCTTATCGCGAATACTATCTCAATAAATAGTTATTGCTTCGAACACAAATGAGTAGCAGATAGGTGTTTACCATGTGATTATGTTATAAACTTATTGCTAAATCATGTGTCTAATAATTGTCTATGGATTAGTGGATTGCTAATCAGCAATGAAGGTTAGAAAATAGCCGAACTGTCAAGAAAGCAGATTAATATGTAACCATACCTATCACTCAGCATAAGCCTTTTAATTTTTATTGCATGGTGCTTCTGCTGAATAGCCTACGAACACATGGTTTTCAACTGTTCTGCACGGCAACCCATGTGAGATACCTTTAGAAGGGCGTCTTACTAAAGAGGTCATGTAATAATTGGGCATTTGATCTAAAAAGATGAATATTATTTTATACTCGTCTGTCCTCGCAATTATTGTTAACTCAGTGTAACTTATCCTGCTCAAGACGGTATTGTAGCTGCCACGAAAGATGCTAAAGTAAATAAAAAAGACCCCCTACAAACGAATATGGTATGCTGCACAACATCTTTGTGAATACAGTTGTGAATTGCCATTGTGAGGTTAGAATCGTCGGTTTTAGTTAAAGGGGATGAGTGGGGATACAGATTAGGTTGAAACAAGCCATTGCCAGAAGAACAGCCAGCACATATATGTCCAGATTCATCTTTTATTCGCAAGGCCATTTGTTGAGCTTCATACAAACACACCGTTTACAATTATATAAACATCAGGTTTGCGCCTTGCTGTTAATGATAGGGACCAGACTATATCAAAACCTGTGTTATGGTATTTCTTCGATGTTTCTACCATTCATCGCACCCAAATGTCCAATGTTTTAATGTTTGAGCTTAACAGTAACGTCGTGCTATATATAGCTGTGATGCCATTCCTTGGAATGGTGCTTATCCATGGTTGTCATCAATCAATATGTAGCTGATTTATATTAATAATGATTCTGCTAGCATTCAACATGATCATTATTGTTATCCTCGGCGATTGTAAGATCAAATAAAACAATTAGGAGATTCGCCTTGCTGGAATAGATATCAGCTTAAGCAATCATATTTCACTATATGAATGAAATTGTCTCTAAGACATCATCAAAATCTTGAACGTAAAGATTGTTATGTTTGGAAAACGTTGTTTTGTTAAGTAATACATAATAAAATACCCACATTGCAAATCCTGTAAAAATTATTTACAATTACTTTGCATGCAGATATGTAAGTTGGTTTATTTACACTGCACCTTACCTCTGTGCAGGCAATAAAGTAGATTGCAATGATCCTGGCAGTGCGTTAGACCACTATGCACGCCGGAGTGTTGCCTTGATTCTATTTATTTACTACGTGCCAAACAGCTATGCATACATAAGTGCTCCTTTGACTGGGCAGTGCTTCCAACCACATCCAACCACTAACAAGGTGTTTACTGAGATTCTGTTATTTAGAGTGCATCAAACCATTGACCACATGATGGTGCTTATTGAGATCCTGGTACCCACAAAGCATCAAACTATTAAGCATGCAGACGTGTTTGGTGCGATATAGCCATTTACTAGGTATCAGACTTATGTGTATGTCAAAGTGCTTACTGCAGTCCTATCATATGCAACATACAGAATATCATTCGGTTAGAGGTGTTGACATCGGTCCTGTGACTTGCATTGTGTCAGATAACAAATGCACAAGGGAGTGTTAACCGAGGCTACTTTGTTGGCACTGCAACAGACCATGATGCGTTCGGAAGAGGTAATTGTGGTGCTGTTATTGCAGTGTATCAAACCACCTTACATGTGGATACGTTCACTGGGGTCTTCTTATTTGTTATTTACAGAGTATGCAACCTCTATGCGTACAGAAAGAGTTATTAAGATCCTGCTATTTACTGTGTATTAGAACACTTTGAATGCCGCAGTGTTAACTTTGGACCTTTGAGAACCACTAAGCACGCAGAAAAGTAAATTAGGGATCTGTTGTTGAAAGATCGTCCGTGCCCTTTATGTTTTAGATATGCTTGGCATGTAAAGATATGGACGGTGACCGTTATACGTCGGAAATCATACACAGGCGCCTCACGCGGTCCATAAAGGAAATACCCAGGTATTGTGAATTTCAATTTGCCAAATTTGTTAATAACCAGGGCCCTTCTGTAGCAAACAATAGCTGTCGTTTCAAATCACGTTAGCCAAATGAAGTGTGAGAGTTAAATGCATCTTTGCTAGCGATACTTCCTTCGAGCACCGTGGCCAGATAAAACTAAGATGCCTCCGAAATGAAAGTCATTATGAAAAGATGCCCCCGGGCCATACACTATAACCTCACACCGAACAAACCATTTAAGGTAGATCAGTAGACGAACTCTATAGCTCGCCTGTATATCTTGAGAAATAATACTGTCCCCGGGCTAACAGGGACGTCGTGACTGCGACATAAAACATAAAACATGCCCGTGTATAAGTAATTGGAGCTCATGTTATAGTAACGACGGCACGATGTATACCAACGGAGAGAATACCACCTGGTTTCTTACGCATGATCGTAACGTGTATCATGATTGGAAGTTGATAGTTATTTACTGAATATTGACTAACTGTACACACGTGATAACAGCCAAGCACCGTGAAACCATGACAGGGTGCACCACTGACATGGGAGGTCAAGAACATGACGCTCATGCGATGAACACCCAGGTTCAGATTATAATAAGGGCAACTGATGTTATTCCTGGCTGATGCACTCTTTGGTGATTTACAGAAGGGCAATTATGGTGCTTGTCTCATTTATGGTTCCTAGTTGTTTGGCCAAGTTCCATCCTGATATTGGTATACACAGTGTTAGACAGTGATGTCAAAGAAATCGTTGGTTTGGCTTCTTGACCATTTGACACAGCGCACATTAACCTTTGAAAGGAAAGCGCCGAGATGGTCTTTTTCTTAAGCACATGGCGACATAATTCCGGTATAAATTCAACATGCGCATGTTCTTCAGTCATGAGCAATCCGTCTATATAAGCTGTCAGGGAAAATCAACACAAAGGTTAGCCAGCAAAAGCACTGAAAATATATCATAAACATTAGACGCATGACTCTCCCCAAGTGTCATCATTGCGCATGAATAATCATCTCATGTGTTGTAAGCGTGGTAATGAACGCCACGCTGTTGTTACTTCAACACGTCATGTCCAAGTGGATAACGGGTGTTTTTAATGCTTAGACTTCGCAATGGTTTTATTGGTACTTGAGTTATACCGAGAGTTGGTGCGATCAAAGTCTTATGTGAGGTTCCAAGTAGGGTACATCGCAAAGGCAACATACGGTCTAACTTTTCTGCAATACGCTACACACACAGAACACAGCACAACATACCACATCACAATACCCTCACCAGATGTCCGTTTACTGGGCTCAATGGTGGGAATAAGGTTGATATTGTATGAAGCGTGTCAGCATCATATTGCTATTGGGTGGAACTGTCTGTGTTAATTAGTGACTACCGTTAATTATCAATTGTGGTGCTTTAATCGCAATTATATTGTCTCTGGCTGAAAAAAATAATAGATTTGGAATATGTTACCATGGAGCATTGATGAGAAATGTTTGCATAATTTACACAGTTTGTCCAATATTGATGTCGCTGATCTCAAATGCTATATTGATGGCTGCATACAAAACTCTATCGTTTTGTTACGCAATGTCCAAATGCTACCAACGGTAAACAATTTTTCATTTGAATGAGCCTGCTTTGTCTCCATTACAAATAAATGTTAATAATGTTCATGACAGATTTGTCATTTGTACATATTTACACTCACGCAGGCACGCACGCACGCACGCACGTACGCACACACACACACACACACATCTACAAGGCTTTCATAACTCATACCTCTAGTTTCCTGGTGGTCTGTGGCATTTGGCGTCTATCATTTACATGGTGTCTTATTGGATCGTTACTTTTTTTTAATGCTTGTAACATATCCACTTCAACGAGGAATCTGACTGACATACAAACGACGCCTCGTACAAATCCAATTACAACAAATTATCAGCTGATTTCAAATATGGTGTTACGTACTATATGCCGAAACAGAAGCGTTATACTCAAACAACAAAATAAAATATCGAACAGTTTATGAGTTCTGTTTGCATAAGAATATTGATTTTGAGTGCGAGGTGTTCGGCTTGCAGTAGTTTGAACTTAAGTAATTTGTTTTTAAATTTGATTTTTCAATCCATTTATAACAGCTTCCCTCGTGTCTCAAATAAGATACGTACAATGGAGTAGAAAATAGAAGAATATTCATCGCCCTAATAGACGCATTATTTCATAATTTATACAGTTTGTCCAATATTGATGTCGCTGATTGCAAATGCTACATTGATGGCTGCACACCAATCTCTATTTTATTTGTTACATAATGTCCAAATACTACCAACATTCGGCAAATGTGTCCATTGAATAAGCCTGTCGTGTCTCCATTACAGATAAATGTTAATAAGGTTCGTGACAGATTTGTCATTTATACTCAAGCACGCACGCAAGTACTTACACACGCACTCAGCAGCTCATTTGGTCTCGTTTTGTGGCCCACTGCTGCAGGGCTTCCATAACGCATACCTCTAGTTTCCTTGCGGTCTGTGGTAATTGGCAATTATTATTCACATGGTGTCTAATTGGATCGTTACTTTTCTTTCATTGGTTGTAACATATCAGGAATTCGACTGACATACAAGGACGCCTATTACCAATCCAATCACAACAAATTATAATCTGATTTCAAGTATGAGTGTTTCGTACTATATGCCGAAACAGAAGTGATATTCTCAAAACCACAAACTGAAATATCAAACAGTTTATGAGTTCTGTCGCATAAGAATATTGATTTCGATTGACAACATTTGTGTTAAGTGTTCTGCTTTCAATTGTTTGTTCCAAACTTATTTGCTTTCTTAAATTGCTTTGTCGATCATTTCATTACAGCTTCCCTCGTTTCTCAAATAAGATACGTTCGATTGACGTAACGCACTGAACAGAGGAGAAGAAAATTGAAGAACATTCATCGTCTCATTAGACGCATTATTTCACGACGTCGTAGAAACTGGAAACTTTTCGTAGATGCTCAATGGCTGTAAATTAAAATCATGCTTTGCTTCGGTTCAGATCATGGACTGGCGTATAATGGAACAAATTTGACTGTGTCACAAAACCAAGTCATTAGTTCTATGACATCCTTATTCTCAATTGCGATGGTGCCCCTGGTCACAATCTCCCACTACGTTGGTGCTCGTTTGAGATAAAGGCTTCATACAATTCGGAGGACTATAGTGCCAAATGCCCTGCGGTACAGCAGAGCTACAATAGAGGTATTCTATAATTTGCCAGAGAGATGACTGCAATTTGTGTAAAAGCGTGCTGTGGCAACGTTGTCAACGATATATAAGCGTCACAGTGCCGCTGAAATTATAGGTATCTATCTATGGGTCGGAATAGGCGACACATGTACAATGTGTGATAGATTTATGTGGATATGAACTTGCAGTTATTTCGGTATATCATCTGAATGGCAGTCCTAATGAGTGTACCTACGCTGTGCAGCCTTTTAAGTTATGGGTTTTGGCGTATGGAAAATATTTGAAAGAGTCCCAGTAACCCAACGATATTGCAAACGGCGTAACGATTCTAAAACAAGCATAACTGAATTGTTTATGATTCATATTTCACCGTCATAAACCATATGAACGTTGGCTTCATCAATTAATTTTATGGGTTTTGGTGTTAGAGATTATCAATAAATTTTGCATTCTGTCTCTCGGATAGACAGTTACAGTGAACCTGTGTGTCTTTCTGGCAACTCGAAAGAGATGGCATCACAATCCCTGTGCATACTAATTTGTTGTTTTAAGCCCTCGGTGATACTGTATCAATTGGCGCCAATTTTGTAATCCCGCTTCAGAGGATAAATATTTGCTTGCATAATATACGTTCCACAGGAACTATTCTGTTTTGGCATTTTCGTATTCAGCATATATTGCTTTAATGTTATACGCGCCCATTACTTAAATTGGAACTGCTAGTATAAAAGTAAAAAAAACTAAGCCGCAAACTGAGATCCAGACCCTAAATGGGCGCTCTCATATATTTTGCCGAGTTCAATGTAAACGTCATGTTAATTATGGATCATTTTGCATGCATCTGTTCATAAACAAGCATTGATAATAGTAGACACTGTTTTGGCACCGCGTTCTGCTGTAAACTAGATATATTTGCGTTCTGTTCCAAAGTTTTTTTTCACCGTTTTTAAACCGTACGGGGACGGGTTGAGGAAGAGTAGCAGCCAATCACCAACTAGCTGTACGTAGGCTAATATAAACCGTACCAAATGGGCGCGCTACAAGCGGGATGCCCACGATCGGACACAGTGTGCTCCCTATTAGTGTTTGTAGCATCCACCTCGTTTGCCGTGAAATAACAGTGACAAATATTTAGTGAGGTACTCACAATTACGGAAACCGAGCCTTGAACAGAAGGTCAAAAGTATATAGCAGATTTAGCCACATGCCAGGTGTCATTTAGATTGACCGTATCTGATGATCCTCGCGCCATTATTTCTTGACAGAGGTATTGAAGTCTTGGGAATGTGTACTTCTATACCCTGAAAGTACCAACCATCTATTGTATCTGTGGGTACGGCTCGTGTTGTGTTGATGCATGGACATTATGTGACACCTGATGTGTGAGCTGACCAATGCACATGACATCCACATCCTTACTATTTTTGTCTCCATCAATACTCGTCATCTGTGAAGGAAATAAAGAAGCATCTATATGACACCATTTTCTATAGGACGTCCGTCTCTTGATTTATCCGACAGATATTGAAGAACGTTGAGTTCGACAATATGTTGACACTGTTCTTCGGCTATTTCATTGACTGTTACTGATATATATATATGGCTCACTATATGTGGTGAGCTGTTGTAATGTGTATACCACCATCGTAATTGCAATAAATTTACTATGAATAAAGTTGAAATAGGTATTTGCCAGAGGAGTAATGCCGAGTCGTTTTGGTACATGCTCACGTTCTCATTTTATACATGTTCTGCCTGTGATTCGCGATGATTATAAAGTGCCCTGCTTGTGCGAGCGGAGTTAGAGCAGGCCATGCCTAAAGACAAGTATGGCCCTCAATTTGAGTTTTATTACGTCTCTTGTGTAACTGGTGATGCCGTGGTGCCTGCTGTTTGATTTTATTGGAACGCTTATAACCTTTGACATGTATATAAAATTATGAATTTGGATATAACAGTCAAACAACCTACAACGATTTGCACGTAGAGCTCTCCATTTCCTAGACACCAAGTTACATTCCCCACAGTAGCTATAGCAACTGAAACAGTATTGATGTCTATGTTGTTGATTGTGCATTCATTGTGGTATTGACATCCTAAACCCTATCATGTTCAATACATAGCAAATGTGTTTTTTGGCTTAATCCATTCGATAGACACGCGATTCACCATAGTCTTTCTCTGTTTTAATGACAATTTCAGACCATTGATAGAATATTTACGTAAGTAATAAAGTAGATTTTAGCGCAATAATCGTCATATTATTCCGTTGTATAGCTTCGTGAAGCTGCATGCTGTCAACACATTGTGTTATTTGTAATTGCTATTGTTTTCACATGTGGAAATTGACATGTCTATAAATGTATTTTGTCTTTTGTTCTAGAAATCTTGCTAGACACATAAAGAATTTTTGGGTAGGAGGGTTGTTTGGTTTGTTACGGAATACTTCAACACAAATATGCAGCCACCTGCTTATTACTATATAGCTTATTTCAAATTGCTAGATGGTTATTCAAATACGCCGCCATCTGCTTAATACTGTGTAGCTTATTTCAAAACGCTCGATGGGAATAAAAATACGCTGCCACCTGCTTATCACTGTCCAGCTTGATTCCAAATTGCTAGATGGGTTTGTTAAAGCGTTGAGGTTCGAAGAGAATGGTTCCTGGTTATTCGGACTCCTTTGTTTGGTAAAAAACGATAATATTGTAAAAGCGCTCGTTAAATAATCGGTCGAAGATGTGATGGGCCGTTAACACTTTTGCAATTATTTTCTTCCGAGTTTTATAACATAAGTAACACACTAACCATGCAAATTATCGAGAGCGATTCTTATTATTTTTTTATCACAGCGGAGTAGGCCTCAGAAGAACTATCCCGGCAGTCACAATGTTATATTCTTTGAAGATGGTGATATTGGCCCATATGTTGTTTTTGTCTGAAAAAAGCAACCCTATAATTCCAGTGGATCATCATCATCAACAGCGCGGGACAATGTCTATTTACGTCCTAGATCCTATGATAAATCACGTCGAATATTAGCAATTCGCATGAGCAAGGGAAATATACGAAGCAAAGCCACTAATTTTCGTTCATATTATAATGCGCTAATTAGCATTGCCTATGGATTCAGAGTCTTAATGATGAATCTCATGTAGATGTATTAAAATTATCTTAACAGCGATGTTGCTATTTGATTTCCTAGTAACGCCTCTAATATCGATGTTGTTCTTTTTTACACACATACATCTTAGCAAATATATATCCTGATTAGGCTCACAAATATGTTGCAGACTAAGCCTAGTGAATACAATCAGTACCTGCTCTAAATAATATACTTACTGAATGTGCGTTCTATACGCTGACAGATAGTATAAAACACATCTCCCTAATAAGGCTTATGCCATTGGATGCCATAATGTCAATCATTATACAAAAGCTTTTATTTCTACCTCAATAGCATCTACTCTTCGACAATCTATCAAATTACTTAGCTCGGGTATGATTGCATCACGTATATAATAATATTAGTCAAGGTCCCCTACCCACTTGGCTGCGGGCCCTGTTAATGATATTCAATAGTCTCGGTCTAGGCTATAATGAGGTCTCGAACTGATGCGGCATCCCAGATTTGGGATGCTGCAATCAGAAGTAGTGTCTCTCGGTCACTCTCGGGTACTTTTGAGTCATTGTCTCTCATTGTCAGTGTCACATTTTCCGAAGATTCGGCGCCATATTTGTTTTTGTACGCTCCGTTTTACACCTCTTTTCATCAGAACTGAAGTATATTCTCTTGCTTAACATGAAATGACTCCAACAATTACGCGCAACAGGCACATGGCGTGGCATTGATAGACTTGTTCTCTCGCCTGCTCTATGGGTCGTAACTGCGTTGTGAATGTGCCTGCTGGGGCGCGGTAACATTTTGCTATACGTTGTTACCTACTGCTCTCGATGCAATGCTTGGAATGGGTCAGGGTTCGACACCAATGGTTGTCCGCTTGCCGGGACAAGTGATTCGCCATGTCGGATAAGTGACTTTCCAAGTCAAGTTGTCCAACCGGACGAGTGATTTTTAAGAGCCGGGCACATATTCTACAATACCCCGATTTGTTGTTTCACGCTGAGCGGTACCATTGATCACACAGTCAACGAGAGAAGCAGACACACAGCTGGTCTCTTTAACTGACTGTGTTACGTAAACATACTTTCATACAGCTCAGCGATTAGAGCGCTTGTTGTGGTGCCAATTAGAACTTTTGAAACGCCTATAATTCCAGAAGACATTCAGTGTTTTCTCATAGGACGCAGACCACAACAATGTACATGACATCACATAAAACCGAGGGTGCGTATCACAGGCCAGTTTCATGAGCCAGACGCATGCAACTAAGGTCAATCCGTGTCACAACCTTTGCGTTAATTGGTCACGAAGATTAACGAACGTGTCTAATGAATATTCGGACGTACCAGTTTTAGACATTGTCTTGTCGTAGACTCTAGGGCGAGAAGCGTAGCGGAACCTCTGGAGTCTGGGACCCAGACTATAATAATCTGATAATAGCAACTTATTGTCGACAGCGAATACAGTACATAAATTTTCACACATACAAATAACGTAGAGACATAGTACTCTGAAGTCAATGAGAAAGGATATCCTGATATATTCACCGTGAGGTCCAACGGTGGTCCAGTGGTCATCAACAATTAGGTACAATTGAAACATTACTTAAAACAGTTGTCCTTAAACTATATACGAGTTGGTTTTAAAAGAGTTCAATGAAATAGCTGAAACAATCTTGGCTGGTAATCTATTTCATGGACTCACAAAGGGATTTATAGAGCTATTTCTTCTCTATTCTGTCCTAGCAATTGGTTTTGTCAAGGCGCATAAATGTCCCCGATGTCTCACCACTGCGAAACTGATCAAACAAATCAATGCTTATAATGTCTTATTCATTGAACATGGTGTAAACCTATATGAGGTTCCTTACGGAGAAGCCGTCCTTTAAGAGTTGTCAGTCCTAACAGGGACTATCTGAACCTAACTCAGACATACCGGTTATAAGCTTTGTAGCACGCCATTGAACTCTTATGTCACGTTGACGGAATGATTACCACGCCTGGATTGGCATATTCGAAATTGAGTCTAACAAATGCCCATAGGGCAAACACCCATAGGGCCGACTTGGGATACGAAACGC
>CM067358.1:25067805-25156038 GCA_034190875.2 Urechis unicinctus | reverse complement strand
TGATGTATTGTATGTATGTAATGTATGTATGTATGTATGTAGGATGTATGTATTGTAGTATGTATGTATGTATATGTATGTATGTATGTATGTATGTATGTATGTATGTATGTATGTATGTATGTATGTATGTATGTATGTATGTATGTATGTATGTATGTATGATGTATGTATGTATGTATGTATGGTATGTATGTATGTATGTATGTAGGTATGTATGTATGTATGTATAAATTGGCAATTGGAAATACAGCGTCATGGGTAGTATTTCTAATGTTTATGAGGAGATTCTGGCTTTTTGTATTGCATTGCAAAGTTATTTTGTTAGTAGAAAACATGTCGAGCACGTTGGTGTATGGGATCTATGTGGCACCTTAGCTGTATCCATATTTATGGGATCTATGTGGATCATCGGCTGCATACTTCGCATGGCATCATATGTGACACTTCGGCTGTATCCAAATGTATGGGATCAATGTAGCACCTTGGCCTTATGAAGGTGTATGGGATCTATGTAGACACCTTGGCCTTATGAAGGTGTATGGGATCAATGTAGCACCTTGGCCTTATGAAGGTGTATGGGATCTATGTAGCACACTTGGCCTTATGAAGGTGTATTGGATCAATGTAGCACCTTGGCCTTATGAAGGTGTGTGGGATCTATGTAGCACCTTGGCCTTATGAAGGTGTATGGGATCAATGTAGCACCTTGGCCTTATGAAGGTGTATGGGATCTATGTAGCACCTTGGCCTTATGAAGGTGTATTGGATCAATGTAGCACCTTGGCCTTATGAAGGTGTGTGGGATCTATGTAGCACCTTGGCCTTATGAAGGTGTATGGGATCAATGTAGCACCTTGGCCTTATGAAGGTGTATGGGATCTATGTAGCACCTTGGCCTTATGAAGGTGTATGGGATCAATGTAGCACCTTGGCCTTATGAAGGTGTATGGGATCTATGTAGCACCTTGGCCTTATGAAGGTGTATGGGATCTATGTAGCAACTTGGCGTTCCTTAGTCTGGTCTCAATTCCCTGCAATATTCCCTCGGGTCATTATCAACAGATGGTACACATGATGAGGGACAATGAATGATCCGAACGATGTGTTGTAACTGATTGGTCTGGTTCCAAATAATGAGACAACATGTGTACTAGTTAATAAATCAATAACACGCATGAAGTGTACCAGCTGACGTGTCAATAACACGCATGAAGTGAACCAGCTGACGTGTCAATAACACGCATGAAGTGTACCAGCTGACGTGTCAATAACACGCATGAAGTGTACCAGCTGACGTGTCAATAACACGCATGAAGTGTACCAGCTGACGTGTCAATAAGACGCATGAAGTGTACCAGCTGACGTGTCAATAACACGCATGAAGTGTACCAGCTGACGTGTCAATAACACGCATGAAATGAACCAGCTGACGTGTCAATAACACGCATGAAGTGTACCAGCTGACGTGTCAATAACACGCATAAAGTGTACCAGCTGACGTGTCAATAACACGCACGATGTTTACCAGCTGATGAGTTTATAATACGCTCGATGTTAGCCAACTGTGTCGCCATTGTAATTCTAAGGCACCATTCACGCACACAAGTTCAGAGCAACGAGGAGGCGCGGGTTTATTGGCGGATGCGATGACTACGATATAGAGCAAAGGAGCCGACTTTTTCATATCAATTGCTTGACGGGCTTGGTTCAATATATGTTTGTTTCTGTTGTTTGTGTTTGTTTGTTTCCTTACATTTATCCCCGTGTGGTTTTTATATCTGTCAGATCGTGATGTCAATGATAACTCATGTCAGAGTTCTCTTCTACTATTATCAGTTTTCCGGATTATACTTTCTAAGCATTGAACGAATCAACGATGACAGTCACATGCCTGGAAAGTTTCCATTGTAACGTATTCACGCAAAAACCTTGGAGATCCATTAAAGACACAAACTATATATATATATATATATATATATTCCCAGAATACTGCTTCTCCGACTGAAGGAACTGCTAAGGCATATTGTATTCCGAGGTTATCATTGCTCTTTGTATCGTTTCCTCACACAGCTGTGTGAGCCCATGTTAGACGTTTTCGTGCATAACTGGAGCTTCAAAACACACCAACACGCATGCTGATAGCAGTGGTAAGTATAACGCTGTGTAAATAAGGTTTCAAGCTTTATTTCCAATACATTGCTCAAGGTCAGTATCATAACTGCGAATAACAGACTCGAAACCCGTGTTTGATTGAATTTAAATCAAGATATCTACTTAGCGAATGGGCTATGGTATGAAAGAGCGACAGCTGTAAAGGAAATGCCTGAAAGAAAAACGGTTAGAGCAAAAATAGAGATGTTTGTTGATGTTTTATCAACAGATGTATCGCCATGTGTATGTATGTATGTATGTATGTATGTATGTATGTATGTATGTATGTATGTATGTATGTATGTATGTATGTATGTATGTATGTATGTATGTATGTATGTATGTATGTATGTATGTATGTATGTATGTATGTATGTATGTATGTATGTATGTATGTATGTATGTATGTATGTATGTATGTATGTATGTATGTATGTATGTATGTATGTATGTATGTATGTATGTATGTATGTATGTATGTATATGTATGTATGTATGTATGTATGTATGTATGTATGTATGTATGTATGTATGTGTGTATGTATGTATGTATGTATGTATGTATGTATGTATGTATGTATGTATGTATGTATGTATGTATGTATGTATGTATGTATGTATGTATGTATGTATGTATGTATGTATGTATGTATGTATGTATGTATGTATGTATGTATGTATGTATGTATGTATGTATGTATGTATGTATGTATGTATGTATGTATGTATGTATGTATGTATGTATGTATATATTTATGTATATACGATGTATGTATGTATGTTTGTATGTATGTATGTATGTGTCTATGTATGTGTCTATGTGTGTGGTCATTGGTTGTTGCCTGTATCTTTGGATGTATCCCCACATGGATTTATGTACGCGTAAGTTTGACCTTTTGGCGTAAACAACCGCAACAACAACAACAACAACATGCTTGTTGACCAAAGCAAAATACCATTAATATCAATGCTAATGCCGACCGGTCGCAAATATTCGCAATTGTACCGAGGTAAACAGAATCAGTAATTACGCACACCACCTGAACAATGACCGACCACTATCCGTGTAAATTTGTTGCCGTTGGGCAGCTCGCGTTCATTAAATGTCAAATTCATATTCCCCCACTCTCATGCCATGGCCGCATTGGATTGGTCGAGTACCTTTTTCGCGCAATCTGTTTTGTTTTCGTCCGCTTGATCTTTAAGACTTTCCAGATGTCTTGTTAAAAATATGACCGCCTCAGAACGTATTGATCGGTTTTCTCTTCTTGCGCTGATGAGGCATTGCTATATGTTTGAAGTCCTGATCACCCAATGAATGCGTGAGATATAGATGAATTAATAACAAATGATCAATATAATGGCCGTTTATTCGAATGATAAAAACTCATTAACTACCCAAGCGACTTTCGTCTTCTTCGTCTTTTTCATCTATTCACATTGCTGGGGGCGATGGAAATGGCTTATACAAATCAATCATGCGCAGATATAAACTAAAATATCTGTAAGAAGAGTATGGCTGATTAGTTGCTATAATTAGATATTGGCATCAAGAGTATTTACTCGCCCGGCGAGTTCAACGGTTGGCGTTTGTTGTCCCACGATACGAAAAGCTTCCAGATCGCGTTGTAGATTGATATTTGCAATAAATGTCTTTGCTGAATTTGTTCAATTAATAATTGTTCTATCCACGAGACAATAAACCTCTCGTGGACACGCTAATGATGCGATCCCCTTTTTAGAATCATATAACACATTTCCATGAGCACATTCATTGGCTGGTGGAAGACGTTTTGTGATTATGAATTTAATATATATGCAGAAACGTATTGACGTTAAATCTTGCGTATGGTCAAAAGCATGTGAGAGCTTCTTTGAGGTAAAGTTCCGCTTATGATGATTTTCCATCGAGCCAAATCGATTCCAAGCATAATTTGATGTAGAGCCGAATTGACGGATGTCGAATCTATGACTCAGCCTCGTATACAATGTAGTGAATGATACGCTGCCGTTTGAGTATACAATTCAATTGTTCGAAACGTCATTGGACTGACAAAACTATTTACGATATTTCATTAACCTTCTAGAAAGGCAAGGAGCAACTAGTAATCCATTAAGAACTACATTTGTTAAATGACTTAATATATATATTACAGGTGCAATCAAAGCTGAGTTCATCATATCCGATTGTATTGAGACAATCAAAGATGCTCAGGAAATGTTTTGGTGTGTTTATACTGGCCTAGAAACAGCAGATTGTTCACGGTATATAACATTAAGCATCGCAACGACAATAAAAGCAGTCACAAAGCTGGTAATCCGTTTACTATATGTTTTTTCTCTTCGTCGATGGGACACGCACAATGGTTTCAACAGCCTTGTTGAAACATCAACTGCAATTTGCATCAGAGGGAAATAGAGCCACCTATTGTGCTCTATACTGCTTAACAACATTGTTTAATGGGGCAAACTGCTTCTTTTGCCACGCAATATTGCTCTCTGTTGTACTAACCAGCGGACTATAATTATTGTTTATTGAGTAAGCAACTGGAAACCTGCAGCGTGAATATCCGCTCAATATGAAACGCTTGAACAAAAGATGCCTGCTGAACGCACCCATTAAATAACATAATAAATTGGCAATTGGAAATACAGCGTCATGGGTAGTATTTCTAATGTTTATGAGGAGATTCTGGCTTTTTGTATTGCATTGCAAAGTTATTTTGTTAGTAGAAAACATGTCGAGCACGTTGGTGTATGGGATCTATGTGGCACCTTAGCTGTATCCATATTTATGGGATCTATGTGGATCATCGGCTGCATACTTCCGCATGGCATATATGTGACACTTCGGCTTCGGCTGTATCCAATGTATGGGATCTATGTAGCACTTGGCTTATGAAGGTGTATGTCAATGGCATCTATGTGATCTATGTACACCTTGGCCTTATGAAGGTGTATGGGATCAATGTAGCACCTTGGCCTTATGAAGGTGTATGGGATCTATGTAGCACCTTGGCCTTATGAAGGTGTATTGGATCAATGTAGCACCTTGGCCTTATGAAGGTGTATGGGATCTATGTAGCACCTTGGCCTTATGAAGGTGTATGGGATCAATGTAGCACCTTGGCCTTATGAAGGTGTATGGGATCTATGTAGCACCTTGGCCTTATGAAGGTGTATGGGATCAATGTAGCACCTTGGCCTTATGAAGGTGTATGGGATCTATGTAGCACCTTGGCCTTATGAAGGTGTATGGGATCAATGTAGCACCTTGGCCTTATGAAGGTGTATGTAGCACCTTGGGATGTATGGGATAGTAGCACCTTGGCCTTATGAAGGTGTATGGGATCTATGTAGCAACTTGGCGTTCCTTAGTCTGGTCTCAATTCCCTGCAATATTCCCTCGGGTCATTATCAACAGATGGTACACATGTACATGAGGGACAATGAATGATCCGAACGATGTGTTGTAACTGATTGGTCTGGTTCCAAATAATGAGACAACATGTGTACTAGTTAATAAATCAATAACACGCATGAAGTGTACCAGCTGACGTGTCAATAACACGCATGAAGTGAACCAGCTGACGTGTCAATAACACGCATGAAGTGTACCAGCTGACGTGTCAATAACACGCATGAAGTGTACCAGCTGACGTGTCAATAACACGCATGAAGTGTACCAGCTGACGTGTCAATAAGACGCATGAAGTGTACCAGCTGACGTGTCAATAACACGCATGAAGTGTACCAGCTGACGTGTCAATAACACGCATGAAATGAACCAGCTGACGTGTCAATAACACGCATGAAGTGTACCAGCTGACGTGTCAATAACACGCATAAAGTGTACCAGCTGACGTGTCAATAACACGCACGATGTTTACCAGCTGATGAGTTTATAATACGCTCGATGTTAGCCAACTGTGTCGCCATTGTAATTCTAAGGCACCATTCACGCACACAAGTTCAGAGCAACGAGGAGGCGCGGGTTTATTGGCGGATGCGATGACTACGATATAGAGCAAAGGAGCCGACTTTTTCATATCAATTGCTTGACGGGCTTGGTTCAATATATGTTTTGTTTCTGTTGTTTGTGTTTGTTTGTTTCCTTACATTTATCCCCGTGTGGTTTTTATATCTGTCAGATCGTGATGTCAATGATAACTCATGTCAGAGTTCTCTTCTACTATTATCAGTTTTCCGGATTATACTTTCTAAGCATTGAACGAATCAACGATGACAGTCACATGCCTGGAAAGTTTCCATTGTAACGTATTCACGCAAAAACCTTGGAGATCCATTAAAGACACAAACTATCTATATATATATATATATATATATTCCCAGAATACTGCTTCTCCGACTGAAGGAACTGCTAAGGCATATTGTATTCCGAGGTTATCATTGCTCTTTGTATCGTTTCCTCACACAGCTGTGTGAGCCCATGTTAGACGTTTTCGTGCATAACTGGAGCTTCAAAACACACCAACACGCATGCTGATAGCAGTGGTAAGTATAACGCTGTGTAAATAAGGTTTCAAGCTTTATTTCCAATACATTGCTCAAGGTCAGTATCATTGCGAATAACAGACTCGAAACCCGTGTTTGATTGATTTTAAATCAAGATATCTACTTAGCGAATGGGCTATGGTATGAAAGAGCGACAGCTGTAAAGGAAATGCCTGAAAGAAAAAAACGGTTAGAGCAAAAATAGAGATGTTTGTTGATGTTTTATCAACAGATGTATCGCCATGTGTATGTATGTATGTATGTATGTATGTATGTATGTATGTATGTATGTATGTATGTATGTATGTATGTATGTATGTATGTATGTATGTATGTATGTATGTATGTATGTATGTATGTATGTATGTATGTATGTATGTATGTATATGTATGTATGTATGTATGTATGTATGTATGTATGTATGTATGTATGTATGTATGTATGTATGTATGTATGTATGTGTATGTATGTATGTATGTATGTATGTATGTATGTATGTATGTATGTATGTATGTATGTATGTATGTATGTATGTATGTATGTATGTATGTATGTATGTATGTCTATGTATGTATGTATGTATGTATGTATGTATGTATGTATGTATGTATGTATGTATGTCTATGTATGTATGTATGTCTGTATGTATGTATGTATGTATGTATGTATCTGTATGTATGTATGTATGTATGTATGTATGTATGTATGTATGTATGTATGTATGTATGTATGTCTGTATGTATGTATGTATGTGTATGTATGTATGTATGTATGTATGTATATATGTATGTATATACGATGTATGTATGTATGTTTGTATGTATGTATGTATGTGTCTATGTATGTGTCTATGTGTGTGTTCATTAGTTGTTGCCTGTATCTTTGGATTTATTTACGCGTAAGTTTGACCTTTTGGCGTGAACAACAGCAACAACAACATCATGCTTGTGGACCAAAGCGAAATACCATTAATATCAATGCTAATGCCGACCGGTCACAAATATTCACCATTGTACCGAGGTAAACAGAATCAGTAATTACGCACACCACCTGAATAATGACCGACCACTATCCGTGTAAATTTGTTGCCGTTGGGCAGCTCGCGTTCATTAAATGTCAAATTCATCTTCCCCCACTCTCAAGCCATGGCCGCATTGGATTGGTCGAGTACCTTTTTCGCGCAATCTGTTTTGTTTTCGTCCGCTTGATCTTTAAGACTTTCCAGATGTCTTGTTAAAAATATGACCGCCTCAGAACGTATTGATCGGTTTTCTCTTCTTGCGCTGATGAGGCATTGCTATATGTTTGAAGTCCTGATCACCCAATGAATGCGTGAGATATAGATGAATTAATAACAAATGATCAATATAATGGCCGTTTATTCGAATGATAAAAACTCATTAACTACCCAAGCGACTTTCGTCTTCTTCGTCTTTTTCATCTATTCACATTGCTGGGGGCGATGGAAATGGCTTATACAAATCAATCATGCGCAGATATAAACTAAAATATCTGTAAGAAGAGTATGGCTGATTAGTTGCTATAATTAGATATTGGCATCAAGAGTATTTACTCGCCCGGCGAGTTCAACGGTTGGCGTTTGTTGTCCCACGATACGAAAAGCTTCCAGATCGCGTTGTAGATTGATATTTGCAATAAATGTCTTTGCTGAATTTGTTCAATTAATAATTGTTCTATCCACGAGACAATAAACCTCTCGTGGACACGCTAATGATGCGATCCCCTTTTTAGAATCATATAACACATTTCCATGAGCACATTCATTGGCTGGTGGAAGACGTTTTGTGATTATGAATTTAATATATATGCAGAAACGTATTGACGTTAAATCTTGCGTATGGTCAAAAGCATGTGAGAGCTTCTTTGAGGTAAAGTTCCGCTTATGATGATTTTCCATCGAGCCAAATCGATTCCAAGCATAATTTGATGTAGAGCCGAATTGACGGATGTCGAATCTATGACTCAGCCTCGTATACAATGTAGTGAATGATACGCTGCCGTTTGAGTATACAATTCAATTGTTCGAAACGTCATTGGACTGACAAAACTATTTACGATATTTCATTAACCTTCTAGAAAGGCAAGGAGCAACTAGTAATCCATTAAGAACTACATTTGTTAAATGACTTAATATATATATTACAGGTGCAATCAAAGCTGAGTTCATCATATCCGATTGTATTGAGACAATCAAAGATGCTCAGGAAATGTTTGGTGTGTTTATACTGGCCTAGAAACAGCAGATTGTTCACGGTATATAACATTAAGCATCGCAACGACAATAAAAGCAGTCACAAAGCTGGTAATCCGTTTACTATATGTTTTCTCTTCGTCGATGGGACACGCACAATGGTTTCAACAGCCTTGTTGAAACATCAACTGCAATTTGCATCAGAGGGAAATAGAGCCACCTATTGTGCTCTATACTGCTTAACAACATTGTTTAATGGGGCAAACTGCTTCTTTTGCCACGCAATATTGCTCTCTGTTGTACTAACCAGCGGACTATAATTATTGTTTATTGAGTACGAAACTGGAAACCTGCAGCGTGAATATCCGCTCAATATGAAACGCTTGAACAAAAGATGCCTGCTGAACGCACCCATTAAATAACATAATAAATTGGCAATTGGAAATACAGCGTCATGGGTAGTATTTCTAATGTTTATGAGGAGATTCTGGCTTTTTGTATTGCATTGCAAAGTTATTTTGTTAGTAGAAAACATGTCGAGCACGTTGGTGTATGGGATCTATGTGGCACCTTAGCTGTATCCATATTTATGGGATCTATGTGGATCATCGGCTGCATACTTCCGCATGGCATATATGTGACACTTCGGCTGTATCCAAATGTATGGGATCAATGTAGCACCTTGGCCTTATGAAGGTGTATGGGATCTATGTAGCACCTTGGCCTTATGAAGGTGTATGGGATCAATGTAGCACCTTGGCCTTATGAAGGTGTATGGGATCTATGTAGCACCTTGGCCTTATGAAGGTGTATGGGATCAATGTAGCACCTTGGCCTTATGAAGGTGTATGGGATCTATGTAGCACCTTGGCCTTATGAAGGTGTATGGGATCAATGTAGCACCTTGGCCTTATGAAGGTGTATGGGATCTATGTAGCACCTTGGCCTTATGAAGGTGTATTGGATCAATGTAGCACCTTGGCCTTATGAAGGTGTGGGATCTATGTAGCACCTTGGCCTTATGAAGGTGTATGGGATCAATGTAGCACCTTGGCCTTATGAAGGTGTATGGGATCTATGTAGCACCTTGGCCTTATGAAGGTGTATGGGATCAATGTAGCACCTTGGCCTTATGAAGGTGTATGGGATCTATGTAGCACCTTGGCCTTATGAAGGTGTATGGGATCTATGTAGCAACTTGGCGTTCCTTAGTCTGGTCTCAATTCCCTGCAATATTCCCTCGGGTCATTATCAACAGATGGTACACATGATGAGGGACAATGAATGATTGGTCTGTCCGAACAACGATGTAGTTGTAAATCAATAACACGCATGAAGTGTACCAGCTGACGTGTCAATAATATATCCCGTGTGGTTTTTATATCTGTCAGATCGTGATGTCAATGATAACTCCTGTCAGAGTTCTCTTCTACTATATTATCAGTTTTCCGGATTATACTTTCTAAGCATTGAACGAATCAAGTATGACAGTCACATGCCTGGAAAGTTTCCTTTGTAAGTTATTCACACAAAACCCTTGGAGATCCATTAAAGACACAAACTATCTATATATATTTATCTATCTATATATTCCCATATATGCTATCTCCGACTGAAGGAACTGCTTGTTTCATATACATGTATCCCCGAGTGGTTTTTATATCTCTCAGATTGATGTCAATATAATATCATGTCAGAGTCCTCTTCTACAGCTATCAGTTTAGCCCATGTTAGACGTTCTCGTGCATATAACGAATCAAAACGATGACATCAACATGCATGCTGATAGCATTGTAACGTATTCACGTAAAACGCTGGAGATCCTTAAAGACACAAGCTCTATATATATATATATATATATATATTCTCAGAATACTGCTTCTCCGACTGAACTGCGAAAGGCATACTGTATTCCGAGGTTATCATTGCTCTTCCCAGAAATCTGTTTCCTCACGACTTAGCTGCAAAGGCTATTGTATGTTAGAGCGTTTTCATAAGGAAATGCTTGAAAGACACACCAAGACGCATTATATAGCAGTGTATGTATAACGCTTGTATGTCAAAGCTTTGTTTCGCCATGTTGTATGTATGTATGTATGTATGTATGTATGTATGTATGTATGTATGTATGTATGTATGTATGTATGTATGTATGTATGTATGTATGTATGTATGTATGTATGTATGTATGTATGTATGTATGTATGTATGTATGTATGTATGTATGTATGTATGTATGTGTATGTATGTCTGTATGTATGTATGTATGTATGTATATGTATGTATGTATGTATGTATGTATGTATGTATGTATGTATGTATGTATGTATGTATGTATGTATGTATGTATGTATGTATGTATGTATGTATGTATGTATGTATGTATGTATGTATGTATGTATGTATGTATGTATGTATGTATGTATGTATGTATGTATGTATGTATGTATGTATGTATGTATGTATGTATGTATGTATGTATGTATGTATGTATGTATGTATGTATGTCTGTATGTATGTATGTATGTATGTATGTGTATGTCTGTGTATGTATGTATGTATGTATGTATGTATGTATGTATGTCTGTATGTATGTATGTATGTATGTATGTATGTGTCTATGTATGTGTCTATGTGTGTGTTCATTAGTTGTTGCCTGTATCTTTGGATGCATCCATGCATGGATTTATTTACGTGTCTGTTTGTTAACAACCACAATTACAACAGCAACAACATCATGCTTGTGGACCAAAGCGAAAACGATTAATATCAATGTGCTGTTGCCGACCGGTCTCAAATATTCGCCCTTGCACCGAGGTAAACTGAATCAGTAATTACGCACACTATGCGGCATAATGACCGACCGCTACCCGGGTAAATTTGTTGCCGTTACGCAGATTGCGTTCATTAAATATCAAATCTATCTTCCCCCTCTCTCAAGAGCATGGCCGCATTAGCTTTAATCGTGTGCCTCGAACGTATTGATTCGTTTTCACTCAGATAGGTTTTCTCTACATGGGATGATGATTTTATAAGGCATCGATATTTAAAAAGTCCTGACAACGCAATGAGTGCATCAGAAAATAGATGAATAAATAACAAATGATCGATATGAGGGCCGTTTATTCGAATGATAAAAGCTCAATAACTGAACCAATGAATTCGTGAGATATAGATTCTTCTAATTCTTCTTCTTCTTCAATATAATCTTCCGTCTTCTTCTTCGAATGATTCTTTTCTTCTTCTTCTCTTCTTCTTCTTCTTCTTCTTCGTCTTTTTCGTCTTCTTTCTTTCTTCTTCATTGGCAATTCATAATGCTGGGGGCGATGGAAATGGCTTCAACAAATCAATCATGCGCAAATATAAACAGAAACATCCTTAAGAAGAGTAATGCTGATTAGTTGCTATAAATAGATATGGGCATCAAGAGTATTTACTCGCCCGGCGAGTCCAACGGTTGACGTTAGTTGTCCCACGACATGCAGAGCTTTCAGTTCAAGCTGCAGATTGATATTTACTATAAATGTCTTTGCTGAATTTGTTCCAATAATAATTGTTCTATCCGCGTGACAATGTACCTCTCGTGGACACGCTAATGATGCGATCCCCTTTTTAGAATCGTACAACGCTTTTCCATGAGCACATTCGTTGGCTGGTGGAAGACGTTTTGTGATTATGAATTTAATATATATGCAGAAACGTATTGGCGTTTAATCTTGCGTATGGTCAAATCAATAGCATGTGAGAGATTCTTTGAGGTAAAGTTCCGCTTATGATGATTTTCCATCGAGCCAAATCGATTCCCAGCATAATTTGACGTAGAGCCGAATTGACAGATGTCGAATCTATGACTCAGCCTCGTATACAATGTAGTAAATGATACGCTGCCGTTAGAGTATACAACTCAATTGTTCGAAACGTCACTGGACTGACAAAACTATTTACGATATTTCATTAACCTTCTAGAAAGGCAACGAGCAACTAGTGATCCATTAAGAACTACATTTGTTAAATGACTTAATATATATTACAAGTGCAATCAAAGCTGAGTTCATCATATCCGATTGTTTAGCCAATCAAAGATGCTCAGGAAATGTCTGGTGTTTTTATATTAGTCTAGAAACAGCAGATTGTTCACGGTATAAAGCATTAAGCATCACAACGACTACAAAATCAGTCATAAAGCTGGTAATCCGTTTACGATGTGTATTCTCTTCGTCGATGGGACACTTACAGTGGTATCAACAGCCTTGTTGAAACACCAATTGCAATTTGCATCAAAGGGAAATAGAGGCGCCTATGGTACACTATATTGTTTAATAGCATTCTTTTATGGGGCGAAACTTCTTCTCTTGCCAAGCAATCTCACTCTCTGTTGTACTAACTAGCGGACTATAACTATTGTTTATTGGGTAGGAAACTGGAAACTGGCATGGAGGTATTCTGCAGCTGTGATTATTCGTTCAATATGAAACGCTTGAACAAAAGTTTCCTACTGAACGCACCCATTAAAATAATAATTGGAAATACCGCGTCATGGGTTGTATTTCTAATGTTCATGAAGAGCACATGGCTTATTGTATTGTATAGCAAGTTATTTTTTATAGTATCTATGTGACACCTTAGCTGTATCCAGATTTATGGGATCTATGTGGATCATCAGCTGCCTCCTGCTGTATGGTATCTATGTGGCACCTTAGTTGTATCCAGATTCATGGGATCTATGTGGATCATCGGCTGCCTCCTGCTGTATGGTATCTATGTGGCACCTTAGCTGTATCCAGATTCATGGGAAGTATGTGGATCATCGGCTGCCTCCTGCTGTATGGTATCTATGTGACACCTTAGCTGTATCCAGATTCATGGGAACTATGTGGATCATCGGCTGCCTCCTGCTGTATGGTATCTATGTGGCACCTTAGCTGTATCCAGATTCATGGGAAGTATGTGGATCATCGGCTGCATCCTGTTGTATGATATCTATGTGACACTTCGGCTGTATCTAGATGTATGGAATCATTGTGGCACATCGACTGTATGAAGGTGTATGGGATCAGTGTAACAACTTGGCGTTCCTTAGTCTGGTCACAATTCCGTGCTATATTCCCTCGGGTCATGATCAACAGATGGTACACATGATGATGGTCAATGATCCGCACGATGTGTTCCAACTGATTTGTCTGGTTCAACGATGTGTACCAGTTGATCTGTCAATAACACGCACGATGTTTTCCAGCTGACATGTCAATAGCACGCAAAATGTTAACTAGCTGAAGAGTTTAAAATACGCTCGATGTTAGCCAACTGTGCCGCCATTGTAACTTAGAATGGCGCTAAGTCGTGCTCTACCACACAGTTGACAAATAGTACCGCTTTTAGATAATTGGGCTCAATGAGTATATAGCTAGTATTGTACTGACTGAATCACTAACAGTGATCTCCGTGGACGAGACTCAAATGACACGCATTTCCCGCATTTAGTTTAAATTGACCAAGTAGCTGTATGTAATTTCTACCCCTTGTCCCTATGCTTTAGTGAACCTGCCCATTATTTGTAGTGACCATCATCACTGTTGATTCTGCCGGACCCATTAGAAGAGAATGCGGTTAATCATATGATAGTCCTGGGATTTCGTTTACCTTCTAGAAAGGCTGCGAGCTTTGTAATCCATTATAAATGGCGGAGCATTTGCCACAGCGCACGTGTCCAGCAAGTTAAGTAGCTCAGTATTATGCAACGGCATTTATATGTAGCTGCCCTCTCAAATCAATTAATCTGGTCCTTGTGTATTGACTGATGTGTTATTCCTGAATTTATACATAACAAGAAAATGATGTTTCATTGTGTTTTGTTTAATGACTTAATATATTTTGCAGGTGCAAACAAAGCTCAGTTTATAATATCCGATCGTTTGAATGATAGTTTCCAGTCGATCAAAGGCGCTCAGAAAATATCTGTTGTGTTTTTATTGGTCTAGAAACAGCGCGTGTTTCAAGGTGTAAACGCAGAATCCGGATTAAGCATCACACCGGCAATAAAAACAGTCACTGAGCCGTTAATCCGTTTACGATGTGTTTACACCTTGTTGATGGGACACTTACGATAGGTTCAACAACAGCCTTGTTGGAACACCAACTGCAATTTTACCACAAAGGGAATAGGCACTTATGGTACACTGTAGCAATACTGGTAGACGGCGAACAACATTGTTTAATGGGGCGAAACCCCTTCTCTTGCCAAGTAATCTTGCTCACTGTTGTACTAACCAGCGATCTATAACTATTGTTTTTTTCAGTAGGAAACTGGAAGCTGGTTTCGACGTATCCTGTGGGCATGAATATCTGCTCAGTACGAAATATATGAACTAAAGACTCTTTCTGAACACACTCATTAAATAATAAAGTAAGATGGCATTTGGGAATATAACGTCATTGGGTGTATGTCTAATGTTGATGAAGAGCTCCTGGCTTTTTGTATTGCATTGCAAAGTTATTTTGTTAATAGAAGATGTGTCACGAAAGTTTCGTTTTTGTCACCTGATCCAGGTGATGGGATCCATGTGACACCTCGGCTGTATGTAGGTGCACGGTATCCAAGTAGCAACTTGGCGTTCCTTAGTCTGGTCGCAATTCCCTGCAATATTCCCTCGGGTTATGATTAACAGATGGCAAACATGATGAGGGTCAATGATCCGCGCGATGTTTCCCAAATGATTTGTTTGTTTCCATCTAATAACTCAACGACGTGTACCATTTGATTTGTCAAAAATATTCACGATGTATTCTAGTTGATGTGTCAATAATATTCTCGATGTTTAAAAGCTGATGAGTTTGAAGTACGCTCGATGTTAACCAACTGTGCCGCCATTGTAACTTGGAATGGCACAAAGTCGTGCTCTACCTTACCGTTGACAAGCATTTCCTTTTTTGTATAATTAATTTCGAATTGTATTGGTCTATTGTTTATTCGTGCACAATGGGCTCAATGAGTATATATCTAGTAGTATCCATATTTGACTTCATTCCATTCTTTGCCTTAAGTATAACTTTCAGTATTGTACGGACTTAATCACTAACAGTAGCCTCCGTAGACGAGATTCGAATGACACGTATTTCCTGCATTTAGTTAAATTAACCAAGTCGTGTGAGTAGCTGTATGTAATTACTACCCCTTGTTCCTATGCTTTAGTGAACCTGCCCATCATTTGTCGTGACCACCATCACTCTTGTTTCCTCCGAACTCATTAGAAACGAATGCAGTTAATCATATGATAGCCCTCGGATGGGGTTCTATGATGAAGGCAATGATTTTGAAATATATATGAAGACTTACATTTTGCTTAATAACCTGCCAATGACGCACCATAAAACGATTCGTCTACCATGTAATTGCTAAACGCCTGTCACATGTAACGTTCAGGAACCACATGAGAAGCCTCCAGACGAAGCCTTCAAGAATAACGACACAAAGAAGCTGCAGATCAACAGCAAGAAAGCAGCAATGTGAACTTCACCATCTAGTACATGATCTTAACTAATGATCAGGTTCCTCATGGACTGGACTTCTGATGCTGAGGCATGTTTATCAGCCCCTGTTGAAGTCAAATATAAGCCCACATTAATTATCATCTCGTGCCAAATGGCGTTCGTAATAGCTGTTGTTTGTGATTTAATAGGGAAAGTTCATGCATGAATGGACCTGATTCATGCCCTTGAAATGGGTCAGTATTTAACAGCGGCATAACATATAGAGAAAAAACAGAGGGTGAGATGAATGGTTGGTGTTTAAGAATAGTCTTTAGCGATCTATTGTTTCTCCTTATTGCTCTGCGACGAAGGTGTAATTCTGCACCCGTCGCTGGGGTCAATGATTCGGTGTTGTGTTATCGTCAACTTCACTATACATTAACACATTCTATAGTTTACATTGACCGTATTGTCACAAAAACAGTGGTATTTTACAACAAGGAAGACATATAGTTTTAGTACTACAAATAGTACGATAGTGTATAGACTCCATCGATATAGACAATATCATGGCAATTTTGATAAATTGGCAACATTCGAAGTATTGTGTTTGAATGATTATACGACCTAATCTAATAACATGCAGTAATTATAAGCAGGTTAATTGAACTGGAATGTACCTGCATTGTCTTCACAAAAGTGAACTTTGACAGCAGTTCCATTTTTAGCACCCATCTAACCCCCGGACAGTCAGGACATGGACAGGATCGCCGTAGATGATCCACCCTTATTGTACAGCCACCCATTTCATAGCATGTTGCGGTGTTAGCCGGCCTATGATTATGATGAAGATGATGTTGATGACGACAACGACGACGACGACGATGATGATGATGATGATGATGATGCTGTTGTTGTTGTTGATGATGATGATGATGATGATGATGATGGGGATGATGTTGATGATATCTTTTTCCACTGGAAATATAGTAATGACGTGGTAACCCACTAAACTTATAAATACCAAAGAGAAAAGTATGATTTCAACAACCCTCTTCACGCTGTATAGCATTGTTCATCAATGGCTGCATTATGCTATACACATTACAATCACTGTTTTGTTACAGAACCTCCCGAGTGCAGATAAGGCTGTCTCACAAGTAATGCGTTATTCGCGGGAATAGTACAGTGATCTCATGATCCTTATTCACGTATCGCTGGTGTTACAATAAAAGTGGATGGCACAGTTTGGCGTGGGAATTTCAACTACCAAATATGTGATGGTGCGTGAGAAACCTAGTCGCTCTGTTAACACACTGAAATGATTAAATATAGTTTCAAGACATTGATCCGTATTTCCAGTAACCGCCCATCCGTATGATGTCATCGCCAAGCATATTCCCTTCAAATGTCAGTGCGATACACTTGATTCGTTATCAAAGCCCAATATTGGCTTCAGATGATTTAAATCATTTCTTCTATAATGACTGAAATCAATCATCGAATTTCCTTTGAATCAAACATTAATCTAATGTTTGCCTACCGTAGTGTCAGGTACTCATCGTTTTTGTGTTTGTAATGAACAGAATACGGTGGGTTACTGCAGCAATAAGAGCATTTCTCTGTTACTCAGTCTACCAATGCAACATTAACCTTCAACAGGGCTTCCAAAACTATTTCAGTATCATTCACTATGTCTTACTATGTTTTGCGGAGGAATCCATATAGCACTGACCTAGAATTTTTTACAAACGACCTCGCAATTACTTCAAATCCAAAATTGCTATGTACATTTAGTACATGTGCATGTGAAAGGTTTTTAGTTAATAGGACTATTGGGGCTTCAGTGAAATGGTAGGGCTATACAAGCCGTGATTATATCTTACATATGTATATCTTGGATTGAATTAGAGTTTCATTTAACATTTGCAGGCATCTTGTTAAGTGGTGAGTATGTATCCCTTTAATACCTTGAATGCATAAATGATAAATGCGATTGTTGCTGTATATAACGCTATATTGATGAGACGTCATTGTGTATTTATGATGCAACAATGATATAATATTTAGGACATGATGACAAAGTGATTCTTGATAACAGACGAATTTCAGATCTCAATACAGAATGGTTACCGGTTTAAATGTAACCGACGTGTAGTTGTGGTAGATTGCTATCGTACCCTATTCGTGAGTAGTTGCTTAATACTCTTCGATAAAAAGGTCCGCTTCAGACAATCCTAGGTTCCGAAGAAATACACCATTTCAAAAGTTACAATTTAAGGCATTTGTTTAAATCATACTTATATCACTTTACATACTAATACTTTATTGAGAATGCCTCTGAGTATACACATATGAAGGTTACCTAAAGTTAACATCGACCTGTTCATCTTTGATGTATGATTTTTACACTGATGTGTCAATAGTGTGAAGAATCATAACAACAGTGATATAACAACTTTTCCATACCTTCTAGCATTGTCGACAGTATTGACATTGTAATTGCAGTATTCTGGCTGAATCATGAGGCATTATTTATTCATTCGTCTGGCCTGAAACATTTTGCGATAAAATTGGCATGGGCCTGATTAACGGTAGCCAATAACGCACCTGATAAATAATATAGTTTCTGAGGAGCAAATATAGTTCTATATTAAGTGGTTAGCATTGCGTGTGTTTTCATTGCTCTTAATGTTTGGCATTTTCGCCCAGGTATCTGTGGTTTATGTCCACATGGGTGATTGCTGCGCGCTATGCATGACTCTACGACACCGTCTATCATAATTCTTTTTTGTCATCATGCTCTTATGACCATTGGTATCGCAAATTGAGGATGGAACTATTCTGTTGCGTTTGGCACATCGGCGTTTTGAGCCATATTCCGGTAGCGGTATCTATTGATTATGTACCACCAGGGGTCAAAGGATGTATAGATTCAGTGAGCGCGAATATGCCCAACCTCCAGCATGCACCTCACCTATAAACAGTCACCAACAGCTTCAATATCTGATATACCATCTATTATCCCCCCACACTTACCTTCACATGCCTTCGTGATCGAATATAGTAGTTAATTAAATATACACACTTCATGTTGTTTCTTACCAACATACTCCTATATGTGCGTACTAATGAGGAGGTGGATATAATGTTTATGGCACTGACCCATTAATGGTGCTTAATGTGAACAATGTATGACAACATTACATTCTAATTGTTACATCCGTGAAGCTTAAGCGGTTATACACATGACATAATGGATGATTAGTATAACACATACACTTTCCGATGGGAAACATTATAATGGTAACGACATTAGCCTCGAGGAATAGCCAACAACCTTAAATTCAAACTAAATTAAATGAAACCATTGCATATTGGCTGCTCAAGCATCACATCTTCGTAGCTCGCAGCACATTTTCCACAGTCGAAAGACAAATAAGTCTACAGTAAACAGCTTACCGCCAGTGCTGATGTTTCCTCCGTGTGTTGTGTTGTTGACGACTGTTAAATCAGATCTTACAGTTGACTGAAGAAAACAAATTCAGGAAGGAGTAGAGGCCTGTGGTGATATATCATGGTTTTTTCTTCTTTGAAGATAATATTTATATTATTATATCAGCAGAGATACTCTTTATGATGTCCCGTGTGTGAGGTAGTCATAAAATGACTGTACCAAATGCTACTTCCTCATTTGCGGTCACAAGCTCGCAACGTTATTACCCAATGATTGCATCTAGAACATACAGCATTGAACAAATTCGCTGTTTCTATGATGTTTGAGGAACTTGATGAATGATTGTTGATAAAACCAAAAGCTATTTTTATTTAACTGAATGATTTAAGGAAAAACTAGGTAGATTTACAGGTACATATTTAAGTAAATTTATAGGTATATATATAGGTTGAATTCATATGTATATATATATGTATGTATATATCATTATTGTCGTGGTGGGATAAAAGCATCGACTGTTGCAATATCCAGAACAAAAATGGCATTTTCACGCAGGAGCAGATGTACCATTGTGTTATTGTTGCAGAAGATAAAATAAGCATTACGATATAAATTTTGTTTTCGTTTATAATTGTGATGCGAGAAAAACGGCAACAAAATGTTAATTGTTCACCGTCGTTGTTGTTGTCGTGTATGAAAAACAGTTAACTTTCATTCCGGCTTTATGTTAATATAAAATACACTGTAGGTTGACTTCCGAAGTTACGATCATATGCATGGTTTGCTTTACAATGATGACATCGATTTAGTGGCGATGTGCATGATCGCCCCGGTGAGCAATTATAGTTAACGGTTGTATGTGGGTGTTGCTCGTTGCCGTTGATGTTGATGTTTGTCATGCTGAATTCTGAATTCTTCTTCATGTATCTATGGTATTTGTTCATGCCAGTGAATGCAGCACGCCCTATATGGGACCCAATGTGCAAATAATGGCATCACAGTATGAAACGGTACATTACTATTAATATTCACTATTGTCATCATGTTGTTATGTCGTTTATTTCACAAAGCAGCTGGCTTTTGCTCTAAGGTAGAAATTATTCACCTATGCTACTCTGATTAAACAATGTTAGCATTGCAAAGGCACAACCACGTTTGGGTCAGTGTGATTGTTGTCATGGTGCTTTCAATTCTATTATATACAGCCAGGGGTCAAAGTATGCGTTCAGCGAGTAAGCGAGAGTATATTAACTTGATGCACGATTTTTAAAAACCTTCCGCTCGCACCTCTCTTTATGTTATTCAATTTTGCACATCTGTAATGGTTGAGTAACCTTAAGGAAAATATTGAGGTTGATCAATGCTCCAGATATTAAACTTGCCAATTTCCTATGTGAAACATCACATTTATAATGGTAACGGAACACGCCTCATGGAGAATCAAACTATGCATGAATGAAATGGAAACATTACACGTTGGCCGCTTCAGCTTCCCAGTGGTTTTGGTCGCAGGACACTTGTGTCTTATGTTAGGTTGTCTTTATTATTGCAAGACATCCAAAAGAAAACCTATTGCCCACTATTTACCGCTGGTGACGATGCTTCCTTCTGATGTTGTACAGTGGAAAATGGTTCCTGAATACTTCGTGGTTTCTACTAATTAGCCCATGGAAGCTGTAACGGTACTGCGAATGGCGTGGTTTCATTATTGTATTATTATTATATCGATTTATATATTTCCCATACAATGACATGTACCCAATGCTTTGTTCACATTTCAGGGGTCATATTCTGAGGTACGACGTGATTATCTAATGATGGCATGTACGATAAAGAACATATAGCGAAGGCGTTTCCCCAAGTAAATCTGTTTTTCTTTACCGGAGGATGGGAGCTGTGAATGCCTCGCTGTGTTCCCTGGTGTTCCATGGTGAACGCAGCCAAACTGATGCACTGCTTAGCGTTGCACTACCTGAATAGTTTTGCTGCCTCAGTTTGTCATTCTCTTATCATTCCCATGCTCTAAAGAAGTTTATGATCAAATCGTACAATTCGCGATATTAATGTTTTGACTTTTATGGATGACAAGAGCGTATTGACAACATATTATACCATACCGCAATGTCCATACATGTCCATATCGGTTTTCAAGTTGCTGTTTGGTGTTGTCGCATGTTTTTGTTCTAGAAAGTGAATATATTGTATAAGTGGATGGTCACTTGTGTGAAAATATCATTAATCACATTCGGCCGTTTTATTACCAAAATGAATCCAGAGCATGTCATTTGAGCTTCTGCATTGGCGATTTGTTTACTCAGTATTTGCATGAATTTTGTGAATGTTAGTAGCTAAAACCAAAATGTAGTTTTATTGTTGTACGTTAAACAAGACAAAATCCCTATTGGGTGGTTTGTCACCTTAGTGCTTTGATGTTGTGGGCTCCAAAGAAGCATTGTATGTTCTCCAAAAGCCATATTGAATTGTATCAACATGGTTCATAGGTTACTGGAATAACTCACCGGGCAGACCATCAGTAGTTCTAATTCTAGACAGAAAAGAAGGCTGTTGTCCTCTTGATTAATAACAAGCAGAAGCTTAGACAAAAGTGCGCTTCCGGAAACCATTTCAATGTTGTACATCTGTTCATATAATCGACAGTAAGTCAACATTTCCTATCACTGTTAGACAAAATGTAAACTTCTACAAGAAGAATTCCTGGAATCATAACCCTCGGATCTTTGTTATTACTATTTACCAAGACGCATAACAGCCCTCTAGCGCTCCTGATAGTTGTAATATATATTGAACAATTATATTCCTCTTCATGGGTCTTTGGTATTTGTTTATGGCAGTTAATTATACACGCGATGTATGCCACCTTATAAACAATGACAACACAAATATTAGGCGGTACACTGCCATACCGTCAATTAGCATTCACTATTGACATCGTGTTTGGACTGTCCTTTTATAGCAGGCTGTTGCCACCAGGTATTAATTATTCACCTGTATGACTCACATTCATACACGACAACCTGTTATATGTAAAGCGCAACCACGCTTTGGTTCTATTAATTTTTCATAGTATTTTTTGTTATGTAAGAACAGCGAGTAAGTGAGAGTGCGATTACGTAAAAACCTCCAGCTAGCGCCCCATATTAATATCGTGAATCAGACATGAATAACCGCAACACCTACTATATCAGGTTAATCACCCTTGAGCTGACATCCTGGAGTACGACGACATTATCTTACGATGGCACTTGGAACATTCAGCGCAAAACAAATTCGCTGTTCCTATTATGTTTGAGTAGGGAGCTGTGAATGCATCACTGTGTTCTATGAGCAACGCTGTCTTAGCGATGTCATAGAGTACCACTTTCTGAACAGTTTGTCGCTTCAGGGCTTGACATTCAGTGATTAATGTAATGCTCAGTGGAAATGATGTTTGAAAGGATAAAATGGCCCCCGGTGCACCAATGTTAGGACATCATCATTAATGACAGGAACTTACGGACGTCATACTATACCGCAATGTCCATAAATGTCCAGATGTTAATATTTATATCCAAGCAGAATTCTTATAAATGTCGCTTTTTTAGTTCATGAATTATCAAATGAAACTTCTCATAAACGCTCAGATTATCAACAAAATACTGCACTAACAGTCACGATCATTTGACAGAAACCCGATGATATCAAAAGAGAATGTTTTTATGAATATATTTTTAAACAAAGTTCAACCTCCCAAACCAACAGCTTCTTTCCCAAGATATGATACCATTTGAGCCTCTCTATTGCAGAAACTACTCAATCTGTATATTATCCGAGCACATAAGCCAGTGAAACACAATGACGAGCGAGATGATCAATCCATACGTGTACTGGGTGACCTCTTCCGAGAACACACGAAGTGTTTAATCTATTACAGTTCCTAGAAGTGTCCTCAGTCAATAAACATAAAGTGGCAGTGAGCAATCCTCGGTATGTAAAGTTGATAACGATATCCAAACCAAATATTACTGGCACTGGACGGGATCCGGAGCAAAATAGGAATATAACGTTTCGAATCTATGTCAAACAAGATATATTTTGACTCATTACATTGTTGATGGTAAGGGCGTTACGGGTAAACCAAAAAGCTTCACATCTGTTGATTATGTTGGGGTTGTGGGTTGCCCTGCAATAATGAATGGTGAGATGATGTTAATTTGAGCCCATCTGTTCTACTCAATCAGCATATAGAAGACATGTGTATATATATATATATATATATATATATATATATATATATATATATATATATATATATATATATATATATATATATATATATATATATATATATATATATATATATATGTGTGTGTGTGTGTATGTGTGGGCATGTGTATGTGTATGTGTGTGTGTGTGTGTGTGTGTGTGTGTGTGTGTGTGTGTGTGTGTGTGTGTGTGTGTGTGTGTGTGTGTGTGTGTGTGTGTGTGTGTGTGTGTGTGTGTGTGTAGCGGTTGATGATTTTCGTCTTAGTTGGCTTACCACAATGTGTTCTCGAAGAGAGGCATGCCTCTTTAATTATACCCTGACACATTTTTTAATCTACTTTTTCGTATAGTGTGTCTGATTTATGATTTTCTTTGCATATATTGTGTTTGATATTGCATGGTAATGTTATATTTACTTAATTATTTATTTTTTGAATCTTTTTAGAGTCACGCTCTCCCGGACTATAAAGTCTAGGGCATTGACGCAAAAGCTTAGATGGACTTTGCTGTTTTCTTGTTGTCGAGTTTTGACTCTATTGTGCGAGCGTCTGACTTAGTGGGACTATTTTCACTCCTTGCTTGGCTTGCATTTTCCTTGTACCGTAGAGCCACCAATTGTCTCATGTTTATTTAAATGGCACGAGTTGTGTAGAATATAGAAATTCAATGAGGATCTGTTATACCACGTGTCCAGCCATAAATACAGGTTACAAATACCTCAATGCGCTTTGACGTCATGTTATGTGTGCTTCGTGTGACTGGAATCCCTTACGATTGGACCAGGATGTACTATTTTGAGCTATGTAGCTGCGTGTGGTAGTGCGTAGGTGTTCATTAAGAGGTAAAGTATTGATGGGGGCGATATTTGATGCGGTTGACTAGAGTATTGAATTTCCCTGACCTCATATTTAGTTAATTCAATAATTTATAATAACGGGTAATTGGTCTAATATTTAATTGTTTAATCGCCCCCACTGCAGATGCCTGTACACATAAAAAATTTTCTGATCCTGTATGCTGTACATACTAATTGTAGCAGTTGCGAAGTTATATCCGTGTTGAATGGGTGCTTTGAGCGTGGGTTGGTGGAATCTATTAAGCGAGTGTTTTGTGTCGATTAATAAAACATCACGTAGATTATGTTTAACGACAAATACAGTGCACCCCTTGCAAGCATAATTTTTCCTTTGATTGATGCGTCGTCGTATTTACTGGATAAATATAACTGCGTCTACATTTCACGGCAATGCATTGTTGAAGTTGTTGATGGATCATGTGTTTTGTACGTTCAGCTAGACGTTTAATCTTAATGCTTAATATTGCCATCTGGTATTTAAGATATTAAGGCTACGAACACATAGATGAAAAGAAATCCAACAGTTATTGTGTATTGCAATCTGTCTTCTTAATAGTCTTGATAAATAGTTGTTTATAATTTGCCCGCAAAACAAAAATCAGAAGTTGCCGAAAGCAATATGGGGGTCATTGCCTGTTCTCTCATTACACATGGTAATTGTCCCTTCACACAGCAAACAATCTCTCCACTGTCCATTTATTCCAATGGATTGAAAAAAGAATTTTTTTTATTCAATAGTATCTAAGTGGCTATGATAAATGGGAAACAGATACATGGGTTATAAATAAGTGCCGCCCATCTCTTGTTCACATTTGGTGGGGTTGGTTAAATGTGAGCACCTTTTCACTCTTTACACCAACATCCGATGAAGCCTTGTAATGACGCACACATTTCTCATTTCTTAATTCCTTAGAAGCTGTATTAATCGTTGTCCATCAGTTGTGTTAATTCCAATTAGAATCTGTCGGCAGAAGCCCATCGCCATCCTACATTCCATTACAATGGAATACAATATTCAGTTATTCATCATGAAAAACAAAATATATATATATATATATATATATATATATATATATATATATATATATATATATATATATATATATATATATATATATATATATATATATATTCGTGTATTCTTACATGCGAACCAGAAATGATCCACGGTGTGTGCTTGTAATCCAACCTTTGGCATTCAATGATACAATGGAGAAAGTTTGACAGGGTGAGATATAGATAATCCAACGTTTAAGAGGTAATACTTTCGGGTGGCCGATGGATTATCTGTAATAAAAATAGATTCCAAATGATATGATTGCGGTATATGTTGCGACTAAGTAATTACTTGATTGGTGTATTCAGCGTTAGCTTATGCACCTTATTTCGTCACCTCAATTAATTGACTACACCTACTGAAAGAATCATAAAGACAGAACAGCTTGCCTACAGCCAAAATACACTTTCAAATAGGATGATATTATCACATAATCAATGCCAACGTCACCCGTATTGGAAGTAGCAGGTATGGTCGCATTTGTGGACATTATTGCATTACATATGAACTTATCAAAGGGGCATCTTACTAATGGGGATTCATGTATTCAAGTGACTTCCATGCATACGAGAATATTGAGCATATGTCGGAAGTGTTGATACATATCTTGTTAGCACAAAAGCAATGAATACTTAATGTCTCCTCGCTCAGCGTTACTATTATGTGATTATTTGACTTAAGTCATTGAGGCTATTTTCCGTCATGTTGGTTAATAAGGCTTATGCTATGTCGGTATATAAATGAGAAACTAAAGAAACTTGGCAAAAAATGACTTTTGAAATCACTCGTGACCTAGTTATAGCGCACTTCGTTATGCTTTATACTTGGTATTGCGTGGCATTTTGTACTGTTTCTATGTATGCAATACTTGTTGGTGATTAACTCGGTCTGCTAATTGCCATCGTGACTTGGCACTAATGATCCTCGGAAGTTGTTGCTATTGTCTGATCATCATGATTGTTTTCAAATATGGCGCTGCTACTCCTAACACAAAGAAGTTTTTCTTAATAGCAACTTTAAAGATATGTGTTCATTGCCCTTTTTTCGACTTATGGACGGAACATGATATCAACGGCCATCAACAATATCCTAGGATCATATATTCATGAGAAAATTGTCTATGGTGCCTCTTATGCATCACACGAGAGCAACATAGGGCACAAGTCTGGAATCATATCTGCATTAGAAGGCGACCCATCGCGGCATAAGCAATTACCATAACGACCATTGCGCGGTTAAGCCATGCCATGCTGGGATATTACAGCCCACAGAGCATTTCACAAACTCATTGTGGTTGACATACTTCTTCTGTCGCTTAAGTGGATTCCTCATAACCTAACAATAAACACAATTAGCATCGCTGCCACCATTTGCAATGACCTGTTTATCTTACAACCTACACACGTCACCGAGTACATGGCTCAAGGAATAATTCGGCAAGCGTTGTATGCTCGATTGCATGGCAATTTAGCTCAATGGATTAAGTTCTGTCGGCTACACAATCCGCTTAGAACTCAGATTTATGTGTAGTTATATTGTAGGAATAAATCACTGAGAAAATGAAGTCGTAACTGTGAAATTTTTTTTGCGGCAACATTATTTGATGTGCATTTCATAGCAAACATAGCTCTAATAGCTTTACACATACCAGCAGTTCCCGTTAACTACAATAACCTACCCACAGTGATCAATTGATCTATCTTGGCACGTAACTGTGAATACATATTGACAATATATGACGCACGGATATCATAGCATCAACGGCCATTGGAAAGATTCGTGTGACAGCTTTGAGGTTAAGTATGCCACATAATTGTGACGTGTGTAACTATTAGTAAATTATCCTCTTAGAAAGCAGAAATTAATGGATGCAGAACAATCAATGCGTTGGTGCCGGGACAATAACATGCGTTAGTGTAATAGTTGAAGTAAATAAATAAATACATAAATAAATAAATATATATATATATATATATATATATATATATATATATATATATATATATATATATATATATATATATATATATATATATGTATATAAATATATATATATATGCATATATATATATATATATATATATATATATATATATAGTGTAATTGTTGAAGTAAATAAATAAATACATAAATATATATATATATTAATATGTATATATGTATACATATATATGTATATATATATAAATATATATATATATATATTTATATACATATATATATATATAAATATGTAAATATGTATAGATATATATATATACCATTTGAGCCTCTCTATTGCAGAAACTACTCAATCTGTATATTATCGGAGCACATAACCCAGTGAAACACAGTGACGAGCGAGACTATCAATCCATACGTGTACTGGGTGACCTCTTCCGGGAACACACGAAGTGTTTAATCTATTACAGTTCCTAGAACAGTGTCCTCAGTCAATATACCTGAAGTGGTAGTGAGCAATCCTCGGTATGTTAAGTTGATAACGATATCCAAACCAAATATTACTGGTACTGGACGGGATCCGGAGCAAAATAGGAATATAACGTTTCGAATCTATGTCAAACAAGATATATTTTGACTCATTACATTGTTGATGGTAAGGGCGTTACGGGTAAAACCAAAAAGCTTCACATCTGTTGATTATGTTGGGGTTGTGGGTTGCCCTGCATTAATGAATGGTGAGATGATGTTAATTTGAGCCCATCTGTTCTACTCACTCCGCATAAATAAAACAAGGGTTTTCACTCAAAGCGATAATATATCAGCCTATGGCATACAGCAAAAGGAGGTTTAAGCGGAATGGGACGAATAGCATATGTAATCGTATAATGTTGTTCATTTAACATATTAGGAGTGACTTAATCGACATATAGTACCTCGATATATATATATATATATATATCTATATATATATATATATATATATATATATATATATATATATATATATATATATATATATATATATATATATATATATATATATATGTGTATGTGTGGGCATGTGTGTGTGTTTGTGTGTGTGTGTGTGTGTGTGTGTGTGTGTGTGTGTGTGTGTGTGTGTGTGTGTGTGTGTGTGTGTGTGTGTGTGTGTGTGTGTGTGTGTGTGTGTGTGTGTGTAGCGGTTGATGATTTTCGTCTTAGTTGGCTTACCACACTGTGTTCTCGAAGAGAGGCATGCCTCTTTAATTATACCCTGACACAGTTTTTAATCTACTTTTTCGTATAGTGTGTCTGATTTATGATTCCGATGTTTCTTTGCATATATTGTGTTTAATATTGCATGGTAATGTTATATTTACTTAATTATTTATTTTTTGAATCTTTTTAGAGTCACGTGCCCTCCCGGACTATGAAGTCTAGGGCATTGACGCAAAAGCTTAGATGGACTTTGCTGTTTTCTTGTTGTCGAGTTTTGACTCTATTGTGCGAGCGTCTGACTTAGTGGGACTATTTTCACTCCTTGCTTGGCTTGCATTTTCCTTGTACCGTAGAACCACCAATTGTCTCATGATTATTTAAATGGCACGAGTTGTGTAGAATATAGAAATGCAATGAGGATCTGTTATACCACGTGTCCAGCCATAAATACGGGTTACAAATACCTCAATGCGCTTTGACGTCATGTTATGTGTGCTTCGTGTGACTGGAATCCCTTACGATTGGACCAGGATGTACTATTTTGAGCTATGTAGCTGCGAGGAGTGCGTAGGTGTTCATTAAGAGGTAAAGTATTGATGGGGGCGATATTTGATGCGGATGACTGTAGTATTGAATTTCCCTGACCTCATATTTAGTTAATTCAATAATTTATAATAACGGGTAATTGGTCTAATATTTAATTGTTTAATCGCCCCCACTGCAGATGCCTGTACACATAAAAAAATTTCTGATCTTGTATGCTGTACATACTAATTGTAGCAGTTGCGAAGTTATATCCGTGTCTAATGGGTGCTTTGGACGTGGGTTGGTGGAATCTATTAAGCGAGTGTTTTGTGTTTTGTGTCGATTAATAAAACATCACGTAGATTATGTTTAACGACAAATACGGTGCACCCCTTGCAAGCATAATTTTTCCTTTGATTGATGCGTCGTCGTATTTACTGGATAAATATAACTGCGTCTACATTTCACGACAATGCATTGTTAAAGTTGTTGATGGATCATGTGTTTTGTACGTTCAGCTAGACGTATAATCTTAATGCTTAATACTGCCATCTGGTATTCAAGATATTAAGGCTACGAACACATAGATGAAAAGAAATCCAACAGTTATTGTGTATCGCCATCTGTCTTCTTAATAGTCTTGATAAATAGTTGTTTATGATTTGCCCGCAAAGAAAAAATCAGAATTTGCCGAAAGCAATATGGCGGTCATTGCCTGTCCTCTCATTACACATGGTAATTGTCCCTTCATACAGCAAACATTCTCTCCACTGTCCATTTATTCCAATGGATTGAATTTTTTTTTATTCCATAGTATCTAAGTGGCTATGATGAATGGGAAACAGATACATGGGTTATAAATAAGTGCCGCCTATCTCTTGTTCACATTTGATGGGGTTGGTTAAATGTGAGCACCTTTTCACTCTTTACACCAACATCCGATGAAGCCTTGTAATGACGCACACATTTCTCATTTCTTAATTCCTTAGAAGCTGTATTAATCGTTGTCCATCAGTTGTGTTAATTCCAATTAGAATCTGTCGGCAGAAGCCCATCGCCATCCTACATTCCCTTACAATGGAATACAATATTCAGTTATTCATCATGAAACAAAATTATATGTATATATATATATATATATATATATATATATATAGATATATATATATATATATATATATATATATATATATATATTAATATATATATATATATATATATATATATATATATATATATATATATATCTATATATATATATATATATATATATATATATATATATATATATATATATATATATATATATATATTCGTGTATTCTTACATGCGAACCAGAAATGATCCACGGTGTGTGCTTGTAATCCAACCTTTGGCATTCAATGATACAATGGAGAAAGTTTGACAGGGTGAGATATTGATAGTCCCATGTTTAAGAGCTAATACTTTCGGGTGGCCGATGGATTATCTGTAATAAAAACGATTCCAAATGATATGATAGCAGTATATGTTGCGACTAAGTAATTACTTGATTGGTGTATTCAGCGTTAGCTTATGCACCTTATTTCGTCACCTCAATTAATTGACTACACCTACTGAAAGAATCATAAAGACAGAACAGCTTGCCTACAGCCAAAATACACTTTCAAATAGGATGATATTATCACATAATCAATGCCAACGTCACCCGTATTTGAAGTAGCAGGTATAGTCGCATTTGTGGACATTATTGCATTATATATGAACTTATCAAAGGGGCATCTTACTAATGGGGATTCATGTATTCAAGTGACTTCCATGAATACGAGAATATTGAGCATATGTCGGAAGTGTTGATAAATATCTTGTTAGAGCAAAAGCAATGAATACTTAATGTCTCCTCGCTCATCGTTACTATTATGTGATTATTTGACTTAAGTCATTGAGGCTATTTTCCGTCATGTTGGTTAATAAGGCTTATGCTATGTCGGTATATAAATGAGAAACTAAAGAAACTTGGCAAAAAATGACTTTTGAAATCACTCGTGACATAGTAATAGCGTTCTTCCTTATGTTTTTCACTTGGTATTGTGTGGCATTTTGTACTGTTTCTATGTATGCAATACTTGTTGGTGATTAACTCGGTCTGCTAATTGCCATCGTGACTTGGCACTAATGATCCTCGGAAGTTGTTGCTATTGTCTGATCATCATGATTGTTTTCAAATATGGCGCTGCTACTCCTAACACAAAGAAGTTTTTCTTAATAGCAACTTTGAAGATATGTGTTCTTTGCCCTTTTTTCGACTTATGGACGGAAAATATCAACGGCCATCAACAATATCCTAGGATCATATATTCATGAGCAAATTGTCTATGGTGCCTCTTATGCATCACACGAGAGCAACATAGGGCACAAGTCTGGAATCATATCTGCATTAGAAGGCGACCCATCACGGCATAAGCAATTACCATAACGATCATTGTGCGGTTAATCCATGTCATGCTAGGCCCATAGAGCATTTCATAAACTCCTTGTGGTTGACACGTTTCTTTTGCCGTTTAAGTGGATTCATCATAAACTAATAATCAACCCGATTAGCATCGCTGCCACCATTTGCGATGACCTGTTTATCTTACAAACCTACACACGTCACCAAGTACATGGCTCACGGAATAATTCGGCAAGCATTGTACGCTCGATTGCATGGCAATTTAGCTCAGTAGATTAAGTTCTGTCCGCTTCACAATCCGCTTAGAACTCAGATTTATGTGTAGTTATATTGTAGGAATAAATCTCTGAGAAAATGAGGTCGTAACTGTGAAAATGTTTTTGCGGCAACATTATTTGATGTGCATTTCATAGCAAACATAGCTCTAATAGCTTTACACATACCAGCAGTTCCCGTTAACTACAATAACCTACCCACAGTGATCAATTGATCTATCTTGGCACGTAACTGTGAATACATATTGAGAATATATGACGCACGGATATCATAGCATCAACGGCCATTGGAAAGATTCGTGTGACAGCTTTGAGGTTAAGTATGCCACATAATTGTGACGTGTGTAACTATTAGTAAATTATCCTCTTAGAATGCAGAAATTAATGGATGCAGAACAATCAATGCGTTGGTGCCGGGACAATAACATGCGTTAGTGTAATAGTTGAAGTAAATAAATAAATACATAAATAAATATATATATATATATATATATATATATATATATATATATATATATATATATATATAGATATATATATATATACATATATATATGTATGTATATATATATATATATATCTGTATATATATAAATATATATATATATATATAGTGTAATAGTTGAAGTAAATAAATAAATACATAAATATATCTAGAGATAAAATCTGTATCTATGTAGACTCTATATCTCTATAGAGAGATATCTAAAATATCTAGATATTTCTCTAGACCTCTCTCTCTCTCCCTCTGTCCCTCTGTCTCTATCTCTCTATCTCTCTAGAGATAGGGTATCTGTCTCTCTCTCCTCTATAATCCCTATCTCTGTCTCTCCCTATATATCTCTCTCTCTATATATCTCTCTCCCTACGTATATCTCTCTAAAGATCTATATCTCTCTCTCTATATATCTCTCTCTCTCTCTATCTCTCTCTATATCTCTATATATTTCTCTCTCTATATATCTATCTATATCTCTATATTTATATCTATATATATACATATATATATTTATACGCCTATATGCCCCTTCTGTTGGAGATTTTTGGTTACATGGTTATGCCCCGTAAACGTTTAAATGACCATGCCACCTAAAAAGTACATTTGTACCTCTACCGCCATTAGCGTCGGGATCTCGAGGTTTCTGCCAACTCGTAACAGTCAAGTTTATGACTCATCCAATAACGGGTTGCACGTAATAACACTATCACGCGTGAATTTGTGTATCTTGCCATCATGGCGTGCCTCGTTTGTGTAATGAGTCAGGATGATCAGTATGCAGGCTTTGAGTGTGTACATATCCGAATGTCAGATAATATTGTGAGTGTTTGGTGAGCGACAGGGCAGAGTAGTATGTATAATAGGGGCATAAGCAGAGGGCTCTCACCTTTTGGGCAAATTAAGGAACCTGAGATGCTGGAACACTTGCTCCTGGATCCTATGGCCCTTTTCAGCACTGGGCGAAGCCTATCCGCACGGACCTATGTTAATGGTACTGAGATAAGCCCAATATATATTTATGCAACCTGGTGCATTGGATTGCGACGTAGCACCATGTGTGAATATATCACCCAAAGACAAAGCTGTTCTAATCCGACCATGGATAACGTTACTGACCACTGGCTAGCTGATATGCTTCAATTGGAGCCTGTCCAATGTGTGGTACAATACATCTCGCATTGATCCAGCAGCTAAAAAACGCTTCTGCGAAGCCCTTCTTCAAAGCAAAAACCCACCGTCCCCTCCAACTACAGCGCAGAGCACACCAGATTGCTTCTCCTGGGTCTTCCGGGGACAGATCCGGCAATGTGAGACAGGGTTGTTAACATGGTCAACGCCTGTACACCAATTTCCAAAATCAAAAAAGCTAATGCCCCTGTCTCACATTGCCGGAGTAGTCCCTGGAAAAATCCGAAGCATTCGGGCGGCACCATCCGTGTTACATTCCTGTAGTGAACACGGACCTAATTGCGTAATAGACAAACACGGAGGCAATACGGTGTTGACACGGATGCCTTGGTGGCAACGCGGTACATCCCGCAAAAGTCCAGGGAAGACTCAGGCAACAATACGGAGGACACAACAATAACACGGAGGACCCGGCAGAAACATGGAGGATCCGGGAATAAACATGGAAGAGCCCGGAAGACACTGGAAACAACACAAGTATCACGGAGGACAGCAATACGGAATTATCACTGAACAGGCTGGCAGCAACAAGGAACGACTACGGTTCTACCTGGATTGGGGTCAAAAAAGTTAAAAGGCTGTTCCAACCATCCCATTCGACACTAGAAAACGTAAAACATAAATCTTGCACTACCCCTACCCACCCTTCAGCGCTCAGTTTCTGCTGGTATATCTGGCAATAAACCAGAAGCATTCCAGATACTAGCTACTAGAGATAAGCGAGACCTACTTCTACACAAGTGCGTCTACTCTTCGGAAAACATGGGCAGCTGGATGCTGCATGCAGAGCCCCAATGAGGCCTTCTGCGGCAGGCTGAGAGACAAGTGAGTCTGCGGATTGGCTTGCGACCAGGGAGAACTCATGGAAAATGCGCGAAAGATAGTCCTTACCGCAAATCGTATTGTAAATAAAGTCTTGCCTCTCTAAAGTTCGCTGTATGGCCCATGCAACCTGCGAGGCCAAAACCTGCTGCAGCACACCCGGACATGTGTGCCGTCTGACATTATGTGTAGGGGTAAATATGCATTTTGACTGCCTTTGCCCATTCAACGGGTAGTTTCGTAAAAGGAATATATTACCCCACATCCTTACACCCATGTAGGAGGCGTTGCGACAGCAGAAACACACACACACACACACACACACACACACACACACACACACACACACACACACACACACACACACACACACACACACACACACACACACACACACACACACACACAAACACACACACACACACACACAAACACACACACACACACACACACACACATAACGTTATTCTATATTAATATATATGTTAATAATTAAAATGATTAAATATAGTATCAAGATCCTTATTTCAGTATCCGCCCATCCCTATGATGTCATTGCAAAAACGCATCAGATTTCGATATACCAAGCATGGAGAATCACTTTGAAAAGGACCCTCGGATGAACGTAGAGCGCCTTTCGGTTAAGCTATAAATACCAAAATGATTCTCTATGCACAGGGCATGCTGCTCGACGATAAATAAAGGGCATTTTCAGATAAGTGAGCATATTTCCTTCAAATGGCAATGCGATACACTTGATTCGTTGTCAAAGCCCAAAAATGGCATAAATAAGTGCTATTTTATTTATTGCGATGAGATGATTAAAATCTTCTACAATGACTGAAATCAATCGAATTTCCTTTGAAACCTGGATTTCGGATAGGGTGCTAGCTAGTAATAAAACGCTGAGCGGATGAGAGAGCGGATGTGTGCGGGGTTGGGGATTAGGTTTTGGAAGGTTGAGAAGCGATTAGGGTACTGCAGGATAACTAACTCCAGAGTCACACCCATCGATCAGAGAACGCAAATAGTACGATTCACACACACAAGATCAGAGCGACGAGGGGGCGCGGGTTCTTTGACGGATACGATGAATACGATTTAGCGCAAAGGCACAAAGGAGCCGACTTTTTCATATCAATTGCTAGACGGGCTTGATTCAATTTCTGTTTATTTGTGTTATTTGTGTTTGTTTGTTTGTTTGCTATCATTTATCCCCATGTGATTGCTATATATATCAGATCGTGATGCCAATGATGACTCATGTCAATGTACTCTTCTACTATCGTCCGGATTATACTTTCTAAGCATTGAACTAATCACCTACGACAGTCACATGCCTGGAAAGTTTCCCTTGTAACCTATTCACACAAAAACCTTGGAGATCCATTAAACACACAGACCATCTTTTCTTCTTAATAGCTTATTCCCAGAATACTGCTTCTCCGACTGAAGAAACTGGAAAGGCATATTGTATTCCGAGGCTATCACTGCTCTTTATAACGCTGCGTAAATTAAGTTTCAAGCTTTATTTTCAATCAAGTACAGTCTCATAACTGCGAATAACAGACCCGGAACCCGTGTTTGGTTGAATTTACATCAACATATCTACTCAGCGAATAGGCCATGGTATGAAAGAGCGATAGCTGTAAAGATAATGCCTGAAATAAAATACGGTTGAAGCACGGGCATCCTCGTGATATCACGATGGCGGCAGGTGAACTAATTACTGTTATAAGGACGAGATAAGGATTACTGAATATGGGTTATTGCTTAGATATTTCCGTGTCAAAACTCGTCTACTTGGTGAACAACCACGATATTGCTCCAAGTCGACGCCGTTTGTGCTTGATGGACAGAGCCATAGATGGAATGAACTTACTATGGAAGTAAAGAAAGTGATATATAGCCATAGCGATACATGGTTGGACGCTTCCATGCTGCTCTGAAATTGTTATTGTTACGCGAGGAAAAACCGATCCTTAATCTAAACAATAATATCGTCTGTTTAGTCGCGTTTATGCAAATACACATTCTCCGGGGAGCATTTGGTGATGCAATGTTGCGTTACAGAATGGTTACCGGTTTAAATGTCACGGACGTTTCATGACAGAGTAGTCGTGGTAGATTGCAATCGTACCCTATTCGTGAGTAGTTGCTCAATATTCTTCGATAAAACAGTCCGCTTCAGACTATCCTAGGTTCTAAAGAAATACTCCATTTCAGAAGTTACAATTTAAGGCATTTGATCTAATCATACTAATATCAAATCTACTTGACTTTATTGAGGATGCCTCTCAGTATACACACATGAATGTGACCTAAAGTAATTACCGACCTGTTCTTCTATGATGTATGATTTATACGCTGATGTGTCAATAGCACGAAGAATCATAACAACAGTGATATGGACAACTTTTCCATACCGTCTGGCATTGTCCAAAATGTTGACATAGTAATTGCAGTATTCTGGCTGAATTATGAGGTATTATTTATTCATTCGTCGGGCCCTGAACAGTATGGGCCTGTCTAACGTTGGCAAACACCACTGTAAAAGTTAAGCCTCATCACATATGTATGGCTGATTACATTAAACCAAATTATGCAACAAAGAGAGTTAATTCTGGATGTAGCTTATTGCAATTAAACTGAGCCACTGGACTCAAATAATACGGAATCCGTCTCCCAACCTAGAGGAAATCATTATTGATTCATCAAAATCTTAAGGGTGGTACAATCATTAGTCAATACCACTATGGAAATCGGCTTCAAGCAAACAGTGACGTAATATATGGTGTGGCTGCTGCGTTTATGCCTGGAGGCTTCCAAAAGTGTATGACCAGATAATTGACTTCTTTGTCTGGACGAATGAATAGAGATAACAAAACTCACATCTCTAGTAATATCACCTTCTGACACTTATGAAGTATAGTCCCTTAGATAATCACCTGCTGTTAACTCACCATGACACTTATGAAGTATTGTACTTTAGATAATCATTATGGTAGGAAAATGCAGAAATAAATCTAATTAAATGTTTGGTGGAATTAGTTACACCAATATAAATTGTGTAACCTTCTTTATTTCTCAGCAATAACAATGGCATTGTCGACAGCTCTTCGCGAACATATATGTAATTTTTGCAATTCACGCACTTGTTATATGTACATGTAAGATATCATATGTTCTCATTGCGGATGCTGCTTTCTAATTTCTCATTGAAACCTGTTGATGAAAAGCAGGGGCTTTACTCTTACGTAAAAGTCAATCAACAGGTTACAAATGGATGCCCTATAAACATTGCGCTAAGGTATATACGTTGAAAGATGGTGTTTAGTCAATCAAAGATGCCCAGGAAATGTCTGGTGTGTTTATATTGGTCTAGAAACAGCACATTGTTCACGGTTTAAACCCAGAGTCCAGAATAATCATCACAACGACAATAAAAACAGTCACTAAGCCGTTAATCCGTTTACGATGTGTTTACTTCTCGTCGATAGGACATTTACGATGGGTTCAACAGCCTTGTTGAAACACCAACTGCAATGTAACCACAATGGGAATAGGCACTTATGGTACACTATAGCAAGACTGGTACTAATCAGCGGTCTATAACTATTGTTTATTGAGCAGGAAACTGGAAACTGGCTTGGAGGTATACCGCAGCCTTGAATATCCGCTCAATATGGAACGATTGAACAAAAGAATCCTGCTGAACGCACCCATTAAATAATATAGTAAGTTGGCGTTTGGAAATATAACGTCATGGGGCGTATTTCTAATGTTTATGAGGAGCACCTGGTTTTTTGTATTGCATTGCAGAGTTATTTTGTTAATAGAAGACATGTCGCGCAAGTTTCGCATTTGGCATCTAATTCAGGTGATGGGATCCACTGTGCCACCATTTTAACTTGGAATGGCACAAAGTCGTGCTATACCATACCGTTGGCAAGCATTTCCTTTATTTTATAATTAATTTCGAATTGTATTGGTCTTTTTTTCAGTTTCTTCGTGCACGATGGGCTCAATGAGTATATATCTAGTAGTATCCACATTCGGTTTCTTTCCATTCATTGGCTTAAGTATAAGTTTCAGTATTGTACCGACTTAATCCCTAACAGTGACCTTCGTGGACGAATGACACGCATTTCCTGCGTGTAGTTAAATTGACCAAGTCGTGTGAGTAGCTGTATGTAATTACTACCCCCTTACTGTTCCTATGCTTTAGTGAACCTGCCCATCATTTGTCGTGACCACCATCACTCTTGTTTCCTCCGGACTAATTAGAAGCGAATGCAGTTAATCACATGGTAGCCCTCGGATGGGGTTCTATGATGAAGGTAGTAATTTTGAAATATATATGAAGACTTACATTTTGCTTAATAAATTGCCAATGACGCACTATAAAACGATTCGTCTACCATGTAATTGCTAAACGCCTGTCACATGTAACATTCAGGAACCACGTGAGAAGCCTCCAGACGAAGCCTTGAAGAATAACGGCACAAAGAAGCTGCAGATCAACAGCAAGAAAGCAGCAATGTGAACTTCACCATCTATTACACGATCTTAACTAATGATCAGGTTCCGTCATGCAATAGAGTATCTCGTGGACTGGACCACTGATGCTGATTCATGTTTATCAGCTTCTGTTGGAGTCAGATATAAGCCCACTCTGTTAACATCAATGATCATCTCGTGCCAAATGATGTTCGTAATAGCTGTTGTTTGCGATTTAATAGGGAGGGTTGATGTATAAATGGGCCTGATTCGTGTCCAACAATGAATCCGTGGTTAACAGCGGCATAACGTTAGCGATCTAATATTTCTCCTTATTACTCTGCGACGAAGGTGTAATTCTCCACCCGTCACTGGGGTCAGTGATTCGCTGTTGTGTTTTCAACAAATTCACTATACATTAACACAATTGTCTAGTTTATATCGTCGGTATTGCCACAGAAACAGTGGTATTTTACCACAAGGGAGACGCCAGTGTTATAGTGGCGGATTTCAACCCCTTCTACAAATAGTATGATAGCGTATAGACTCAATCTATATCGACAATACTATGCCATGGTTGATAAATTGGCAACATTTGAACCATTGTGTTTGAATAACTATACGACATGATCTTAGAACATTCAGTAATTACAAGCAAGGGCAGATTAATAGAACTGTATTTACCTGCATTGTCTTCACAAAAGTGAACTATGACAGCAGTTCCATTCGTAGCACCCATCTAACCCCCGGACAGTCAAGACATAGACAGCATCGCCATAGAAGATCCACCCTTGTTGTACAGGCATCCATTTCAAGGCATGGTGCGGTGTTAGTCGTCATATGATGATGATGATGAAAATGATGATGGTGATGATGACGACGACGATGATGATGATGATGATGTTGCTGTGGATGATGATGTTGATGATGATAATGATGATGATGTTTATCATGATGTTGATGATGATAATGATGATCATGATGATGCTGTTGATCTTGTTCCACTGGAAATATATTCATGACGTGGTAACCCACTGAATTTAAAAATACCAAAGAGCAAAGTATGATTTCAACACCCCCTCTTCACGCTGTGTAGCATTGTTCATCATTGCCTTCATTATACTATACACATTACAATCACAGTTTTATTACAGAACCTCCCGAGTGCAGATAGGTTGTTTCACAATTAATGCGTTATTCGCGGGAATAGTACAATGATTTTATGATCCTTATTCACGTATTGCTGGTGTTACCATAAAAATGGATGGTACAGTTTGACGTGAGAGTTTCATCTACAAATTATGTGATGGTACATGAGAAACCTGGTCGATCTGTCAACACACTAAATGGTAATAAGTTCATTTAACGGTACGTTGTTAACGAGACACACGATTTACATGAATACACTTGCGCATATTATATTCAGTACGATGAAAATATGCATTTTAAAAGCCTTTGCCCATTCAACAGGTACTTTCACAAAATAAATTTATTACCCCACATCCATACTCCCATGTAGGAGGCGTTACGACAGCAGACACACACACACACACACACACACACACACACACACACACACACACACACACACACACACACACACACACACACACACACACACACACACACACACACACAAACACACACACACACACACACACACACACATAACGTTATTCTATATTAATATATATGTTAATAATTAAAATGATTAAATATAGTATCAAGATCCTTATTTCAGTATCCGCCCATCCCTATGATGTCATTGCAAAAACGCATCAGATTTCGATATACCATCCATGGATAATCAATTTGAAAAGGACCCTCGGATGAACGTAGAGCGCCTTTCGGTTAAGCTATAAATACCAAAATGATTCTCTATGCACAGGGCATGCTGCTCGACGATAAATAAAGGGCATTTTCAGATAAGTGAGCATATTTCCTTCAAATGGCAATGCGATACACTTGATTCGTTGTCAAAGCCCAAAAATGGCATAAATAAGTGCTATTTTATTTATTGCGTTGAGATGATTAAAATCTTCTACAATGACTGAAATCAATCGAATTTCCTTTGAAACCTGGATTTCGGATAGGGTGCTAGCTAGTAATAAAACGCTGAGCGGATGAGAGAGCGGATGTGTGTGGGGTTGGGGGTAAGGTGGAGGAAGGTTGAGAAGGGATTAGGTTACTGCAGGATAACCAACTCCAGAGTCACACCCATCGCCAGTCGATCAGAGAACGCAAATAGTACGATTCACACACACAAGATCAGAGCGAGGAGGGGGCGCGGGTTTTTTGGCGGATACGATGAATACGATTTAGCGCAAAGGCACAAAGGAGCCGACTTTTTCATATCAATTGCTAGACGGGCTTGATTCAAATTCTGTTTATTTGCGTTATTTGTGTTTGTTTGTTTGCTAATTACTGTTATAAGGACGAGATACGGATTACTGAATATGGGTTATTGCTTAAATATTTCCGTGTCAAATCTCGCCTACTTGGTGAGCACCCACGATATTGCTCCAAGTAAACGCCGTTTGTGCTTGATGGACAGAGCCACAGATGGAATGAACTTACTGTGGGAGTAAAGAAAGTGATATATAGCCATAGCGATACATGGTTGGACGCTTCCTTGCTGCTCTGAAATTGTTATTGTTACATGAGGAAAAACCGATCCTTAATCTAAGCAATAACATCGTCTGTTTAGTCGCGTTTATACAAATATACATTCTCCGGGGAGTGTTTGGTGATGAAATGTTGTGTCACAGAATGGTTACCGGTTTAAATGTCACGGACGGCACATGACAGAGTAGTCTTGGTAGATTGCTGTCGTACCCTATTCGTGAGCAGTTGCTCAATATACTTCGATAAAACAGTCCGCTTCAGATTATCCTAGGTTCCAAAGAAATACTCCATTTCAGAATTTACAATTTAAGGCATTTGATATCAAAACTACTTGACTTTATTGAGGATGCCTCTGAGTATACACACATGAATGTGACCCAAAGTAAATACCGACCTGTTCTTCTATGATGTATGATTTACACGCTGATGTGTCAATAGCACGAAGAATCATAACAACAGTTTTCCATACCGTCTGGCATTGTCCAAAATGTTGACATAGTAATGGCAGTATTTTGGCTGAATCTTGAGGCATTATTTATTCATTCGTCGGGCCTGGAACAGTATACTATAACATTAGCATGGGCCTGTCTAACGTTGGCAAACATCGCTGTCAACGTTTAACCTCATCACAGTTGTATGGCTGATTACATTAAATCAAATTATGCAACAAAGAGAGCACGAGCTATTGAGTTTTATAAGTTAATCCAGGATGTAGCTTATTGCAATTAATCTGAGAAATAACACTAACAACTCGATAGAGAAACTATATAATTATGACCGTCTTTTTTTGTATGCTGTTAATGCCATATTTAACTCGTAATGTAATCAGCGTCAGCAACCATACACCATTTGGGTAGCAAATTCTGATTTCGTTAGTACCGTCGTCATGATAATTTTATAAGTACCAAGCGTGCTTTAAATAAATTCAATGTAGCTGATAAATGGCAATTCCCCAGGATGATGTTCAGTATCTGTCCAAACTTGTACTGACTGCTCAAAAGTATAAATAACACAGTTTTTTATGTCCAGAACATAATATACACAGTAAGCTCAATAGCCAAGCTATCAAAGTCACGGATTATATTGGACAGCCAACTAAGCTGTTGCGTCGGGACTTCGCCAGAAATTCATTTCTACAATAATTTTGTTTAAATACATTTGGACTCAGATACGGAATCCGTTTCCCAAGCTAGAGGAAATCATACGAATGTTATCATCGGAGAAGGAAAAAGCCATGATACATCACCACAGGCCATTGCAGTACATCTACAGCTTCCAGAATTGTTTCTCTTCAACCAACTTTTAGATCTCATTTAACAGTTGTCAACACAGAGGAAACATAAGCACTGGCGGAAAGCGGTTTGCGGTAGGCTTATTTTTCTTTTGACTGTGATGCTTGAGCAGCCAATATGCAATGGTTTCATTTAATTCAGGTTCAATTTAAGGTTGTTGGCTATTCTTCGAAGCTAGTGTCGTTACCATTATAAGTATTATGTTTCCCATCGTAAAGTGTATATGTGTTATACTAATCATTCATTGTGTCATGTTTATAACCGCTTTAACGTCACGAATTTGTAAAAATTAGAATGTAATGTTGTCATATATTGCTCACAATTAGCACCATTAATGGGTCAGTGCCATAAACACTATATCCACCTCCTCATTAGTACGCACATATAGGAGTATGTTGACAAGATTTAACAAAGAGTGTGTATATTTAATTACTACTATATTCGACCACGAAGGCATGTGAAAGTTAGTGTGGCGGGAGAATAGATCGGATATCAGATATTGAAGCTGTTGGTGTCTATTTATAGATGATAAGATACCCTTTATGATGTTCCATGTGTGAGGGAGTCATATAATGACTGTACCAAATGCTACTTCGACATTTACGTTCACATTCGCAAAACGTTATTACCTTGCGATTGCATCTAGAACATAAAGCATTCAACATATTCGCTGTCTCTATGATGTTTAAGGAACTTGATGAATGTATGTAGCTTAAACCAAACGCTGCTTTTATTTAACTGAATGATATAAAGAAAAACATAGATAGATTTATAGGTACATATTAAGGTAAATTTACATATATTTATATACATATATATATATATATATATATATATATATATATATATATATAAATAATTATATATATATATAGGTTGAATTCATGGGTATATATAAAGAAGGTATATATCATTATTGTCGTGGTGAGATAAACGCATCGATCGTTGCAATATCCGTATCAAAAATGGCATTTTCACGTAGGAGCAGATAAACCATTGTGTTATTGTTGCAGAAGATAAAATAAGCATTACGAAAATTAGATTCCAATTTGCTCTCCCCGCTGAACTGATGGCCCCAGTCCGCATCCTTACCACACTGAGTGTATGATTTCAAATCAGATTGGGTCATATGCAACCTTTGGTATTCACATCATCATCCTAAATGTACTAGGCAAATTCTTTCAATAATGATATATTTATCTATAAAGTGCTATACCTATTCATAATAAATATATATATATATATATATATATATATATATATAATTGCTGCATATATATATATATATATATATATATATATATATATATATATATATATATATATATATATATATATATATATCTATATATATATATATATATATATATATATATATATATATATATATATATATATATATATATATATATATATATATATATATATATATATGCAGCAATTTAGTGGCGATGTGCATGATTGGCCCGGTGAGCATTTACAGTTAAACGGTTGCATGTGGGTGTTGCCCGTTGCGGTTGACGTTTATCATTCTGTGTAAGAATTTTTCTCCAAGTATCTATGGTATTTGTTCATGTCAGTGAATGCTGCACGCCATATATAGGACCTAATGTGCTAGTGATGGCAACACAATATGAAACGTTACATTACCATACCGTCTATTAACATTCACCATTGTCTTCATGCTGTTATGTCGTTTATTTCCAATAGTAGCTGGCTGTTGCTCTAAGGTATAAATTATTCACCTATGCTACTCTGATTAACAAATGTTAGCATTGCAAAGGCAGTACTACGATTAGGTCACTGTGATTGTTGTTATAGTACTTTCAATTCTATTATATACAGCCAGGGGTCAAAGTATGCGAACAGCGAGTAAGCGAGAGTATAATTACTTGATTACGCGATTTTAAAAACCTTCAGCACGCACCTGCCTTTATGTTGTTTGCACATCTGTAATGAGGTTGATCAATGCTGCAGATATTAAACTTGTCAATTTCCTATGGGAAACATCACATTTATAATGGTAACGGAACACGCCTCATGGAGAATCATACTATTCGCGATATTAGTGTATTGACTTGCGCACTGACAATTTGTTTGATGACAGGAGCTTATTGACAACATATCATACGATACCGCAATGTCCATGGATGTCCACATCTGTTTTCAAGCTGTTGTTTGGTGTTGCAGTATGTTTTTGTTCTTGAAAGTGAATAAATTGTATAAGTGGATGATCCCTTGAGTGAAAATATAATTAATCACATTCGGCCATTTTATTACCAAAATGAATCCAGAGCATGTCATTTGAGCTTCTGCATTAGCGATATGATCACACAGTATTTGCATGATTTCTTGGAATGTCAGTAGCTAAAACCAAAATGTAGTGTTATTGTTGTACGATGAACAAGACAAAATCCCAATTGGGTGGTTTGTCCCGCTTTATCCTCGTCGCTTTAGTGCTTTGATGTTGTGGGCTCCACAGAAGCATTGTATGTTCTCCAAAAGCCATATTAAATTGTATCAAAATGGTTCACAGGTAACTTGAATAACCAACAGGGCAGACCATCAGTAGTTCTTATTCTAGACAGAATTGAAGACTGCTGTCTGCTTGATTAATAACAAGCGGAAGCTTAGGCAAACTTGCGCTACAGAAAACCATTTCAATGTAGTACATCTGTTCATATAATCGACCGTAAGTCAACATTTCCTATCACTGTTAGACAAAATGTAAACGGATACAAGAAGAATTCCAGGAATCATAACCCTCAGATCTTTGTTATTACTATTTACCAAGACGCATAACAGCCCTCTAGCGCTCCTGATAATTATAATATATATTGAACAATTATATTCGATACTAATGCGTTTGAATGTGCGTATTGCCCTGTGCTGTTGGCGTCAGTCAGCGGCAAAACTCCTCTCCATGGGTCTATGGTATTTGTTTATGTCAGTTAATTATGCACGCGATGTATGCCACCTAATGTGCAAACAATGACAACACAAATATTAGGCGGTACACTGCCATACCGTCAATCACCATTCACTATTGACAATGCGTTTGGACTGTCCTTTTGTAGCAGGCTGTTGCCACCAGGTATTAATTATTCACCTGTATGACTCACATTTATCCACGACAACCAGTTATATGTTAAGCGCCACCACGCTTTGGGTCTATGAATGTTTTCGTAGAATTTTTTTTTTTGGTATGATCAGGGGTCATAGTTTGTGAACAGCGAGCAAGTGAGAGTACCATAACTTAAAAAAACCCAGCACGTGCCCCACCTTAATGTCGTGAAATAGAAATAAATATCCTCTACACCTAATATATCAGGTATATCACCTTTGAGCTGACATCCTGGAGTACGAAGTCATTATCTTACGATGGCACTTGGAACAGTCAGCGCATAACAAATTCAGATCATCAACAAAATACTGCAATAACCGTCACGACCATTTGACAGAAATCCGATAATATCAAAAGGTAATGTTTGTATAAATATATTTTTAAACGAAGTTCACCCTCCCAAACCAGCAGCTTCATTTCCAAGTAATTATGCCATTTGAACCCCGATGATTAACTCTCATATTGCGACAATAAATCCCTAATAATCTTAACCAAAAACCCGACAAACTGGATCACGGAAATAGAAATAGGTTCTCAATCTGTATATTATGCGAGCACATTACCCAGTGAAACACAGTGAAGAGCGAGATAATCAATCCATACGTGTACTAGGTGACCTCTTCCGGGAACACATGAATGGTTTAATCTAATACAGTAGCTAGAACAGTGTCTTTAGTGAATATACCTGAATACTGGCACTAGTCGGGATCCGGAACAATATTGGACTATAACGTTTCGAATCTATGTCAAATATGATATCTTTTGACTCATTACATCAACATTTGGTGATGGTAAGGGGCGTTTCGGGTAAAATTAAAAAGCTTCACATTATTATAATGGGCCGTGGGTTGCCCTGCAATAGTGAGAGGTGGGATGGAGTTTATCTGAGCCTATCAGTTCTACTCTATTCAATCCAAAACTATTAGCCACGGCATTGTCCCTCAAAGAGAGAACCTATCTGCCTATGGCATACAGCAACAAGGAAGTTATTGTTATTGCACTTTGTCCAAACTTGTCCGAACTTGTACACATAGTGTGATATGATGGTATCTAATGAAATTGACGGATACTGTGATACGCTATCAGTTCATATCCTCCTACAACATATATACCTTATATGCATATATATATTTATATATATGAATATATATATTTATATATATAGATATACATATATATATAAATATATATATATATAGGCAGATATATATATATATATGTATATATATATATATATATGTATATATATATGTATATATATGTATATATATTATATATAAATATATAAGTATATTTATATATATATATATTTATATATATATAAAACAATACATATATACATATATTTATATATATACATATATTTATATATATATATAAATACATATATATATTTATGCATATATATATAAATATATGTGTATTTATAAATGTTTGTAAATAAATATATATATGAAGATGTGTTAGACCATGTTACTAACTTAGGATGCAACATTGTGTTAAATTACGTAGCTTGCATTTTCTTTGTGCCGTAGAGCGACCCATTGTCTCAAGTTCATTTAGACGGCAAACGTTGTGTAGAAAATGGCAAATGTAATGTGGATCTGTTATACCACATGTACAGACATGCATACGGGTTATAAATTCCTTTAATTTGCATTGACGTCATGTTATGTGTGCTTTGTGTGACTGGTAGATATGATGATGGATACAGGATGTTGTGTTGTGAGCTATGTAGCTGCGTGTGGACGTAGGTGTTCATCAAGAGGTATAGTATAAATGAAGGCTATATTTGACGAGGATGTCTAGAGTATAGAATCTTCCTGACCTCATATTCAGGCAATTCAATTATTTATAATAACGTGTAGTGGTTCAAATATTGGCTTTGTTTCATAGCCCCCTCTTTGAACGCCTGTACACATAAAATATATCTAATGTCCTATATTTTATGCTGGACATACTAACGGTAGCAGTTGCGACGATATATCCGTGTCTAATGGGTGCTTTTAGCGTAGGTAGGTGGAATCTATTAAGCAAATGTTCTGTGTGGAGTAGTCAAAGATCACGTAGATTATATTTAATGACAAATACAGCATACCCCTTGTAAGCATAATTTTTCCTTTGATCGATGCGGCGTCGTATTTACTGGATAAATATAACTGCGTCTACATTGCGTGACGATGCATTGGGAAACAGGTACGTGAGTTATGTATAAGTGCCGACAATCTCTTGTTGACGGAGTAGGCTAAATGTGAGCACCTTTTTACTCATAATGTTCACATTCGATGAAGCCTTGTAATGATGCCCACATTTCTCATTTTTGAATTCCCTTGTAGCTGTATAAAACGTCGTCCAGCATTCGTGTAATTCCAATTATAACATTTCTTTTCAATGGAATAATGTATATATTTATTGATCACTAAAAAGAAATTGATATATATTCGTGTATTCGTATCTGGGAACCAGACATAATCTGCTTGTCATCCAACCTTTGGCATTCAATGATACAGGGAGATACATATATAATCCCTTACTTAGGAGGTGACGCATGCGGGTGGCTGATTGATATTCGATAACTCAAATAGATTCTAAATGATAAGATTGAGGTATATTTTGCGGCTAAGTAAATACTTGATTGGGGTATTCAACGTTAGCTAGTAAACCTTATATCGTCACCTCAGGAATAATCATTAATTGACTACACCTACTGACAGAATCAACAAGACAGAACAGAGCTTGTTATTATCACATAATCAATGCCAACGTCACCCGTATTGGAAGAAGCAGGTATGGTCGATTTTGTGGGCATTATTACATTATATTCGACAAGGTTATGAGCTTAACGAGCGGGCATCCTTCTAATTGGGATTCTTGTATTCGAGTGAATACATGACTTGCATGAATATTGAGCATATGTTGGAAGTGCTGATAAATATTTTGGAATGTGAGATGAGAGTTGAGGCAAATCTCGTTCGCGCAATATCAATGAATACTTCATATCTCCTAGCTAAGAGTTACCATCAACAAGCCCAAAAACTCGTGCGATTACCTGACCTAAGTCACTGAGGCTATTTTCAATCGCGTTGGTTTATAAGGCTTTTGCTATGTTGGCATATCAATGAGAAGCCAAAGAACCTTTGCAAATATGACTTTTGACGTCACTCGTGTCACTCGTGACATAGATATAGCGTTCTTTGTTATACTTTATACCTGTATTGTGTGACATTTTGAGCTGCTTCTATATATGCAATACATGTTGGTGATTAACTCGGTTTGCTAATTCACAATTGCCATCGTGACTAGGCACCAATGATCATAGGATTATGTCTGATCATGATGATTGTTCTAAAATTCGGCGCTGCTACTCCTAACACAAAGAAGGTTTTCTTCATAGCTCCTTTGCCTTCTTCGACTGATGAAGGGAACATGATATCAACGGCAATCAACAATATGCTAGGATCATATATTCAAGGGAAAATTGTCTATGGTGCCTCTTATGTATCTGCATTAGAAGGCGACCATCAATGCATAAGCAATTACCATAATGACCATTGTGCGGTTAAACCATGCCATGATGGCTGGCACAGCCCATAGAGCATTTCACACACTGTGGTTGACACGTTTCTGCTGTCGCTTAAGTGGACTCCCCATAATCTAATAATAAATCAACCCAATTAGCATCGCTATATATATATATATATATATATATATATATATATATATATATATATATATATATATATATATATATATATATATATATATATATATATATATATATATATATATATATATATATATATATATATATATATATATATATAAGGCTTTTGCTATGTCGGCATATCAATGAGAAGCCAAAGATCCTTTGCAAATATGACTTTTGACGTCACTCGTTTCACTCGTGACATAGATATAGCGTTCTTCGTTATACTTTGTACTTGTATATATATATATATATATATATATATATATATATATATATATATATATATATATATATATATATATATATATATATATATATATATATATATATCTATATATATATATATATATATATATATATATATATGTCCGCCTACTCATGTCCGCCTACTCGTAACAGCCAAGTGCATGACTCATCCAATAACTAGGTTACATGGAATATCACTGTCACGCGTGAATTTATGTATCTTGCCGTCGTGGCGTGCCAGGTTTGTGTAATGTGTCAGGGTGATCAGTATGCAGGCCTTGAGTGTGTAAATATCCGAATGTCAGATAATATTGTGTGTTTGGTGAACGACAGGGCAGAGTAGTATGTATAATAGGGGCACGAGCAGAGTTAGCTTTTGAGATCCCACCCACTCAGTGGGCTCTCACCTTATGGCAAATCAAAGAACTAGGGATGCTAGACCACTTGCTCCTGGAGCCCATGACCCTTCTTAGCACTAGTCAAAGCCGCTCCACACGGACCTATGTTAATGGTACTAAGAGAAGCCGATCATATATCTACGCAACCTGTCGCAATGGATTGCGACGTAGCAGCATGTGTGAATAACTCTCACAACGACAGCTAACTATGTTCTTATCCGACCATCGATACCTTGGATAACGTTACTGAATCACAATAAGAGGTTTTGCAACTATTCAAGTTGAACAATAATGATGAATTCGCATTTAGGTGGACCTCTTAGACAATAGGAAACATCCTAAGTTCACGGCAGGGTAAGGATGTCTCATAAGAACATCCATTTAAGCCCTTAAGGTGGTAGTGCCAGCTTGCTCTTTAGGTACAGCTTCAGAAAACTAAACCACAATAGGCAGGAGGCTGTACTACAGGTTCATGAAATTGATGAAATGCAATCCAAAGTTTCTCAGGGTGTGTGGTTGATCGCGTTAACACCACTTGGCTTGATACCACTAGCTCATGCATTCCTAGAATAACAAACAAGCAGTCCGAGTAAGGGTTATGATTGCCTCCGAAGGGCCCTACCCTCTGCTACATACACCAGCAGTAATAGTCACACAAAGGCCACCAACTATCCAACAAATGACAACCACGACTTACACTCCGGAAGACCCAGGCACTTGCTTTCTTCGGCATAATACTGTCAGATGATGCTGGGGTGCTGGTGATTGTGATGCTGATGGTGTTTGTAGTTCTCGTGCTGGAGTTGGTAGTTCTCGTGTTGGAGTTTGTAGTTTTCGTGCTAGAGTTGGAAGTTCTAATGCTGGAGTTGGACTAGGAGTACGTGATCTCTCCTCTTCCTCGTCATAAGAATCTGCCAAGGCCAATGATGCCTGCTACTCCTCATCAATACTAATGAGCGTCTTCTTGGCCTTCTTCCCCTTGATGATTGGTGGTACTTTTGTTTTTCTGTGTAGCCAAGTGAAGAATTCTTCAGACGAATGATCTAAATCAAGGGCTTGGCGCTTTTATACTCCCAGTGGTGTAACCAGTTTTATCCGTACTGACTCGGTGTATGTTCCGGCATCTCTGTGTTGGCTCTGTGTTGACTCCCTGGTGTCTCCGGTTACTTATGTGTTCGTTCCACTTACAACTTGCGCCGTGTTTTTGCCCAGATGCCCCGGAGGCATCACGGTGGCTACACGGGGACGCCGGAGGCTACACTGATAATCCAGGTCTTAACGCAAAAGCAACACAGAGGCACTCATCCGTGTTGCTGCCAGGACAAATTTCCATAAAATTGTGCAGGTTTGATTTTTTCGTCGCCACGTAGTCGCCAAAAGAGCCCAGCCAGCCGGACACATGCCAGAGTCTACACACTACAGCTCAGAGCACACCGGATCACAAAGCACACCGGAGTCGACACGGATGTTTATGGTGACAATACGGAGTTGACATGGATGCCCCGGTGGCAACGCAGTACATCCCGCAAAAGGCCTTGGGAAGACTCAGACAACAATTAGGAGGACCCGGCAATAACACGGATGATCAAGGAATAAACATGGAAGAGCCCAGATGACACTGGAAACAACACGAGTGTCACGAAGGACACCGGCAGCAATGCGGCATTAACGGGCCGACAGTAACAAAGAACAACTAAGGTTCTAGAAAAGGGTTAAAAGGCTGTTCCAACCACACTAGAGAACGTAAAGCATTGATCCTACACTACCCTTACCTACCTCTTGTGTCCGGCATGCTTTTGGGTCTCCGTGTGCACTCTTTGTTCGTCTTTGCGTCTCATGCGGGCATGTTGAAAAAATTGATCAATTTTACGATGACATGATTAATGCTTGCCTGTCATCGTCTCTCTATAGTATTCCGGCTAACCGACCAAAGAAACGCCGGGCTGGGTGGACCGACGAAGTCCAATCCCTGAAATTTAAATCAATTTTTTGGGGCCGCTTGTGGCGAGAGAATGGATGCCCTACTACCGGGACAAGACAAATTAGTAGCGACAGAATGGCGGCTGCAAACGCGTCCAAAAACTGGGGCGTGGAAGTTTGTAAAAAAATTAAGCGCACGTGTGTCCGATCCTACCCTTGTGGACGATGCTCATGATGAGGTTAAAATATGCGAAACCTTAAAAGACAAATATTCTAGGCTGTATAACTCCGTTTCATCGAACTTGATATCAACAATCTTTATAGATCCATATGTAAAGAAGCCACATTATGCTACAAAACGGGCAACTGCACTTCTGATCATGTCATAACCGTCAAGCAGGTCGAATCCGCAGCGCAGAACTTGAAACCAGACAAAACCGATGGTAATTCTGAAATCAGCTCCGATCTCATTAAGAATGCCTGCCAAGAATGTTTGTTCATATCTCACTGTTGTTAAATACGATGCTTTCGCATGCATATGCTCCACCGGGTATGTTGCATTCCACGCTGATACCTATACCAAAGAAAAGAAAGAAATCATTGATTAATAGTGATAATAACAGGTCCATAGCAAACAGTAGTATTGTTGGAAAATTACTTGATAATATTATTTTAACATCCCAGATTGACGCACTGAAAACAACCGATCTGCAATACGGTTCCAAACACTCCCACTCTACCACTCAATGCACGTTTGTTTTGCAAGAGATTGTTGATCACTTTGTAACTCAGGGTTTGTCTTGTTTTGTAATTTCATTGGATACATCTAAAGGATTTTATCGTTTAAATTATGTGAAATTGTTTGCGCTTCTCAGACAGAAAGGACTCTATCAAACAATATGTAAATTACTTATTAATGTGTACACACGTCAGAACCTGAAAGCCCGAAGGAATGTTTCTAGTTCTGAGCCTTTTATTTGCACGAATGGTGTTAAGCAAGGCGCAGTGCTTTCGCCATTGTGATTTTGTGTATATATCGATGAATTACTAAAGTGCCTTCGTGAAGTTAACGCTGGATGTAACATGGGTCATCATTATATGGGTGCTTTGAATTATGCTGATGATGTTTCATTCATTGCACCTTCAGTCACAGCAGCTGAGAGAATGCATAGAATATGCGAGGGATTTTCGAAGAAATACTGTGTGTAGTTCCATTCTGCAAAAAGCCGGTTGCTTGCATTCAATGCTTACGAGAGTCCAGTATATTTAACACTAAATGATGAATTAATTGCACAAGAGAAACAATCTGTTCACTTGGGAAGTAATATTGGTTATTGTGCGAATTTTATAAATACTGCATCTCTATTTGAAGCATACGGTAGTAGTTGTTTTTGGTCGGCGATGTGGAGTTTAAGACCTAACATGCTGGTCACATTGTGTAGTGTTTGGAGGACTACATGGGACACGTTCAAAGTATTTACAATTCATTTAGGAAAAATTGCCCCTTAGAAATCAACTGATGTTGCACTTTGTCAATTTCTTTCATAAGTGCCTGAACAGCCCCAATGTTTTAGTATCATATGTGAGTAAATGTTGTTTTCACAGCAGAACAATTGTTAGCAATAATGTTCGAACAATAATGCATGCCATGAACATCAATAATTGTTATTCATTACAGCATAGTGAATGCATTAAAGACTCCAACCATAAGATTACACAACCATGTAATTCTGACCATGAGAATATTGCCATTCTCACCGAGGAGCTTATTTTTAATAGAGATGGGGATTCATAACCAGTGTTTACCCGATATGAAGCTGAAGCTCTGTTTAAGAAATTTGTTTATCGCAACTTTTTATTTTCTTTTTCGTTCTCTTGTGTTTTTTTGCTCTTGTAGCAAATAATAGTGTTTCTGTACACCTGCTGTGAAAAATAAAGATTATTATTTTTCCGTCGATAGCAACAATAACATGGCATTGTTAATAAATCGGCAACATTCGAACCAATGCGTTAGAATGACGACCTCATATTATAACGTGCAGTAATAACAAATAGGGACAGATTTATAGAACAGGAATATACCAGCATTGTCTTCACAAAAATGAACTATGGCAGCAGTTCTATTTGTAGCACCCATCTAACCCCCGGATAGTCAGGACATGGACAGCATCGCCATAGAAGATCCACCCTTGTTGTACAGGCATCCAATTCAAGGCATGGTGCGGTGTAAGTCGGCCTATGATGATGATGAAGATGATGATGATGATGATGACGACAACGACGACGACCATAGTGAAGGGGGTATTTGCTACCTCCTAGGTAAGCATATGCCCCATTGTTGAGTAGCAAGTACCCCAAGGTGGGGTATTTGTTACGACGACAATTATGATGATGACGATGTTGTTGCTGCTGCTGATGATCCTGGTGTTGATCATGATGATAATGATAATCATGATGATGTTGATGATATCTTGTTCCACTGGACATATATTTATGACGTGGTAACCCACTGAACTTATAAATACCAAAGAGAAAAGTATGATTTCAACACCCCCTCTTCACGCTGTGTAGCATTGTTCATCAAGGCCTGCATTATGCTATACACAAAAATTACAGAACCTCCCGAGTGCAGATAGGCTGTTTCACAATTAATGCGCTGTTCGCTGGTATAGTACAGTGATCTCATTATCCTTATTCACGTATCCCTGGGGTTACCATCAAAGTGGATGGTACAGTTTGGCGTTGGAGTTTCATCTACAAATTATGTGATGGTGCGTGAAAACCTGGTCGCTCTGTCCACACACTAAATAGCAATAAGTGCATTTATTGGTACGTTGTAAACTAGATATATGATTTACATGAATACACTTGCGCATATTATATTCAGTATGATGTAAAGATGTATTTTAACAGCTTTTGCCTATTCAACGGGTACTTTTACATAAAGAATATATTACCCCGCATCCATACTCACATGTAGGAGGCGTTGAAACAACTCATACACGTTGCGTTATATAAAGACATTGATCCGTATTTCCAGTAACCGCCCATCCGTATGATGTCATCACAAAAACGCCTCAGATATTGATATACCACGCATGGAGAATCACTTTGAAAAGGACCCTCCGATGAACGTTAACCGCCGTTCGGTTGAGCTATAAATACCAAAATGACGCCAATGAATCTTTGTGAGTCTGATTCTCTATGCATAGGGCATGCTGCTCGACGATAATCAAAGGGCATTTTCAGTAAAGTGAGCATATTCCCTTCACATGGCAGTGCGATACACTTGATGCATTGTCAAAGCCAAATAAAGGCTTCAATAAGAGCTATTTATGGATCCATTGTGATCAGATGATTAAAATCATTTCAATGAATTCAGTCTACTACAATGACTGAAAACAATCAACGAATTTCCTTTGAATTAAACATTAATCTAATGCTTGCCCACTGTAGTGTCAGGTATTCATCCTTTTTGTGTTTGTAGGACTACTGAGGCTTCAGCGAAATTGAACGTCTATACAAACCATGATTATATCTTACATATGTATATCTTGGATTGAATTAGTTACAGTTAACATTGGCAGGGATCTTGTTAAATTTCACGAGCTAATTATTGCAATATGCTGTAAACGTGGTGAACTGAGGATGTATCCTTTTAATACCTTGAATGCATAAAATAAGAAATTAGATTGTTGCTATATATAACGCTATATTGATGAGACGGCATTGTGTATTTCTGAGCGGGTGGGAGAGTGGATGTGTGTGGGGGTGGGAGTGAATAGAGGTTGAGAAGGGATTAGGGTACGGCAAGATAACCAACTCCAGAGTCACACCCATCGCCAGTTTAACAGAAAACGCAAATAATACGATTCACGCACACACACGAGATCAGAGGGACGAGGAGGCGCGGGTTTATTGGCGGATACGATGAATACGATATAGCGCAAAGGCGCAACAGAGCCGACTTGTTCATATTAATTGCTGGACGGGCTTGTTCAATTTTTGTTTGTTTGTGTTATTTGATCTTTTTGTTTGCTTTAATGTATCCCCGCGTGGTTATTATATCTATCAGATCGTGATGCCAATGATATCTCATGTACATGTACTCTACTACTATCGTCCGGATTATACTTTCTAAGCATTGAACTAATCACCTACGACAGTCACATGCCTGAAAATTTTCACTTGTAACTTATTCACGCAAAAACCTTGGAGATCCATTAAATACACAAACTATGTACACTTCTTAATCGCTTATTCCCAGAATACTGCTTCTCCGACTGAGGGAACTGGAAAGGCACATTGAATTCCGAGGTTATCATTGCTCTTTATATTGTTTCCTCACACAGCTGTGTGAGCCCATGTTAGACTTTTTTCGTGCATAATGGGAGCTTCAAAACACTCCAACATGCATGCTGATAGGATCAATGCTCCTCTTGCAAGCGGCTCTTAAGAAGGGGAATTTTACAAGAGCCGTTATAAAAGAGCATGGTATAAAAAGCGATAGCTGTAAAGGTAATGCCTGAAATGAAATACGGTTGAAGCAAACATAGAGATGTTTGTTGCTGTTTCATCAACAGATATATCGCCATGGGCATCCTCGTGATATCACGGTAGGTGAACTAATTACTGATATAAGGACGAGATACGGATCACTGAATATGCGTTATTGCTTAAACATTTCTTTGTAAAACTCGCCTACTTGATAGGCCATCACGATATTGCTCCGAAAAGACGCCGTTTGAAGTTGATTGACAGGGCCACAGATGGATAGCGAAAAATGGTTGGACGCTTCTGAAATTGTTCTTGTTACATGAGGGAAAACCGATCCCTTATCTAAGCAATAACATTGTCTGCTAAGTCGTGTTTATTTAAATACACATTCTCCGGGAACCATTTGCTGATGAAATGTTGCGTTAGAGAATGGTTACCGGTTTAAATGTCACATACGTTAAATGACAGAGTAGTCGTGGTAGATTGCTGTTGTACCCTATTCGTGAGTAGTTGCTTGATATTCTTCGATAAAACAGCCCGCTTCAGACTTTCCTAGGTTCCAAGAAAATACACCATTTCAAAAGTTACAATGTAAGCCATTTGATCCAATCATGCTAATATCAAAACTACGTCACTTTATTGAGGATGCCTCTGAGTATACACACTTGAATGTGAACCAAAGTAAACGTCGACCTGTTCATCTATGATGCATGATTTATATGCTTATGTGTCAAAAGCGTGAAGAATCATAACAACAGTGATATCGACAACATTTCCAGACCGCCTGGCATTGTCCTAAATGTTGACATTGTAATTGCAGTATTCTGGCTGAATCATGAGGCATTATTTATTCATTCGTCGGGCATGAAACAGTATGCGATAAAATTGGCATGGGCCTGTCTAACGTCAGCCCATATCGCACCTGATAAATAATATAGTTTCTGAGGAGCAAATATAGTTCTATATTAAGTGGTTTGCATTGTATGTGTTTTCATTGCTCTTAATGTTTGACACTTTCGCCCAGGTGTCTGTGGTTTATGTCCATATGGGTGAATGCTACGCGCTATGCATGACCCTGAAATTGCAAATAATGACTACACAAATATGAGACAATGTACTACGATACCGTCTATCAACATTCTCTCTTGTCATCATGCTCTTATGAACATTGGCGTCGCAAATTGATGATGGAACTATTTTGTTGCGGTTGGCACATCGGCGTTTTGATCCATATTCTAATAGCGGTATCTATTGATTATGTACCACCAGGGGTCAAAGGATGTGTCGATTCAGTAAGCGAGAATATACACGACCTTCAGCATGCACCTCACCTATAAACAGACACCAATAGCTTCAATACCTGATATACCATCTATTCTCCCGCCACACTAACCTTCACATGCCTTCGTGATCGAAAATGCACATTTCATGTTGTTTCTTATCAACATACTCCTATATTTGCGTACTAATGAGGAGGTGAATATAGTGTTTTTGGCACTGACCAATTAATGGTGCTTAATGTGCGCAATGTTTGACAACATTACATTCTAATTGTTACATCCGTGAAGCTTAACGTCATCCGTAACGTTTAAGCGGTTATAAACATGACATAATGGATGATTAGTATAACACATATACACTTTCCGATGGGGAAACTTATAATGGTAACGACACTAGCTTCGAAGAATAGCCAACAACCTTAAATTGAACCTTAATAAAATGAAACCATTGCGTTTTGGCTGCTCAAGCATCACAGATTCGTAGCTTGCTGCTCATTTTCCACAGTCAAAAGACAAATAAGCCTACAGTAAGTGTGTGTGTGTGTGTGTGTGTGTGTGTGTGTGTGTGTGTGTGTGTGTGTGTGTGTGTGTGTGTGTGTGTGTGTGTGTGTGTGTGTGTGTGTGTGTGTGTGTGTGTGTGTGTGTGTGTGTGTGTGTGTGTGTGTGTGTGTGTGTGTGTGTGTGTGTGTATATATATATATATATATATATATATATATATATATATATCAGGATGTGTTAGACCATGTTACTAATTTATAATGCAACATTGTGTTAAGCTACGTAACTTAACACAATATTGCATTATAAATTAATAACATGGTCTAACACATCTTTGATATATATATATATATATTTATTCATTATATATATATATATATATATATATATATATATATATATATATATATATATATATATATATATATATAGATATATATATATATGCATCATAAATTAGAAACATGGTCTAACACATCTTGATATATATATATATATATATAAATTTATATATATATATTTATTTATTGACATGAATACATTATTATATACATTAATTTATTATATATATATATATATATATATATATATATATGATATATATATATATATATTTATATATGTATGTATGTATGTATATATATATATATATATATATATATATATATATATATATATATATATATATATATATATATATATATATATATATATATATATTTGTCGACAAAATGATCATTCTTATCAGGTTAAATTGACAACATTGTACCAATGCGTACGCTATTCGTTACCCCCATCCAATAAACTGATAATATTGTTATGGCTAACCCAGGGATTATTGAAAGGCATACGCTGTTCTGTGCTTGGTTATATTTTCTCTGTTCGATTCCATATCGGGGTCGCTTATTTTGACCCTATGCCCATGTATACTGTAAAAAGTATATATGTTTGAGGAAGATATGAACCTAAGGCTTTTAACAGTAGCCGTCAAGGTCAGTAGATATCATCATATCACAGTTTGCCAGAACAAGTTCGTACAAATAGCAATAACCGCCTTGTTGCAACCCACAGCCCCATTACAATAATATGAAGCTTTTTTAATTATTCCCGAAACGCCCCTACCATATCCAACTGTTGATGTAATGAGTCATAAAATATCATATTTGACATAGTTTCGAAACGTTATAGTCCTATATTGTTCCGGATCCCGTCCAGTGACAGTAATGTGTGTATTGGATATCGTTATCAACTATACATACCTAAGACTGCTGACTACCACTTTGGGTAGATTGACAGAGGACACTGTTCTAGGTTCTGTATTAGATTAAACACTTCGTGTGTTCCCGGAAGAGGTCACCCAGTACCCGTATGGGTTGATCATCTGGCTCGTCATTGTGTTTCACTGGGTTATGTGCTTGGATAATATACAGGTTGAGTAGTTTATGCAAAAGAGAACGGTTTGTTAAACCTATTGCTAGTTCCGTAATCTAGTTGGTTGGTTTCGAGTCAAGATTTTTGGGGCTGCTGGTTTTGGAGGGGGAACTTCGTTTAAAAATATATTTATGCAAACATTTCCTTTTGATATCATCGGGTTTCTGTAAAATGATCGTGACGGTTAGTGAAGTATTTTGTTGATGATCTGAGAGTTTATGGAGAGTTTCAGTTGTTAATTCATGAACTAAAAAAGCGACGAACATAAAAATTCAGCTTGGATATAAATATTAACACCCGGACATTTATGGACATTGCGGTATGGTATAACATCCGCACGTTCATGTCATTAATGAAGATGTCCCGACATCGGTCCGCACGTAAAAACCGGGGGCCATATTATCCTTTCAAACATCATTTCCATTGAGCATTACATTAATCACTGAATGACAAGCCCTGAAGCGACAAACTGTTTAGAAAGTGGCACTCTATGACATCGCTTAGACTACGTTGCTCATAGAACACAGTTATGCAATCACAGCTCCCTACTCAAACATAATAGGAACAACGAATTTGTTTTGCACTGAAAGTTACAAGTGCCATCGTAAGTTAATGACGTCGTACTCCAGGATGTCAACTCAAAGGTGATTAACCTGATAAAGTAGGTGTTGCGGTTATTCATGTCTGTTTCACGATATTAAGGTGGGGCGTGTGCTGGAGGTTTTTAAGTAATCATACTCTCACTTACTCGCTGTTCACAAACTATGACCCCTGATCTTACATAACTACTATGAAAAATTAATAGACCCAAAGCGTGGTTGTGCTTAACATATAACAGGTTTTCGTTGATAAATGTGAGTCATACAGGTGAATAATTAATACCTGGTGGCAACAGCCTGCTACAAAAGGACAGTCCAAACACGATGTCAATAGTGAATGCTAATTGACGGAATGGTAGTGTTTGTGTTGTCATTGTTTGCACATAAGGTGGCATACATCGCGTGTATAATTAACTGCCATAAACAAATACCAAAGACCCATGGAGAGGAGTTTTAACGCTCACCGACGCCTACAGCACAAGACAATACGCACATTCAATCGCATTAGTATGGAATATTATTGCTCAATAGATATTACAATTATCAAGAGAGCTAGAGGGTTGTTATGCGTCTTTGTATAAATAGTAATAACAAAGATCTCAGGGCTATAATTCCCGGCATTCTTCTTGTATCCGTTTACATTTTGTCTAACAGTGATAGGCAATGTTGACTTACGGTCGATTATATAAACAGATGTACTATATTGAAAAGGTTTTCTGCAGCGCACTTTTGCCTTAGCTTCCGCTTGTTATTAATAAAGCGGACTACGGTCTTCTATTCTGTCTAGAATTAAAACTACTGATGGTCTGCCCGGTAAGTTATTCCAGTTACCTATGAACCATTTTGATACAATTCAATGCGGCTTTTGGAGAACATACAAAGCTTCTGTGGAGCCCACAACATCAAAGCACTAAAGTGACGAAGTGAAAGTGGGACAAACCACCCAATTGGGATTTTTGCTTTTTCATCTTGCAACAATAAAACTACATTTTGGTTTTAGCTACTTACATTCACAAAATGCACGCAAATATCGTGTAAACAAATCGCCAATGCAGAAGCTCAAATGACATTTTGGTAATAAAACGGCCGAATGTGATTAATGATATTTTCACTTAAAGGAACATCCACTTATACAATTTATTCACTTTCAAGAACAAAAACATGCGGCAACACCAAACAACAACTTGAAAACAAACTGGACATGTATGGAAATTGCGGTATGGTATGATATGTTGCCAATAAGCTCCTGTCATCAGTAAAATTGTCAATACACAAATCAATACATTAATATCGTAGTATGATTTGATCATAAACTTCTATAGAGCATGGGAACTATTCAGGTAGTGCAACGCAAAGCAGTTCACCATGGAACATCACGGAACACAGCGAGGCATTCACAGCTCTCATCCTCTGGTAAAGAAAAACAGACTTACGTGGGGAAACGACATCGTTATATGTTCTTTATCGTACATGCCATCATTAGATAATCACGTCGTACCTCAGAACATGACCCCTGAAATGTGGACAAAGCATTGGGTACAAGTCATTGAATGGGAAATCATGAAGAAATATACATCAATATAATAATAATACAAAATGTATTTCTTGAAGAAACCATTAAATTTCACAACATCATTCGCAGTACCTATGCAGCTTCCAGGGGCTACTTGCTTGAAGAAACCACGAAGTATTCAGTAACCATTTTCCACTGTACAGCACAAGAAGGAAGCATCGTCACCAGCGGTAAATAGTGGGCAATAATAAAGACAACCTAATAGTGCAAAATTTAAAAACATAATGGGAGGTGCGTTCTGAAGGTTTTTAAAATCGTGCATATTCAATTCATTATACTCTCGCTTACTCGCTGTATTTAATCTGAGTAGCATAGGTGAATAATTTAAACCTTCGAGCAACAGCCAGCTGCTATTGTAAATAAACGACAACATCAATAGTGAATGTTGAACAAATACCATAGATACCTTGAGAAGAATTCTGACATCAACCGCAACGGGCAACACCCACATGTAACCCTTTAACAATAATTGCTCACTGGGGCAGCCATGCACAGCACCACTAAATTGGTGTCATCATAGTAAATGCATATGATTATAACTTCGGAAGTGCACCTACAGTTTATTTTATATTGACATAAAGGCGGAACGTTTTTCATACACTACACCAACATCGACGGTGAACAATCATAATTTGTTTGCCGTTCTTCTCCCATCACAACCAAAAACCATATTTATATATATATATATATATATATATATATATATATATATATATATATATATATATATATATATATATATATATATATATATATATATATATATATATATATATATATATATATATATATATATATATATTGTCAATTTTGAATAGGGCTTGCACTTTATAGATATATATCAATATTTGAAATATATGCATAGCACATTAAGGATGAAGATGTGAATACCAAAAATTACATATGACCCAATCTGATGTTTGAAATCATGCCCTCTGCAACAATGCCCACGTAAGGATGTGGTAATGATGCGGACTGGGGCCACCATCAGTTCAGCGGGAGAGCAAATGGTAATCAAATTTTTGTAATGCTTTTTTTATCTTCTGCAACAATAACACAATGGCTTTTCTATTCCTCCGTGAAATACAATTTTTGTTCATGATATTACAAAATTCGATGCTTTTATCTCACCACGACAATAATGATATATACCTACCTATATATATACCTATAAATTTACCAAAATATGTACCTATAAGTCTACCTAGCTTTTGGTTTAAGCTACAAACATTCATCAAGTTCCTCAAACATCATAGAAACAGCGAATTGGTTTAATGCTGTATGTTCTAGATGCAATCATCAGGTAATAACGTTGCGCGAATGTGACCTCAAATGTGGAAGTAGCATTTGGTACTGTCATTATATGACTCCCTCACACATGGAACATCATAAAGGGTATCTTTGTTGATATGATACAACTATTTTCGTCAAAGAATGCCATGATATATCACCACAGGTCATTGCAGTTCCTCTACTGCTTCCTGAAGTTTTTTTCCTCAATGAATTGTTACATCTCATTTAACAGTTGTCAACAACACAAGCACTGGCGGTAAGCGGTTTATGGTAGACTTATTTCTCTTTTGACTGTGAAAAATGTGCTGCAAGCTCCGAAGCTGCGATGCTTGAGCAGCCAAGATGTAATGGTTTCAGTTAATTCAGGTTGAATTTCAGGTTGTTGGCTATTCCTCGAGGCTAATGTCGTTACCATTATAAGTATTATGTTTCCCATCGGAAAGTGTATTTGTGTTATACTCATCATCGATTATGCCATGTTTATAACTGCTTAAACGTCACTAGTGTAACGATTAGAAAGGGTAAGTGCCATAAACACTATATCCACCTCCTCATTAGTACGCACATATAGGAGTATGTTGATAAGAAACAATATGAAGCGTGTATATTTAACTCCTATATTCGATCACGAAGGCATGTGAAGGTTAGTGTGGCGGGAGAATAGATGGTATATCAGATATTGAAGCTGTTGGTGTCTGTCTACAGATGAGATGCATGCTGAAGGTCGCGCTCACTGATTGTAATCAATAGATACCACCACCGGAATATGGATCAAAACGCCGATGCGCCGACCGCAACAGAATAGTTCCATCATTATTTGCGATGCCTATGTCCCATAACAGCATGATGACAACAGAGAATGACGATAGACGGTATCGTAGAATATTGTCTCATATTTGTGTGGTCATTATTTGCAATTTCAGGGTCATGCATAGCGCGTAGCATTCACCCACATTGCCGTAAACCACAGACACCTGGGAGAAACTGCCAAACATTCAGAGCAATGAAAACACACACTATGCAAGCCAGTTAATATAGAACTATAATATTTATCAGGTGCGTTATGGGCTAACGTTAGACAGGCTCGCGCCAATTTGGTCGCTTACTGTTCCAGGCCCGACGAATGAATAAATAATGCCTCATGATTCAGCCAGAATACTGCAATTACAATGTCAACATTGTGGACCATGCCACGCTATGGAAAAGTTGTCAATATCACAGTTGTTATGATTCTTCACGATAATGTGTATTTGCATAAACACGACTAAGCAGACGATGTTTTTGTTTAGATAAGGGATCGGTTTTTCCTCATGGAACAATAACAATTTCAGAGCAGAATGGAAGCGTCCAACCACGTTTCGCTATGGCTATATATCGCTTCCCTAACTCTCAAAGTAAGTTCAATCCATCTGTGGCTCGGTCCGTCAAGCACAAACGGCGTCGATTCGGAGCAATATCGTGGTCGCTCACCATGCAGGCATGTTTTGTCACAGAAATATGTAAGCAATAACGCATATTCTGTAATCCGTATCTCGTCCTAATATCAGTAATTAGTTCACCTGCCCCTATCGTGATATCATGAGGATGCCCAAGGCGATACATGTGTTGATGAAACAGCAACAAACATCTCTATGTTGGCTGACAGTTTGGTATTTTAAAAAAACATGTGACTTATTAATAACCACTACCTTCTTTCAGTGTTAAGATATGTCGCAAATTGCTCATTCACCAATATTTAATCATTCGTCCCGTAAATGTTTCGTACAGTGAACACATTTAGCTTGATTATTCAAAAGTGAGTAAAGGCCGAAGTGAGAATATAAGAGCGCATGTAGGAAATTACGCGTCGGTGTAGCGATTGACGCACCTGAACCGGATCCTGCCAGGGGTCTGTCTCATTACATTCCACAGGTGGCGGACACGATAAATATTTACATGACTCTGGCTGTTCAAACTTCTTGACAGATGTGGTTATCAATGAAATCATGTTGGCCTGCATTATTGTGGATTGTGTTATTTCTGTCGAAAAGAGCCTGCCCTGCAGACAGAGGCAATGCACGCAAGTAGAAATGACTATGAATACTGATAACTTGTATTAGTAAATTCAGAAAGCATGTTCAAGCATGCTCATGAACAATGCAATTGTATTTTACGAATAATTAACGATATTTCAGATACATCGATCAAAGTAGCGCAATTCGAACAGCATTGAGTTAGAGTCCTGGGGCATTAGACATTTCGCATTTATTTATCATTCCGTTGGCCCTAAGCCAGTTGTTATATGTGCGACATACAACACTGTACACCGATATTGCTTCCATCATAGTGTTCTAATCCATACGCATAATCATAAAAACATCACCGCAGCGCCTTATGGAATCCACAATATCACCGTTAAACCGAATCCTTGACCTTGCCCAGCAGTCAGTCGACCAGGGATCGACACTTCCACGCTTATAAGCCTTCAGTAAACTCGTGAGTTATGTTTTATATCGAATGTTATTCTGTGGGCAAGATAATGTTAACAGTAGATAGACATTGCAGGATGGGTTATTCTTGTAAAAAAACGTAGATTTGTCTCACGAGATCCAATAATTATTTTGTTCTAGTATCTATTCACTAAGTGAAAGAGGTAGAATATAAAAAAACATTGCAACTGTATATTCTATTTTGTGCGGCTTATAGGGTTTTGGATATTTTACCTCTTTCGCTTCGCCAGCAAAGACTTAGTCCATGATGATTATAGCCACAACGATATAAAAGTCGAATTTAGACACACTACATACTAATGTACCCCAACACATAGTGAATAACTTGATATAAATAAATATATTTGCACACGCGTGCAACCGGCAATAGGCAGACCCCTTTACGGCTTCCATAGATGCATCTTACTGATGAATCATTCAGTGTTAATTAATAGTCTGGTGCAGCTGTCAGAGGGCTCACATGTTCGGGAGTGCTAGCCATAGCAGGTTTTGGCCTCGCAGGTTTCATGGGCCATACAGCGAACCTTAGAGAGGCGAGACTTTATTTACAATACGATATGCGGTAAGGACCATCTTTCGTGCATTTTCGATGAGTTAACTCTGGTGGCAAGCAAATCTGGAGACTCACTTGTCTCTCAGCCTGCCACAGAAGGCCTCATTGGGGCTCTGCATGCAGCAAGCAGCTGCCCATGTTTTCCTACGAGTAGACGCACTTGTGTAGAAGTAGGTCTTGCTTATCTCTAGTAGCTAATATCTGGAAGGCTTCTGGCTGATTACAAGTAGTCAGAGATACCAGCAGAAACTGGGATTAAGGGTAGGTAGGGGTAGTGCAGGATCCATGTTTTACGTTCTCTAGTGTGGAATGGGATGGTTGGAACAGTCTTTTAACCCTTATTTGACCCCAATCCAGCTAAAACCGTAGTCCTTCCTTGTTGCTGCCAGCCTGTTCAGTTATATTGCCGTATTGCTGTCCTCCGTGATACTTGTGTTGTTTTCAGTGTCTTCCAGGCTTTTCCATGTTTATTCCCGGATCCTCCATGTTTCTGCCGGGTCCAACATGTTATTGCTGTGTCGTCCGTATCGTAAAGTCTTCCCAGGCCTTTTGGGGGATGTACTGCGCTGCCACCGGGGCATCCGTGTCAACTCCGTATTGCCTCCGTGTATGTCCATTACGTAATCAGGTCCGAGTTCACTCCAAGAATGTAACACGGATGGTGCCTCCCGGATGTTCTGGGGTTTTCCGGGGACTACTCCGGCAATGGGAAATTAGTGTAAAGGCGTTGACCCTGTTAACACCCCTGTCTCACATTGCCAGAGAAGTCACCGGAAGACCCAGGAGGAGCTATCTGGTGTACTCTGCGCTGTAGTTGGAGGGTACGGTGGGTTTTTGCTTTGAAGAAGGGCTTCGCAGAATTGTTTTTCTGCTGCTGGGTCCATGCAAGATGCATTGTACCACACATTAAACAGGCTCCAATAGAAGCATATGAGCTAGCCAGTGGTCAGTAACGTTATCCAAGGGACCGATGGTCGGATTAGAACATCTTTACCAGTCGTTTTGTGAGATATTCACACATGCTGCCACGTCGCAATACAATGCGCCAGGATCCACGAATATATACAATGGGCTCTCAGTACCATTAACATAGGTCCGTATTGAGCTGCTTCGCCTAGTGCTAAAAAGGACCATGGACTCCAGGAGCAAGTGGTCTAGCATCCCTAGTTCTTTAATTTAAACAAAAGATGAAAGCCCACCGTATGGGTGGGATCTCAAAAGCTCGTGCCCCTATTATACATACTACTCTGCCCTGTCGCTCGCCAAACACTCACAATATTATCTGACATTATGATATTTACACACTCAAAGCCTGCATACTGATCACCCCGACTCATTACACAAACCTGGCACGTCATGATGGCGAGTTACACAAATTCACGCGTGACAGTGATATTCCATGAAACCCCGCTATAGGATGAGTCACGAGTAGGCGGAAACTTCGAGATCCCTACGCTAATGGCGGTAGAGGTACAAATGTACTGTATAAATGGCATGGTAAGTCAAACGTATAACCATGTAACTTAAGATGTCCAACAGAAGGGGGTATATATATATATATATATATATATATATATATATATATATATATATATATATATATATATATATATATATATATATATATATATATATATATATATATATATCTATATATATATATATATCTATATATCTATATATATATCTCTGTTTATATATATAAATTATATATCTATATCTCTCTATATATATATATATATATATATATATATATATATATATATATATATATATATATATATATATATATATATATATATATATGCTATGAAATGCACATCAAATTATGTTGCGCAAATATTTGTTTCACATTGACGACCACATTTTCTCAGAGATAGATTCATTCATACAATATAACTACACATTTATCTGACTTCTAATCAGACAGAACTTAATCCACTGAGCTAAATTGCCATGCAATCGAGCATACAACGCTTGCCGAATTATTCCGTGAGCCATGTACTTGGTGACGTGTGTAGGTTGTAAGATAAACAGGTCATCGCAAATAATGGCAGCGATGCTAATTGTGTTTATTGTTAGGTTATGAGGAATCCACTTAAGCGACAGAAGAAGTATGTCAACCACAATGAGTTTGTGAAATGCTCTGTGGGCTGTAATATCCCAGCATGGCATGGCTTAACCGCCCAATGTTCGTTGTGGTAATTGCTTATGCCGTGATGGGTCGCCTTCTAATGCAGATATGATTCTAGACTGGTGCCTCATGCTGCTTTCGTGTGATGCATAAGAGGCACCATAGACAATTTTCTCATGAATATATGATCCTAGGATATTGTTGATGGCCGTTGATATCATGTTTCTTCCATAAGTCGAAAAAAGGGCAAAGAACACATATCTATAAAGTTGCTATGAAGAAAACATTTGAGTTAGGAGTAGCAGCGCCATATTTGAAAACAATCATCATTATCAGACAAGAACAACAACTTCCGGTGATCATTTGTGCCTAGTCAAGATGGCAATTAGCAGACCGAGTTAATCACCAACATGTATTGCATATGTAGAAACAGTACAAAATGCCACACAATACCAAGTATAAAGTATAACAAAGAACGCTATAACTATGTCACGAGTGATTTCAAAAGTCATTTTTTTGCAAAGTTTCTTTAGTTTCTCATTAACATTCCTACATAGCATAAGCCTTATTAACCAACATGGCGGATAATAGCATCAATGACTTCAGTCAAATAATCACATGGGTGATTGTGCTCGTGTAATATTGATAGTAACGCTGAGCGAGGAGACATGAAGTATTCATTGCTTTTGTACTAACAAGATTTGCCTCAACTCTCTTCTCACCTGCCCAAATATTTATCAACACTTCCGACATATGTTCAATATTCTCGTATTCATGGAAGTCATGCATTCACTTGAATATATGGATCCCCAAAAGTAAGATTCCCCATTGATAAGCTGATAGCCCAGTCGAATATAATGCAATAATGTCCAAAAATGCGACCATACCTGCTACTTCCAATACGGGTGACGTTGGCATTGATTATGTGATAATAACATCCTATTTGCAAGTGTATTTCGGATGTAATCAAGCTCTGTTATGTCTTGTTGATTCAGTAGGCGTGGCCAATTAATGATTATTCTTGAAGTGAAGACATAAGGTTTACTAGCTAACGCTGAATACCCCAATCAAGTAATTACTTAGCCGCAACATATACTGCAATCTTATCATTTAGAATCTATTTGTGTTATAGAATATCAATCAGCCACCCGCATGCGTCACCTCCTAAGCAAGGGATATCTATGTATCTCCCTGTATCATCGAATGCCAAAAGTTGGATGACAAGCACACACCGCAGATTATGCCTGGTTCCCAGATAAGGTTAAGCGAATATATGTCAATTCTTTTTTAATGATGAATGAATGAATACATGATTCCATTGTATGGGAATGTAGGAGTTATAGACGCAGTTATATTTATACGGTAAATACGACGCCGCATCGATCAAAGTAAAATTATGCGTACAAAGGGGTGCGCTGTATTTGTCGTTAAATATAATCTACGTGATCTTTGATTACTCCACACAAAACATTCGCTTAATAAATTCCACCAACCCACGCTCAAAGCACCCATTAGACACGGATATATCGTCGCAACTGCTACCGTTAGTACGTCCAGCATAAAATATAGGATATTAGATATATTTTGTATGGACAGGCGTCCGCAGAGGGGGCTATGAAACAAAGCCGATATTTGAACCATTACACGTTATTATATATAATTGAATTACCTGCATATGAGGTAAGAAAAATTCCTTAATCTTGTCACCCTAGGCTACTAGGTTTGGGTTGAGGAAAGTAGAACTGATTGGCTCAGATTAACTGCATCCCACCTCTCACTATTGCAGGGCAACCCACAGCCCCATTATAATAATGTGAAGCGTTTTAGTTTGACCCGAAACGCCCCTTACCATCACCAAATGTTGATGTCTTGAGTCAAAAGATATCATATTTGACATAGATTAGAAAAGTTATATTCCTATATTGTTTCGGATCCCGTCCAATGCCAGTAATATGTGGATTGGACATGGTTATCAACTTTACATACCGAAGATTGCTCACTACCACTTCAGGTATATTGACTGAGGACACTGTTCTAGGTACTGTAATAGATTAAACATTTCGTGCGTTCCCGGAAGAGGTCACCCAGTACACGTATGGGTTGTTCATCTCGCTCGTCACTGTTATTTCACTGGGTTATGTTCTTGGATTGTATACAGATTGAGTAGTTTCTGCAAAAGAGAACGGTTTGTTGAACCTAGTGCTACTTCTGTAATCCAGTTTGTCGGGTCTCGAGTCAAAATTTTTGTGGATTCATTGTCGCAATACGAGCGTTAATCATCGAGGTTTAAATGGCCTAATTACTTGGGAAATAAGCTGCTGGTTTGGGAGGGTGAGCTACGTTTAAAAATATATTTATACAAACATTCTCTTTTGATATCATTGGGTTTCTGTCAAATGATCGTGACAGTTTTAGTTATTTCATGAACTAAAAAAGCGACAAATATAAAAATTCAGCTTGCGTAAAAATATTTACATCTGGACATTAATGGACATTGCGGTATGGTATAAGATCTAGACGTCCCTGTCATTAATGATGATGTCCCTACAATTGGTCCACACATAAAACCCGGGGGCCATGTTATCCGTTCAAACATCATTGCCACTGAGCATTACATTCATCACTGAATGACAAGCCCTGAAGCGACAAACTGTTCAGAAAGTGGCCCTCTATAACATCGCTCAGACAGCGATGCTCATAGAACACAGTGATGCATTCACAGCTCCCAACTCAATCATTATAGGAACAGCGAATTTGCTATGCGCTGACTGTTCCAAGTGCCATCGTAAGATAATGACTTCGTACTCCAGGATGTCAGCTCAACGGTGATATACCTGATATATTAGGTGTTGAGGTTATTCATGTCTGTTTCACGACATTAAGGTGGGGCACGTGTTGGGTTTTTTGAAGTTATGGTACTCTCACTTACTCGCTGTTCACAAACTATGACCCCTGATCATACATAAAAAAATACTACGAAAAATTCAAAGACCCAAAGCGTGGTTGTGCTTAACATATAACAGGTAGCCGTTGATAAATGTGAGTCATACAGGTGAATAATTAATACCTGGTTGCAACAGCCTGCTACAAAAGGACAGTCCAAACACGATGTCAATAGTGAATGCTAATTGACGGTATGGCAGTAAATCGCCTTATATTTGTGTTGTCATTGTTAGCACATTAGGTGGCATACATCTCGTGTATAATTAACTGACATACACAAATACCATAGACCCATGGCGAAGAGTTTTGCTGCTCACTGACGCCAACAGCACAAGGCAATACGCACATTCAAACGCATTAGTATCGAATATAATTGCGCAATAGATATTACAATTATCAAGAGCGCTAGACGGCTTTTATGCGTCTTGGTAAATAGTAATAACAAAGATCGGAGGGTTATGATTCCAGGAATTCTTCTTGTATCAGTTTTCATTTTGTCTAACAGTGATAGGAAATGTTGACTTTCTGTCGATCATATGAACAGATGTACTACATTGAAATGGTGTTCTGCAGCGCACTTTTGCCTCAGTCTTCATTTCTGTCTAGAATTAAAATTACTGATGGCCTGCCCGGTGAGTTAATCCAGTTACCTGTAAACCATGTTGATACAATTTAATATGGCTTTTGGAGAACATACAATGCTTCTGTGGAGCCCACAACATCAAAACACTAAAGCGACGAGGATAAACGGATCAAACCACCCAATTGTCATTGTGTCTTTTGGACAAAGCATTGGTTACATGTCATTGAATGGGAAATCATGAAGAAATATATACATCGATATAATAATAATACAAAATGTATTTCTCGATGAAACCATTAAATTTCGCCACACCATTCGCAGTACCTCTACAGCTTCCAGGGACTAATTAGTAGAAATCACGAAGTATTCAGGAACCATTTTCCACTGTACAACATCAGAAGGAAGCATCGTCACCAGCGGTGAATTGTGGGCAATAGGCTTCACTTTGGATGTCTTGCAATAATAAAGACAACCTAACATAAGACACAACTGTCCTGCGACCAAAACGGCTGTGAAGCTGAAGCGGCCAAAGTGTAATGTTTCCATTTCATTCATGCATAGTTTGATTCTCCATGAGGCGTGTTCCGTTACCATTATAAATGTGTTTCCCATAGAAAATTGACACGTTTAATATCTGCAGCATTGATCAACCTCAATATTTTCCTTCAGAAGAATTCAGAATAACAAACGTCAACCGCAACGAGCAACATCCACATGCAACCGTTTTACTATAATTGCTTACAAGGGCAATCATGCACATCGCCACTAAATTGCTGTCATCATTGTTAAGCAAACCATGCATATGATCATAACTTCGGAATTGCACCTACAGTGTATTTTATATTGACATAAAGCCGGAATGAAAGTTAACCGTTTTTCATACACAAAAACAACAACGACGGTGAACAATTAACATTTTTGTTGACGTTTTTCTCCCATCACAGTGATTAACGAAAACAAATTTATATCGTTACGCTTATTTTATCTTCTGCAACAATAACACAATTGCTTATCTGCTCCTGCATGAAAATGCCATTTTTGTTCTCATAGGTATATAAATAGGTAGGTATATATCATTATTGTCGTGGTGAGATAAATGCATCGACTGTTGCAATATCCAGAACAAAAATGGCATTTTCATGCAGGAGCAGATAAGCCATTTGGTTCAAGCTACAATTATTCATCAAGTTCCTCAAACATCATAGAAACAGCGAATTTGTTCGATGTTGTATGTTCTAGATGCAATTATTAGGTAATAACATTTTGCGAATGTGACCTCAAATGTGGAAGTAACATTTGGTACTGTCACTCCCTCACACATGGAACATCATAAAGGGTATCGTTGTTGACATAATAATACAAATATTATGTTCAAAAAAGGAAAAAGCCATATATCACCACAGGCTATTGCATTACCTCCACAGCTACCTGAATATGTTTTCTTCATCAACTGTTAGATATCATTAAACAGCTAAACAACACAACACACGGAGGTCACATAAGCACTGGCGGTAAGCTGTTTACTGTAGACTTATTTGTGTTTCAACTGTCGAAAATGTGCTGCGAGCTACAAAGCTTTGATGAATATGGATCAAAACGCCGATGTGCCAACCGCAACAAAATAGTTCCATCATCATTTTGCGACGCCAATGTTCATAACAGCATGATGACAAGAGAGAATGCTGATAGACGGTATCGTAGTACATTGTCCCATATTTGTGTAGTCATTATTTGCAATTTCAGGGTCATGCATAGCGCGTAGCATTCACCAACATGGACATAAACCACAGACACCTGGGCGAAAGTGTCAAACATTAAGAGCAATGAAAACACACACAATGCAAACCACTTAATATAGAACTATATTTGCTCCTCAAAAACTATATTATTCATCAGGTGCGATATGGGCTGACGTTAGACAGGCCCATGCCAATTTTATCGCATACTATTCCAAGCCCGACGAATGAATAAATAATGCCTTATGATTCAGCCAGAATACTGCAATTACAATGTCAACATTTTGGACAATGCCAGGCGGTCTAGAAAAGTTGTCGATATCACTGTTGTTATGATTCTTCACGCTTTTGACACATAAGCATATAAATCATACATCATAGATGAACAAGTCGATGTTTACTTTGGTTCATATTCAAGTGTGTATACTCAGAGGCATCCTCAATAAAGTGAAGTAGTTTTGATATTAGCATGATTGGATCAAATGCCTTAAATTGTAACCTTAGAAATGGTGTATTTTCTTGGAACCTAGGATAGTGTGAAGCGGACTGTTTTATCGAAGAATATTAAGTAACTACTCACGAATAGGGTACAACAGCAATCTACCACGACTACTCTGTCATTTAACGTATGTGACCTTTAAACCGGTAACCATTCTCTAACGCAACATTTCATCAGCAAATTCTCCCCGGAGAATGTGTATTTGTATAAACACGACTAAGCAGACGATGTTATTGCTTAGATAAGGGATCGGTTATTCCTCATGTAACAATAACAATTTCAGAGCAGAATGGAAGCGTCCAACCACGTTTCGCTAGGGCTATATATCACTTCCCTAACTCTCAATGTCAGTTCAATCCATCTGTGGCCCTGTCAATCAACCACAAACGGCGTCTATTCGGAGCAATATCGTGATGGCCTACCAAGTAGGCGAGTTTTACAAAGAAATGTTTAAGCAATAACCTATATTCTATAATCGGTATCTCGTCCTTATATCAGTAATTAGTAAACCTGCCGCCATCGTGATATCATGAGGATGCCCATGGCGATACATGTGTTGATGAAACAGCAACAGACATCTCTATGTTTGCTTCAACCGTATTTCATTTCAGGCATTACTTTTTCAGCTATCGTTCTTTTATACCATGGCCCATTCGCTGAGTAGATATGTTATTCGCAGTTATGATACTGAACTTGAGCAACTGATTGGAAATACAGCTTGAAACCTAATTTACACAGTGTTATACTTCCACTATCTTGTGTCAGACGTGCCTGTAAGTTTCCGACATCGAACATGCCCGAATCAATTTTCAAGATTTTCTTAATTGTTATAATAATGCATACTCATATTGTTATCATTATGCGATGGCTTAACGGCTCTTGTGACATTCCACTTCTTAAGAGCCGCTTGCAAGAGGAGCATTGTATCCACCAATATACCCGCGCCTCCTCGTCGCTCTGATCTCGTGTGTGCGTGAATCGTATAATTTGCGTCTTCTGTTAAACTGGCGATGGGTGTGACTCTGGAGTTGGTTATCTTGCCGTACCCTAATCCATTCTCAACCTCTATCCACCCCCACCCCTACACACATCCGCTCTCCCATCCGCTCAGAAATACACAATGCAGTCTCATCAATATAGCGTTATATATAGCAACTATCTAATTTCTCACTTTATGCATTCAAGGTATTAAAGGATACATACTCAGTTCATCACGTTTACAGCATATTGCAATAATTAGCATATGAAATTTAACAAGATCTCTGCCAATGTAAACTGAAACTAATTCAATCCAAGATATACATATGTAAGATATAATCATGGTTTGTATAGACGTTCAATTTCACTGAAGCTTCAGTAGTCCTACAAACACAAAAAAAAGGATGAATACCTGACACTGCAGTGGGCAAGCATTAGATTAATGTTTAATTCAAAGGTAATTCGTTGATTGTGTTCAGTCATTGTAGTAGACTGAATTCATTGAAATGATTTTAATCATCTGATCACAATGGATCCATAAATAGCTCTTATTGAAGCCATTATTGGGCTTTGACAATGCATCAAGTGTATCGCACTGCCATGTGAAGGGAATATGCTCACTTAACAGAAAATGCCCTTTGATTATCGTCGAACAGCATGCCCTATGCATAGAGAATCAGACTCACAAAGATTCATTGGCGTTATTTTGGTATTTATAGCTCAACTGAACGGCGGTTAACGTTCATCGGAGTGTCCTTTTCAAAGTGATTCTCCATGCGTGGCATATCAATATCTGAGGCGTTTTTGTGATGACATCATACGGATGGGCGGTTACTGGAAATACGGATCAATGTCTTTATATAACGCAACGTGTATGAGTTGTTTCAACGCCTCCTACATGTGAGCATGGATGCGGGGTAATATACTGTACTATACCAGCGAATAGCGCATTAATTGTGAAACAGCCTTATCTGCACTCGGAAGGTTGTGTAATAAATGTGTATAGCATAATGCAGGCATTGATGAACAATGCTACACAGCGTGAAGAGGGGGTGTTGAAATCATACTTTTTCTCTTTGGTATTTATAAGATCAGTGGGTTACCACGTCATAAATATATGTCCAGTGGAACAAGATATCATCAACATCATCATGATCATGATTATGATCATCATCATCATCAGCAGCAGCAACAACATCGTCATCATCATCAACATCATCATCATCATCGTCATCATCGACGTCGTCGTAACAAATACCCCACCTTGGGGTACTTGCTACTCTACAATGCGGCATATGCTACCTAGGAGGTAGCAAATACCCCCTTCACTATGGTCGTCGTCATCATCATCATCAACATCATCATCATCATCTTCATCATCATCATAGGCCGACTTACACCGCACCATGCCTTGAATAGGATGCCTGTACAATAAGGGTGGATCTTCTATGGCGATGCTGTCCATGTCCTGACTATCCGTGGGTTAGTGGGTGCTACAAATAGTACTGCTGCCATCGTGCAGGTATATTCCTGTTCTATTAATCTGCCCCTGCTTGTAATTACTGCACGTTATAATATCAGGTCGTCATTCTAACGCATTGGTTCGAATGTTGCCAATTTATTAACGATGCCATGTTATTGTTGATATCGACGGAAAATAATAATCTTTATTTTGCACAGCAGGTGTACAGAAACACTATTATTTGCTACAAAAGCCAAAAAAAAACACAAGAGACGAAAAAGAAAATAAAAAAGTTACGATAAACAAATGTCTTTAACAGAGCTTCAGCTTCATGTCGGATTAGCACTGATTATGAATCCCCATCTCTAATAGAAATACGCTCCTTGATGAGCATGGCAATATTCTCATGCTCAGAATTACATGGTGGTGTAATCTTATAGCTGGAGTCTTTAAAGCATTCACTATGCTGTATTGAATAACAATTATTGATGTTCAGGGCATGCATTATTGTTCGAACATTATTGCTAACAATTGTTCTGATGTGAAAACAACATCTACTCACATATGATACTAAAACATTGGGGCTGTTCAGGCACTTATGAAAGAAATTGACAAAGTGCAACATCAGTTGATTTCAAAGGGGCAATTTTCCCTAATTGAATTGTAAATACTTTGAACGTGGCCTGTCCTCCAAACACTACACAATTTGACCAGCATGTTAGGTCTTAAACTCCACATCGCCGACCAAAAACAACTATTACCGTATGCTTGAAATAGTGAGTTTCTAATAATAGAGTTGCAGTATCCAAAGCGGACCATAAACATATTCGCTTTCGCTATCAAATCCCTACATGCACGCGGAGTATTTATAAAATTTGAACAATAACCAATATTACTTCCCAAGTGAACAGATTGTTTCTCTTGTGCAATTAATTCATCATTTAGTGTTAAATATACTAGACTGTCGTAAGCATTGAATGCAAGCACCCGGTTTTTGCAGAATGGAACTACACACAGTATTTCTTCGAAAACCCCTCGCATATTCTATGCATTCTCTCAGCTGCTGTGACTGAAGGTGCAATGAATGAAACATCATCAGCATAATTCAAAGCACCCATATAATGATGACCCATGTTACATCCAGCGTTAACTTCACGAAGGCACCTTAGTAATTCATCGATATATACACAAAATCACAATGGCGAAAGCACTGCGCCTTGCTTAACACCATTCGTGCAAATAAAAGGCTCAGAACTAGAAGCATTCCTTCGGGCCTTCAGGTTCTGACGTGTGTACATATTAATAAGTAATTTACATATTGTTTGGTAGAGTCCTTTCTGCCTGAGAAGCGCAAACAATTTCACATAATTTAAACGATAAAATCCTTTAGATGTGTCCAATGAAATTACAAAACGAGACAAATCCTGAGTTACAAAGTGATCAACAATCTCTTGCAAAACAAACGTGCATTGAGTGGAAGAGTGGGACTGTTTGGAACCGAATTGCAGATTGGTTGTTTTCAGTGCGTCAATCTGGGATGTTAAAATAATATTATCAAGTAATTTTCCAACAATACTACTGATTGCTATGGACCTGTTATTAGCACTATTAATCAATGATTTCTTTCTATTCTTTGGTATAGGTATCAGCGTGGAATGCAACATACCCGGTGGAGTATATGCATGCGAAAGCATCGTATTAAACAACAGTGAGATATGAACAAACATTCTTGGCAGGCATTCTTAATGAGATCGGAGCTGATTTCAGAATTACCATCGGTTTTGTCTGGTTTCAAGTTCTGCGCTGCGGATTCGACCTGCTTGACGGTTATGACATGATCAGAAGTGCAGTTGCCCGTTTTGAAGCATAATGTGGCATCTTTACATATGGATCTGTAAAGATCGTTGATTTCAAGCTCGTTATATGAAACGGAGTTATACAGCCTAGAATATTTGTCTTTTAAGGTTTTGCATATTTTAACCTCATCATGAGCATCGTCCACAAGGGTAGGGTTGGACACACGTGCGCTTAATTTCTTTACAAACTTCCACGCCCCAGTTTTTGGACGCGTTTGCAGCCGCCATTCTGTCGATACTAATTTGTCTTGCCCCGGTAGTAGGGCATCCATTCTCTCGCCACAAGCGGCCCCAGAAAATTGATTTAATTTTCAAGGATTGGACTTCGTCGGTCCACCCAGCCCGGCGTTTCTTTGGTCGGTTAGCAGGAATACTATAGAGAGACGATAACAGGCATTAATCATATCATCGTAAAATTGATCATTTTTTTTCAACATGCCCGCATGAGACGCCAGCGACAACGTGGAGCGAACAAAGAGTGCAAATGGAGACCCAAAAGCATGCCGGACACAAGAGGTAGGTAAGGGTAGTGCAGGATCAATGCTTTACGTTCTCTAGTGTGGTTGGAACAGCCTTTTAACCCTTTTCTAGAACCTTTGTTGTTCCTTGTTACTGCTGGCCCGTAAATGCCGCATTGCTGCCGGTGTCCTTCGTGACACTCGTGTTGTTTCCAGTGTCATCTGGGTTCTGTAATCCGGTGTGCTCTGAGATGTAGTTCGTAGACTCTGGCATGTGTCCGTGTTGTGGCTGGGCTCTTTTGGCGACTACCTGGCGACCAAAAAATCAAACCTGCACAATTTTATGGAAATTTGTCCTGGCAGCAATACGGATGAGTGCATCCGTGTTGCTTCTCTCTTAAGACCTGGATTATCAGTGTAGCCTCCGGCGTCCCCGTGTAGCCACCGTGCTGCCTCCGGGGCATCTGGGCACAAAAACGGCGCAGGTTGTAAGTGGAACGAACACATAAGTAACAGGAGACACCAGGGAGTCAACACAGAGCCAACACAGAGATGCCGAAACATACACCGAGTCAGTACGGATAAAAATGGTTACACCACTGGGAGTATAAAAGCGCCAAGCCCTTGATTAAGATCATTCGTCTGAAGAATTCGTCACTTGGCTACACAGAAAAACAAAAGTACCACCAATCATCAAGGGGAAGAAGGCCAAGAAGACGCTCATTAGTATTGATGAGTAGTAGCAGGCATCATTGGCCTTGGCAGATTCTTATGACGATGAAGAGGAGAGATCACGTACTCCTAGTCCAACTCCAGCATTAGAACTTCCAACTCTAGCACAAAAACTACAAACTCCAACACGAGAACTACCAACTCCAGCACGAGAACTACAAACGCCATCAGCATCACAATCACCAGCACCCCAGCATCATCTGACAGTATTATGCCGAAGAAAGCAAGTGCCAAGGTTTTGCTCCTTTCTGCTGAGCAGGAGGAATATGTGGAACAGTGGTATGAGGCAAATGAGGTTCTCTACAACAGACGCATGAAGGAGAGGAAATGCAGTATCCATGTTTCACGTTCTGGAGTGTGCAATGGATTGGTTGGAACAACCTTTTATACCTTTTCCGACTCCGGTTACGTACTCGTTCCGTGTTGCTGCCGGCCCGTTCCGCATCAATGCCGTATTGCTGACGTCGTCCTCCGCGATGCTCGTGTTGTTTGTGGCGTCTTTCGGTCTCTTACTTGTTTATTCCGGGATCTTCAGTGTTTATGCCGGGGTCCTCCTTGTTATTGCCAGGTCATTGTTGCTGCCCGCGTCTTCCCGGGGGTCTTTTCTGGGATGTACTGCGTTCTCCCTGGGGCCTTCGTGTCAGTTCAGTCTTGCCACTGTACACATTTGTATCGACTGCTTATTGTCTATTACGTCATCAAATCCGTGTTCTCTTTGGGAATATTAAACGGATGGAGCCTCCCGTATGCCCCTGGGTCTTCCGGAGTGCAAGTCGCGTTTGTCATTTGCTGGATAATTAGTGGCCTCAGTATGACTATTACTGCTGGTGTATGTAGCAGAGGGTAGCGCCCTTCGGAGGCAATCATAACCCTTACTCGGACTGCTTGTTTGTTATTCTAGGAATGCATGAGCTAGTGGTATCAAGCCAAGTGGTGTTAACGCGATCAACCACACACCCTGAGAGACTTTGGATTGCATTTCATCAATTTCATGAACCTGTAGTACAGCCTCCTGCCTATTGTGGTTTAGTTTTATGAAGCTGTACCTAAAGAGCAAGCTGGCACTACAACCTTAAGGGCTTAAATGGATGTTCTTATGAGACATCCTTACCCTGCCGTCAACTTAAGATGTTTCCTACTGTCTAAGAGGTCCACCTAAATGTGAATTCATCATTAGTGTTCAACTTGAACAGCTCCTAAACCCCTTTCTGTGATTCAGTAACGTTATCCAAGGTATCGATGGTCGAATAAGAATATCGTTAGCTGTCGTTGTCAGAGTTATTCACACATGCTGCTACGTCGCAATCCATTGCGACAGGTTGCGTAGATATATGATCGGCTTCTCTTAGTACCATTAACATAGGTCCGTGTGGAGCGGCTTTGACTAATGCTAAGAAGGGTCATGGGCTCCAGGAGCAAGTGGTCTAACATCCCTAGTTCTTTGATTTGCCATAAGGTGAGAGCGCACCGAGTGGGTGGGATCTCAAAAGCTCTGCTCGTGCCCCTAGTATACATACTAATCTGCCCTGTCGCTCACCAAACCAACAATATTATCTGACATTCGGATATTTACACACTCAAGGCCTGCATACTGATCACCCTGACACATTACACAAACCTGGCACGCCACGACGGCAAGATACACAAATTCACGCGTGACAGTGATATTCCATGTAACCTAGTTACGAGTAGGCGGACATGAGTAGGCGGACATAAATATATATATATATATATATATATATATATAGATATATACGAATATATAGAGAGAGACATATATGATATATATACATAGATATATATATATACATGTATCATATATATATATATATTGATTTATACATACAAATATAAATATATATATGTATATATGTATATATATATACTTTTATATATATGGAGTAGATATATCTCTAATATATATAGATATATCTATATATGACTATATAGATCTAGACATAGATAGAGATATACATATATATACATATATTTATTTATACATACATATATAAATATATATATATGTATATATGTATATATATATACTTTTTATATATACATATATATATATATATATCTCTATATATATATATATATATATATATATTTATATATACGAGTGAAACGAGTGACGTCAAAAGTCATATTTGCAAAGGCTCTTTGGCTTCTCATTGATATGCCGACATAGCAAAAGCCTTTTTATATATATATATATCTATATATATATATATATATATATATATATATATATATATATAGATATATATATATATATATATATATACGTATATATATATTTTCTATATATATATATATCTATCTATCTATATATATATATATATATATATATATATATATATATATCTATATATATATATATATATATCTATATTCACTTCATCTTTTACACTAACTCATGTTATTGTCGCGGCTTCAACGCATTGTTTGTTCTGCATCAATTCATTTCTGCATACTAAGAGGACAATTTACACAAGCCACAATTATGTGGCATACTTAACCTCAAAGATATCCAACGAAACATTCCATTGGCATGCATTGAAATTGAGGCCGTTGATGCTATGATATCCGTGTGTCATATATTCTCATTGTGTATTCAAGTTACGTGCTAACATTATTCAATTGATCAATGTGGGTAGTTTATTGTAGTTAACGGGAACTGCTGATATATGTAAAGCATTTGATAGATAGATTCATACATACAACAAGACTACACATTTCACCAACTTCTAAGCGTATTGTGTAGCGGACAGAACTTAATCCACTGAGCTTGTCGAATTATTGCGTGAGCCATGTACTTGGTGTGTAAGTTGTAAGATAAATAGGTCATCGCGAATGGTGGCAGCGATGCTAATTGGATTGATTTATTATTAGATTATGGGGAGTCCACTTAAGCGACAGAAGAAACGTGTCAACCACAGTGGGTGAAATGCTCTATGGGCTGTGCCAGCCATCATGGCATGGTTTAACCGCACTATGGTCGTTATTGTAATTTTCCCTTGAATATATGATCCTGGCATATTGTTGATTACCGTTGATATCATGTTCCCTTCATCAGTCGAAGAAGCAAAGGAGCTATGAAGAAAACCTTCTTTGTGTTAGGAGTAGCAACGCCGAATTTTAGAACATTCATCATGATCAGACAATAACAATAACTTCCGATGATCATTGGTGCCTAGTCACGATAGCAATTGTGAATTAGCAAACCGAGTTAATCACCAACATGTATTGCATATATAGAAGCAGCTCAAAATGTCACACAATACAGGTATAAAGTATAACGAAGAACGCTATAACTATGTCACGAGTGAAACGAGTGACGTCGAAAGTCATATTTGCAAAGGATATTTGGCTTCTCATTGATATGCCGACATAGCAAAAGCCTTATAAACCAACGTGATTGAAAATAGCCTCAGTGACTTAGGTCACGAAATCGCACGAGTTTTTGTGCTCGGGCAATGTTGATGGTAACGCTTAGCTAGGAGATATGAAGTTTTCATTGCTATTGCGCGAACAAGATTTGCCTCATCTCTCATCTCATATTCCAAAATATGTATCAGCACTTTCGACATATGCTCAATATTCAATGCAAGTCATGTATTCACTCGAATTCAAGAATCCCAATTAGAAGGATGCCCGCTCGTTAGTGTAATAATGCCCACAAAATCGACCATACCGGCTTCTTCCAATACGGGTGACGTTGGCATTGATTATGTGATAATAACATCCTATTTGAAAGTGTATTTTGGCTGTAAGCAAGCTCTGTTCTGTCTTGTTGATTCTGTCAGTAGGTGTAGTCAATTAATGATTATTCCTGAGGTGACGAAATAATGTTTACTAGCTAACGATGAATACCCCAATCAAGTATTTACTTAGCCGCAAAATATACCGCAATCTTATCATTTAGAATCTATTTGAGTTATAGAATATCAATCAGTCACCCGCATGCGTCACCTCCTAAGTAAGGGATCATATATGTATCTCCCTGTATCATTGAATGACAAAGGTTGGATGACAAGCAGATTATGTCTGGTTCCCAGATACGAATACACGAATATATATCAATTTCTTTTTAATGATCAATAAATATATACATTATTCCATTGGAAAGGAATGTTATATTTGGAATTAACACGACTGCTGGATGACGATTAATATAGCTACTAAGGAATTAAGGAATGAGAAATGTGTGCATCATTACAAGGCTTCATCAAATGTGAACGTTATGAGTGAAAAGGTGCTCACATTTAGCCTACTCCGTCAACAAGAGATTGTCGGCACTTATACATAACTCACGTACCTGTTTCCCAATGCATCGTCACACAATGTAGACGCAGCTATATTTATCCAGTAAATACGACGTGCATCGATCAAAGGAAAAATTATGCGTAGAAGGGGTACGCTGTATTTGTCGTTAAATATAATCTACGTGATCTTTGATTACTCCACACGCTTAATAGATTCCACCTACCCACGCTAAAAGCACCCATCAGACACGTATATATCGTCGCAACTGCTACCGTTAGTATGTCCAGCATAAAATATAGGACATTAGATATATTTTATGTGTACGGGCTATGAAACAAAGCCAATATTTGAACCATTACACGTTATTATAAATAATTGAATTACCTGAATATGAGGTCAGGAAACTTCTATACTCTAGACATCCTCGTCAAATATAGCCTTCATTTATACTATACCTCTTGATGAACACCTACGTCCACACGCAGCTACATAGCTCAAAACACAACATCCTGTTTCCATCATCATGTCAACCAGTCACAAAAAGCACACATAACATGACGTCAATGCAAATTAAAGGAATTTATAACCCGTATGTATGTCTGTACATGTGGTATAACAGATCCACACTACATTTGCTATTTTCTACTCAACGTTTGCCGTCTAAATGAACTTGAGACAATGGGTCACTCTACGACACGAAAATGCAAGCTACGTAATTTAACACAATGTTGCATCCTTAGTTAGTAACATGGTCTAACACATATATATATTCATTTACAAACATTTATATATACACATATATATGTATATAAATAAATATATATATGTATTTATATATATATATATATGTATATATTTATATAAATATTTATACATATATATACATATATATATATTAATATATATGTGCACACATATATATATATATATATATATATATATATATACATATTCATACATATATATATTCATATATATAAATATATATATACATATAAGGTATATATGTTGAAGGAGGATATGAACTGATAGCGTATCACAGTATCCGCCAATTTCATTCGATACCATCATATCACACTATGTGTACAAGTTCGGACAAGTTCGGACAAAGTGCAATAACTTCCTTGTTGCTGTATGCCATAGGCAGATAGGTTCTCGCTTTGAGTGACAACGCCGTGGCTACTAGTTGTGGATTGAGTAGAGTAGAACTGATGGGCTCAGATAAACTCCATCCCACCTCTCACTATTGCAGGGCAACCCACGGCCCCATTATAATAATGTTAAGCATTTTAATTTGACCCGAAACGCCCCTTACCAGCACCAAATATTGATGTAATGAGTCAAAAGATATCATATTTGACATAGATTCGAAACTTTATAGTCCTATATTGTTCCGGATCTCGTCCAGTGCCAGTAATGAGTGTATTGGATATCGTTATCAACTTTACATACCGAAGATTGCTCACTACCACTTCAGGTATATTCACTGAAGACACTGTTCTAGGTACTGTATTGGATTAACACCCTTCGTGTGTTCCCGGAAGAGGTCACCTAGTGCACGTATGGATTGATTATCTCGTCACTGTGTTTCACTGTGTAATGTGCTCGGATAATATACAGATTGAGAACCTATTTCTATTTCCGTGATCCAGTTTGTCGGGTTTTGATTCAAGATTATTAGGGATTCATTGTCGCAATACGAGCGTTAACCATCGGGGTTCAAATGATATAATTACTTGGAAAGCAGCAGCTGGTTTTGGAGGATGAACTTCGTTTAAAAATATATTTATACAAACATTACCTTTTGATATCATTGGGTTTCTGTCAAATGGTCGTAACGGTTAGTGCAGTATTTTGTTGATGATCTGAATTTGTTATGCGCTGACTGTTCCAAGTGCCATCGTAAGATATTGCCTTCGTACTCCAGGATGTCAGCTCAAAGGTGATATACCTGATATATTAGGTGTAGAGGTTATTCATGTCTGTTTCACGACATTAATGTGGGGTACGTGTTGGGGTTTTTTAAGTTATGGTACTCTCAATTACTCGCTGTTCACAAACTATGACCCCTGATAATACATAAAAAAATACTACGAAAAATTCATAGACCCAAAGCGTGGTTGCGCTTAACATATAACTGGTGGTCGTGGATAAATGTGTCATACAGGTGAATAATTAATACCTGGTGGCAACAGCCACCTACAAAAGGACAGTCCAAACACGATGTCAATAGTGAATGCTAATTGACGGTATGGCAGTGTACCGCCTAATATTTGTGTTGTCATTGTTTGCACATTAGGTGGCATACATCGCGTGCATAATTAACTGACATAAACAAATACCATAGACCCATGGAGGGTTATGATACCCTAAATTCTTCTTGCACCCGTTTACATTCTGTCTGACAGTGATAGGAAATGTTGACTTACGGTCGATTATATGAACAGATGTACTACATTGAAATGGTTTTCTGTAGCGCAATTTTGCCTAAGCTTCCGCTTGTTATTAATCAAGCGGACATTCAATTCTGTCTAGAATTAGAACTACTGATGGTCTACCCTGTTAGTTATCCAAGTTACCTGTGAACCATTTTGATACAATTTAATATGGCTTTTGGAGAACATACAATGCTTCTGTGGAGCCCGCAACATCAAAGCACTAAAGCGACGAGGATAAAGCGGGACAAACCACCCAATTGGTATTTTGTCTTGTTCATCGTACAACAATAAAACTACATTTTGGTTTTAGCTACTACCAATCATCGAAATAATGTGTGATCATATCGCCAATGCAGAAGCTCAAATGACATTCTCTGGATTAATTTTGGTAATAAAATGGCCGAATGTGATTAATTATATTTTCACTCAAGGGATCATCCACTTGTACAATTTTTTCACTTTCAAGAACTAAAACATACTGCAACACCAAACAACAGCTTGAAAACAGATATGGACATACATGGACATTGCGGTATTGTATGATATGTTGTCAATAAGCTCCTGTCATAAAAAAAGTGTCAATGATGGAGGGGCTAGAAAAGGTGCTGTTTCACAATCTACCTGTTCAGCTTACCGCGGCTGGAAAGGATCCCACCTCAGCGGTAGAAACAATAAGAAACAAATTAAAACCACAAACCTTGTATTTGGGGTTTGGAATGTGCGTACACTTCTTGATAACCCAAATTCTCATAGGCCAGGATGAAGAACAGCACTTGTCGGCCATGAGCTCGCACGGTACAACATAGACATTGCTGCCCTCAGTGAAACTCGTTTTGCTGAAGAAGGGCAACTAACTGAGATTGGAGCTGGCTATACATTCTTTTGGAGTGGAAAGGCTATTGATGATCGGCGTGAATCAGGTGTTGGATTCGCAGTCAAGAATCACCTGGTCAAGAAACTTGCAAGTTTACCTAAAGGTGTAAATGACCGCCTCATTTCTCTTTGCCTTCCAATTGGTAGAGATAGGTAGGCCACAGTAATAAGCTGCTATGCTCCATCAATGACAAACCCTGATGATGCAAAGGACAAGTTTTACCAGGACCTACACCAACTTGTGTCCAACACTACCAAGAGTCACAAACTAGTCCTCCTCGGTGACTTCAATGCAAGAGTAGGAAATGATCATGCCACCTGGACAGATGTTATTGGTATACATGGGGTTGGAAAATCAAATATTGCTGCAGTTTTGCACAGA